>JASEVX010001143.1:0-17500 GCA_031761405.1 Serripes groenlandicus
AGAGATAGAGACAGAGAGAGAGAGAGAGAGAGGGAGAGAGAGAGGGAGAGAGAGAGAGAGAGAGAGAGAGAGAGAGAGAGAGAGAGAGAGAGAGAGAGAGAGAGAGAGAGAGAGAGAGAGAGAGAGAGAGAGAGAGAGAGGGGGGGGGGGGGGAGGAGGGGTAGGGGGAAACAGAGCAGTCACATATAAACTTACATTTTGAAAGATATCCGCCCATGTATTACAAAACAAATTAGTATAGTTATAATAGGGAGAGAGAACTATAATCCCAAACTTGCCAAAGAACCTTCACACAGGACTGGATGAAACGATATTGGCATCCCTGACTCTCTGTCACTCAATATACAGTTATAAAAATAGAACTCTCTAAGTGCAGCAAACCTCATAAAGTGTGCGATGCATTTGATCTTCAACTCTACATCAAAACATATTTGTATTGCAATATACAACAACAACAACAACAACACTTATAGTATTATTAATAATAATAATAAAATAATGATAAGTATAGAACTAATAATTATGATAATAATAATAATAGTAATGATAATAAGAATATTATGATGGTAATACTGATGATGGTGAGAATGAAAATGATGATGATAATGATGATCGATGATGATACTGATGATGGTGATAATGATGCTGATGATGATACTGATGATGGTGATAATGATGATGGTGATGATACTGATATTACTGATGATACTGATGATGGTGATAATGATGATGATGATGATACTGATGACGGTGATAATGATGATGATGATGATGATGATGCTGATGGTGGTTATAATGATGATGATTATGATACTGATGACGGTGATAATGATGACGATGATGATACTGATCATGGTGATAATGTTGATGATGATGCTACTGATGATGGTGATAATGATGATGATGATAATGATGATGATGATAATGATGATGATGATGATGATGATGATGATGATGATGATGATGATGATGATGATGATGATACTGATTATGATAAACATGATTACCAAGATGAAGATGATGATAATCAATAATCAATAATAATATATAATTGAATATAACACAACCGATATTTTGATATAATTGCGACTAGAAAAGATCGTGATATGCCTCCATCGCGCTATCCAGATACATTTAGAGGCTTTTACATGTGACCCGACTCATTTGTTAAGGGAGAGGGAACAAACTTAACATTAGCAATCTCCGTTGGATTCCGGGACGGAAAAAAACCCAGGGATAAAGTCCCTTAACCTAAATCAATACATGCATTACATGTTCACTGAACTACTGCATTGACTATATTAGTCCTAAAGTACCTATCCATTAATGTTTCAAACTTGAACGCTCATTTAAGCCACCCATGTCTCGGTGTTTATGCATTTCATAATACACATATTTGCATGACTGTATCAATCATTTAAATGGTTGGACTGTAGCCAGTCGAGAGAATGAGAGAGAGAGAGAGAAAATAGCGAGGACATTGTGCTCTAATTTGGTGACTCACACGCGAATTTTGCAAGACGATCCGAAATTGAGGCTCACATCTCCTTATCGAAGACATGCTCGCAAGTCTTATGTTTCTTCGTGTAAAAACAGTATTTGCTAGATTTTAAACAACTTAAAAGATCCGCATTTCATGATTTCTGTCTAAATTGCTTTGCATGATTAATTAACCCTTTCCCTCATATAGACGCCTTTTGACGCCTCTGCAGCAGACGGCTTTTCGAAAACTTAGTGGCAAAAGAAGAAATTGCTCAAAATGAGCAATTTCTCCTTTTGCCACAATGTTTTCCAGTTTTAGTCATAGGTTATCCATTCAAGATTTTTTTATTTTTGAAAAAATATGTTCAAAGTCGTCTGCTGCAGAAATGTTGTATGAGGGAAAGGGTTAAAACTAGTTAGAAAAAGGTTTTTAGTCATAGTGTAGTATGATAAGATAATGAGTAGAACGAAAGAAAGACATGCAACGCACCGTCGACTACTTTAATCATATACGGCGAAAAGGTAAGGTGAAGTTGGTGTCTAGTGTCTAGTATCTAGTATCGTTTAGCATAAACGATACTGGCAACCAGAATCTAGTATCGTTTAGCATAAACGATACTGGCAACCAGACACTAGTGTCGTTTAAGGAACTAGATATATAATTTTCAATTTCAGACTCCAGTGTCGTTTAACATTAAACGACACTGGCAACCAGACACTAGTATCGTTTAAGGAACTGGATATCTTGATAACTCGAACATATCGATATATCGAACATACCGATAACTCAAACACATTGATATCTCGAATACATTGATAAAACGAATGTTTTTTACTTGAACATATTGACAACTCGAAGATATCGATATCTCGAACCTTTCGATATCTCGAACTTTTCGATATCTCGAACTTTTCGATATCTCGAACTTTTCGATATCTAGAACCTTTCGATATCTCGATTATTTTCGATATCTCTAACTTATATATCTCGAACTTTTCGATATCGATATGTTCGAGATATCGAAAAAAATGGAGATATCGAAAAGTTCGAGAAATCGTTGGAGATATCGAAAAGTACTGGATATATTGATAACTCGAACATATCGATATCTCGAACATACCGATAACTCAAACACATCGATATCTCGAATACAATGATAAAACGAATGTTTGAACATATTGATAACTCGAAGATATCGATATCTCGAACCTTTCGATATCTCGATTAATTTTCGATATCTCTAACTTTATATATCTCGAACTTTTCGATATCTCGAACTTTTCGATATCTCGAACTTTTCGATATCTCGAACCTTTCGATATCTCGAACCTTTCGATATCTCGAACCTTTCGATATCTCGATTATTTTTCGATATCTCTAACTTTATATATCTCGAACTTTTCGATATCGATATGTTCGAGATATCGAAATATCGAAAAATTCGAGATATCGAAAAAATGGAGATATCGAAAAAAATGGAGATATCGAAATGTTCGAGATATCCAAAGGTTCGAGATATTGATAGGTTCGACATATCGAAAAGTTTGAGATATCGAATAGTTGGAAATATTGTTGGAGATATCGAAAAATTCGAGATATCGAAATTTTGAGATATCGAATGTTCGAGATATTGGAAAATTCGAGATATCGAAAAGTTCGCGATATAGAAACATTCGTTTTTCAATGTATTCGAGATATCGATGTGTTCGAGTTATCGGTATGTTCGAGATAGGAACTAGATATATAATTTTCAATTTTCTGACTCCAGTGTCGTTTAACACTAAACGACACTGGCAACCAGACACTAGTGTCGTTTAAGGAACTAGATATCAATTTTCAATTTCAGACTCCAGTGTCGTTTAACATTAAACGACACTGGCAACCAGACACTAGTATCGTTTAAGGAACTAGCTATATAATTAATCACTTTTCTGACTCCAGTGTCGTTTAACACTAAACGACACTGGCAACCAGACACTAGTGTCGTTTAAGGAACTAGGTATATAATTAATCAATTGTCAGACTCCAGTGTCGTTTAACACTAAACGACACTGGCAACCAGACACTAGTATCGTTTAAGGAACTCGATATATAATTAATCAACTTTCAGATTCCAGTGTCGTTTAACATTAAACGACACTGGCAACCAGACACTAGTATCGTTTAAGGAACTAGCTATATAATTAATCAATTTTCTGACTCCAGTGTCGTTTAACACTAAACGACACTGGCAACCAGACACTAGTGTCGTTTAAGGAACTAGGTATATAATTAATCAATTGTCAGACTCCAGTATCGTTTAACACTAAACGACACTGGCAACCAGACACTAGTATCGTTTAAGGAACTCGATATATAATTAATCAACTTTCAGATTCCAGTGTCGTTTAACACTAAACGACACTGGCAACCAGACACTAGTATCGTTTAAGGAACTAGATATAATTAATAAATTTTCAGACTCCAGTGTCGTTTAACGCTAAACGACACTGGCAACCAGACACTAGTATCGTTTAAGGAACCGGAACAAATAATTTTCAACTTTCAGATTCCATTGTCGTTTAACACTAAACGACACTGGCAACCAGACACTAGTATCGTTTAAGGAACTCGATATATAATTAATCAACTTTCAGATTCCAGTGTCGTTTAACACTAAACGACACTGGCAACCAGACACTAGTATCGTTTAAGGAACCGGAACAAATAAATTTCAACTTTCAGATTCCAGTGTCGTTTAACACTAAACGACACTGGCAACCAGACACTAGTATCGTTTAAGGAACTCGATATATAATTATTCAACTTTCAGATTCCAGTGTCGTTTAACACTAAACGACACTGGCAACCATACACTAGTATCGTTTAAGGATCTAGATATATTATTAATAAATTAGTGTTAAACGACACTGGAGTCTGAAAAATGAAAATGATATAACCAGTTCCTTAAACGATACTAGTGTCTGGTTGCCAGTGTCGTTTAGTGTTAAACGACACTGGAGTCTGACAATTGATTAAGTATATATCTAGTTCCTTAAACGATACTAGTGTCTGGTTGCCAGTGTCGTTTAGTGTTAAACGACACTGGAGTCTGAAATTGAAAATTATATATCTAGTTCCTTAAACGACACTAGTGTCTGGTTGCCAGTGTCGTTTAGTGTTAAACGACACTGGAGTCTGAAATTGAAAGTTATATATCTAGTTCCTTAAACGACACTAGTGTCTGGTTGCCAGTGTCGTTTAGTGTTAAACGACACTGGAGTCAGAAAATTGATTTATTATATAGCTAGTTCCTTAAACGATACTAGTGTCTGGTTGCCAGTGTCGTTTAGTGTTAAACGACACTGGAGTCTGACAATTGATTAATTATATATCTAGTTCCTTAAACGATACTAGTGTCTGGTTGCTAGTGTCGTTTAATGTTAAACGACACTGGAGTCTGAAATTGAAAATTTATATCTAGTTCCTTAAACGACACTAGTGTCTGGTTGCCAGTGTCGTTTAGTGTTAAACGACACTGGAGTCAGAAAATTGAAAATTATATATCTAGTTCCTATCTCGAACATACCGATAACTCGAACACATCGATATCTCGAATACATTGAAAAACGAATGTTTTTAACTTGAACATTTTGACAACTTGAACATATCGATATCTCGAACCTTTCGATATCTCGAACTTTTCGATATCTCAAACTTTTCGATATCTCGAACTTTTCGATATATCGAACTTTTCGATATATCGAACTTTTCGATATATCGAACTTTTCGATATCTGGAACAATACGATATATCTAACCTTTCTATATCGCGAACTTTTCGATATCTCGAATTTTCCAATATCTCGAACATTCCGATATCTCAAAATTTCGATATCTCGAATTTTTCGATATCTCCAACAATATTTCCAACTATTCGATATCTCAAACTTTTCGATATGTCGAACCTATCAATATCTCGAACATTTCGATATCTCCATTTTTTTTCGATATCTCCATTTTTTTCGATATCACGAATTTTTCGATATCTCGAATTTTTCGATATCTCGAACATATCGATATCGAAAAGTTCGAGATATATAAAGTTAGAGATATCGAAAAATAATCGAGATATCGAAAGTTTCGATATATCGAAAAGTTCGAGATATATAAAGTTAGAGATATCGAAAAATAATCGAGATATCGAAAAGTTCGAGATATCGAAAAATTCGAGATATCGAAAAAATTCGAGACATCTAAAGGTTCGAGATATCGATATCTTCGAGTTGTCAATATGTTCAAGTTAAAAACATTCGTTTTATCAATGTATTCGAGATATCGATGTGTTTGAGTTATCGGTATGTTCGAGATATCGATATGTTCGAGTTATCAATATATCCAGTACTTTTCGATATCTCCAACGATATCTCGAACTTTTCGATATCTCCATTTTTTCGATATCTCGAACATATCGATATCGAAAAGTTCGAGATATAGAAAAATAATCGAGATATCGAAAGGTTCGAGATATCGAAAAGTTCGAGATATCGACAAGTTCGAGATATCGAAAAGTTCGAGATATCGAAAGGTTCGAGATATCGATATCTTCGAGTTGTCAATATGTTCAAGAAAAAACATTCGTTTTATCAATGTATTCGAGATATCGATGTGTTTGAGTTATCGGTATGTTCGAGATATCGATATGTTCGAGTTATCAATATATCCAGTTCCTTAAACGATACTAGTGTCTGGTAGCCAGTGTCGTATAATGTTAAACGACACTGGAGTCTGAAATTGAAAATTATATATCTAGTTCCTTAAACGACACTAGTGTCTGGTTGCCAGTAGCGTTTATGCTAAACGATACTAGATTCTGGTTGCCAGTATCGTTTATGCTAAACGATACTAGATACTAGACACTAGACACCAACTTCACCTTACCCGGCGAAAATGCAAAAGAAACAAATGAATTCCTTAATTTCTCTGAAGGCTATGCGTGTTGCATGTTGTGTTTTCACAAGGATTGTCAAAACAATTACCGCACCTTGCACCTCCGTGACCAAGTTTCAAACATAAAGTATACTTGATTGTATTGCACGTTCTGGTGTTACCGTCATGAAGACTGGATGATAAATGTGACTTATACAGTGTTTAATTGATACTATTTGATCATGCGACCTAGTTTTTAATCACTTATGAACTTGAACTAGATTTGATAGAGATGAAATTTCTGATTATTCTTTACCGAAGAATATATGACAAATTTGACCTCCAGTGTGTCCCATTAGATGGGTATTCGCGACTTTTGCGATAATTGAAGTTTCAGAACAGCCTGTGTGTGCATCACCCACAGTATGACCACTCTCATTTTCGCAAGCCAAGGGTAATTTGTCCATTCAACTACCATAATTATCCTTAGCTAATGGATTCTTTAAAATTTGGAAATCCTGCTACGCCACCTAGCGGTTGCGCAAATATACCTCTAAAAGCAGAAACGTTCATCGTTCAAAAGAATGATCGGTAACAAACGTTGTCGGTTGTATGTTAAGACGGTGACTGCGTCGCTAACAACCGCAAAATACGAAGATGTAGAATTAAAGTTAACTATGTCAAAATCACTCTGACTGACAATAAAGTGCTGTCATATAGTCGCCCTTTGACGCCTCTACAGTAGACGGATTTTTGAAAACATAGTGACAAAAGAAGAAATTGCTCAAAACGAGCAATTTCTCCTTTTGCCACAATGTTTTCCACTGCAGAATTGTCGTATGAGGGAAAGGGTTAATGTACTTATGGGGATGCTAATGTACGAACATTTTAGCCTTTAGTGTGTCCAGTGTCCGATATCCAGTCAATGCAACCGTTCAAGAAGCTGATCAAACTGCAGGAATGTATAGGTAAATCTTAATCAACACACGAGGCGCGTATCCGAAAAACTAATTTCTCTCACAGAAGCTCATATCTCTCTCGATTGAAGGAGGAAATTGCCTGAAATAACTTCATTGTTAACCCTTTTCCTCATACGACAATTCTGCAGCAGACGAATCTGAACATATGTTGTCAAACAATAGAAAATCTCTATAATTGAATGGATAACCTATGACTAAAAGTGGAAAACATTGTGTCAAAAGGAGAAATTGCTCGTCTTGAGCAATTACTTCTTTTGTCACTATGTTTTTTAAAAATCTGTCTGCTTCATAGGCGTCAGAAAGCGTCTATATGATGGAAAGGGTTAAGTGAGTACATGTAGCTATTTACCAATATAACTATTAGTCATTGATTGAGATACAGGACGTGTACATTCGTATGACATCAAATAATAAACAAGGGTGGTAATTATTTGGAACAACAGTTAATGATCATTTCAACCGTACAACTCAGGTCGATTTACTCGATTTTCTAAGTCTCCCATACATAAAACAAGACACATCACGTTTCATTTATTCAGACGCTGATTAATAACTGGCAAAATGCGCAAATGGTATGTGTATGCAATGTATAACCGTTATAACTTGGAAGGTTTCTATAAACATGTTCATGTATTTAATATATGTTTCGCTATTAATCTGTCATAGTTTTGCTTGCAAAATATGGAAGCTTGAGTCGTAGCCAGCTTCTTTAACTTGATTTCCAAAGAAAATATTAAAATATCTATTTTAGCTTGACGTAAATGACTCTTTTGTTCACTTTCTCACTCTCTCATGTCCAGTTGTTAGTGAATCATTGTTTGACTGAAGTCAGCCTGCTAATGTCTTATTGATCTGAGTGAGATGGGCTATTGAAACAGGACGGTCACAATGACAAATACAGACGTGTCACTTCGGGATCATATCAAATCATATTAACAAACTCCCTCTTCAATTGACTCTCAAATGATGGTGGATACAATTGCGAATTTCGCCCCGGATTTAGGTATAACTTACAATGATAGTACTGGTTATTTACAATTTAATGTATTCATATAACTTAAATAGTGTTGAAAGTGGCATAAAACCACCTTTTTCTGAAATGACGATTTAATTAGGACTTGACAACAAATGTAAGGTTCACAAGAGATACTTCGTCTCAGACATACATGTAGCCTCGATTGTTACTTCAAAATGTCTTTGTTTTGCACATATGGAGGCGCAATTCGTAGCTAGCTTATTTACCTTTATTTCCAAAGAAACTAATACTAAAGTACAATTTAATTAACCCTTCCCCCACAATAGACGCTTTCAGACGTTCCTGCTTTAGCCCCGGTAGCTCAGTCGGTAGCGACGCGGGCTGTCAATCCAGGGGTTGTGAGTTCGAACCCCAGCTCGGCCAACATTCTTTTTCCGACGTTTGACAAAAGTCACTCTGACAAGCGTCATTAGTCTTTCACCAATGGGCTAACATTATATGTGGAAAAGCAGCCAGTTGCTTATAAAGTATATTGTGTAGAGTACTGGTGTGAGAAAACCAGGAAACATATGAGTAGGTGAACTGGCCGCCGTGATATGACTGAAAAATTGTTGAAAACGGCGTTAAACCCCAATCAATCAATTAGCTAACCATATTGTACTACATAAAATGTTGAAAATATTGTTTAAACAAAAATAAAAATAAAATATTAAAAAAAAAAAAAAATCACTCTGACAAGCGTCATTAGTCTTTCACCAATGGGCTAACATTATATGTGGAAAAGCAGCCAGTTGCTTAGAAAGTATATTGTGTAGAGTACTGGTGTGAGAAAACCAGGAAACATATGAGTAGGTGAACTGGCCGCCGTGATATGACTGAAAAATTGTTGAAAACGGCGTTAAACCCCAATCAATCAATTAGCTAACCATATTGTACTACATAAAATGTTGAAAATATTGTTTAAACAAAAATAAAAATAAAATATTAAAAAAAAAAAAAAATCACTCTGACAAGCGTCATTAGTCTTTCACCAATGGGCTAACATTATATGTGGAAAAGCAGCCAGTTGCTTAGAAAGTATATTGTGTAGAGTACTGGTGTGAGAAAACCAGGAAACATATGAGTAGGTGAACTGGCCGCCGTGATATGACTGAAAAATTGTTGAAAACGGCGTTAAACCCCAATCAATCAATTAGCTAACCATATTGCAAAAATAAAAATAAAATATTAAAAAAAAAAAAAAAAGTTATGCTCTAGACAATGCGGAGGTTTCAGAATATTGAACTGATCTCGAAAGCGGCGTCAAGCACCGTACATGTATGATTCATCTCACCATATGTATTTCATAAAACAAATCACATTTTCAACGAAAATACATCTGCATCATAATCAAATGAGCCGTTTTAAGCGATGTTGGTTCTTTTCGACATTTTCGACCGAACTCACTAAACGCAGCTCATATCCATGTATGTATACGGGTCAGGACCAGGTTAACTTTGCAGAGTGATACAGTATATCATTTTGAAATGACATCTCAAAGTAACAAATTGTCCCTTGAAAACAAGACTTCTCTTTTTAAACTTGTCCAACATATAGACGCATTTCAACGCAACTTCACCATTTGACTTTTGAAAACATTGTGGCATCGTTATTTAGGGTGATTTTCGTAGAGCACGGTATTTACAATTCCATGCTATCGTATATAAAGTAAACACACTTGATGGATGCGGACAGGCCTTCCGAATTCTCCCAGTTCCGATAAGAAAGTTGATATATCACAGTGGGGGACTTACAATCTTGATATTTGCCACATTGCAAAGACGTACACAATTCTCCTTCGCAGTGTTGTCGTTCCTTACACTTACTTTCATAAATGTAATGAGTCGATAGTGTTAGAGAGTGGACGTACAAAAAAGTATGTTTGATCTTAAATTGGAATGCGCACCATAGCACTGTTGAGTAAAGATGGTCATAAGTACCTGTTCAAATATATATTAATGAGCCGTCCCACGAGAAAACCATCAGTATGTACACTGCGTAAAGTATCGATCCGGATCAGCCTAAGCATACCGTGTAGGCTTATCCGGAAAGACACTTTTCGTCACCTGTGGATTTTTCTTTTTTATGAATAATTACTCTATACCTCTATCCCCCTGAGACGGAATGTGTCGGCCCGGATTAGCCTGCGCGGACTGCACAGGCTGATCTGAGTCGATAAAGTACGCAGAGTTCATAATGTTGGTTTTCTCGTGGAACGGCTCATATTTGAGTAGCGTCTTGCAATAAAAGGTAGTGTTGTATTTACAAACAATGAAGGCCACAGCCTAGTCTCATCAGATCATTCACTGGCCGCCTAGTCTCATCAGATCATTCAATGGCCGCCTAGTCTCATCATATCATTGACTGACCGCCTAGTCTTATCAGATCCTTCACTGGCCCGCATAGTCTCATCAGATCATTCACTGGCCGCCTAGTCTCATCAGATCATTCACTGTCCGCCTAGTCTCATCAGATCATTCCCTGGCCGCTTAGTCTCATCAGATCATTCACTGTCAGCCTAGTCTCATCAGATCATTCACTGTCAGCCTAGTCTCATCAGATCATTCACTGTCAGCCTAGTCTCATCAGATCATTCACTGTCAGCCTAGTCTCATAAGATCATTCCCTGGCCGCATAGTCTCATCAGATCATTCACTGGCCGCCTAGTCTCATCAGATCATTCACTGGCCGCCTAGTCTCATCAGATCATTCACTGGCCGCCTAGTCTCATCAGATCATTCACTGGCCGCCTAGTCTCATCAGATCATTCACTGTCAGCCTAGTCTCATCAGATCATTCAATGTCAGCCTAGTCTCATCAGATCATTCACTGTCAGCCTAGTCTCATAAGATCATTCCCTGGCCGCATAGTCTCATCAGATCATTCACTGGCCGCCTAGTCTCATCAGATCATTCACTGGCCGCCTAGTCTCATCAGATCATTCACTGGCCGCCTAGTCTCATCAGATCATTCACTGTCAGCCTAGTCTCATCATATCATTCACTGTCAGCCTAGTCTCATCAGATCATTCACTGTCAGCCTAGTCTCATCAGATCATTCACTGGCCGCCTAGTCTCATCAGATCATTCACTGTCCGCCTAGTCTCATCAGATCCTTCACTGGCCGCCTAGTCTCATCAGATCCTTCACTGGCCGCCTAGTCTCATCAGATCATTCACTGTCAGCCTAGTCTCATCAGATCATTCACTGGCCGCCTAGTCTCATCAGATCATTCAATGGCCGCCTAGTCTCATCAGATCATTCACTGGCCGCCTAGTATATCATATACAAGACATATATGAATGTTCAGGCAAAGTATTTTAAATTTAGCCCAACAAGTAAGCTAACGTATGCCGAAAATGATACGAAACCGTCGTGGTAATAAGCCCCAAAATCGCAATATATGGCAAATTTGTATACAGACTATTAAACGACTCCAATGACAGATTGCTTGGTTATTTTCGATGGAGACTTGTCTTGATTATGGTTTAACGCCATTTTCAACAATTGTTCACTCAAATCACGGCGACCAGTTCACTTACTCATGCGTTTCCCGGATTTCCCACACCAGTACACCACACAACATACTTTCCAAGCAACTGGCTGCTTTTTTACATAGACTGTTAAACAGCCCATTGGCGAAAGACGAATGACGCAGGTCACAGTGACTTTTTCCAAACGTCGGAAAGAATATTGGCCGAGCTGGGATTCGAACTCCCAACCCCTGGAGTGACAGCCCGCGTCGCTACCGACTGAGTTACCGGGGCTCGGCTCCATGGAGACATTATCAGAATGGTTAGTATTGTTCATATGCCCTTCAACTTTTATTGGGTTATGTATGCAGACGAACTTATTAATGTTTTCAGCGCCGATGGCAATATTGACGTTTTTATGAACAAAACGTATTAAGGATAGTCAGCTGGTAACGAGCCGTCTCACCTGATATCAGCATTGGCTGCATTTGTACGAATTATCAAATAAATAGTAATAAATGACAATGGATTTATCCGACACTGCTTATTACAATGTGTATCTCAGGTGATCTCCCTTGTTGTACAAAACACTCAACTATTTCGGGGCGTTAACGATTATCGAAATAGTTGAGTGTTTTGTACAACAAGGGAGATCACCTGAGATACACATTGTAATAAGCAGTGTCGGTAACATCCCTTGTATTTATTATATTTATTTGCTAATTCGTACAAATGAGCCAATAGAAGAAAGTGACATAAATAAGGCTTTGGTATTGGCCCGATTATTTAACAATAAGGGAATTGGTGTAAGTAAGTAAGTAAATAAATTGTTTATTATTGTGACATGTGTTACAAAGCATTTATAATATACATTTATTCTTTAACAATGATTATTAACACCCGGTCCCATTACATGGGCCTATAAGTCACCAAAACATATGGGCCGCTCCATGAGGAAACAGGTGATAGTGACGTGGCATAAGAAATGACGTAATCATCACTCAAAGTTTGACGTCATTTGTGGGTGAGTGCCGCTGAAGTAAAATTACTTCTTTTGAGTTTGATTTGGTTTATAAACATAATGTTCATCGAGGAATGAAATGAAGAGCGACGTCATAAATAATAATACTGGTACAAGCCGGTTAATCTGCCCCCATTTATTGAAATAATTTATTATTTATTCATAACATCCAACAGACACGAGCGTATAAGATTAGTAAACAGATATATTTGTTTATCAATATTCATTTTAACTATTTTGTTTTTTTCGTGATTTGTGAATGATCCATTTATGTTTAAGAATTGAAAATATATTTCTGAGGTTGACTTGAAATGGTTTTTACCATTGACACATACGCATTTGTTCGTTCTTTTTTTTTGGGGGGGGGGGGGGTTTGATTGTGTGAATATTCATTGCCATCAACTTTCAATTTAAATACATACTAAATATATTTTAACGCTGCTATGATGTTATACAAGACTGTATGAAAAAAGTTAATCTGCATCTGCGAAAAGTAAATTAAATAATATATATTGGGGGGGGGGGTTTGATTGTGTGAATATTCATTGCCATCAACTTTCAATTTAAATACATACTAAATATATTTTAACGCTGCTATGATGTTATACAAGACTGTATGAAAAAAGTTAATCTGCATCTGCGAAAAGTAAATTAAATAATATATAGCCCTCAATAAGGTGTTAAACTTATAGTCATAAAAAAACAAAAGTCTATGAAATAAAACCGTGTGATTCGGTTGAAATTACGGATACAAAACATATTGTTTTGTGTCATGTCATTATTATTTAATAATAGATGTATAACTAAGCATTGCTTAACGAAAACAAACCTTCATGCATTAGCGAGCGTTAAAGAAACAGATCAGCGTGCAAATTTACAATTTAATCCGCATCTAGGTGTATAGGTAGAACCCTTTGTTATACTTCGGACAAGCAGTAGATCTATACACCTGGCTCATGTGTGATGTATGTGCGGGAAGATCTTAATCTACACTTGTCGAAAACATCCTAGACAGTAGAAAAATGCTCAATATATTATGTACACAACATACCGACTCCAGTTAAACAGTGCTGTTAATAAACTATATTGTTTACGTGTTTGTAAGAAAAATTGATCATGAAATAATTTCTCAACGGTACATGTACTAAATCAATCTGCATTTATAATAGAAGATATATAATATATAATATGTTTGATTCATTCTACATCTACTACATCAATCTGCATTTATAATAGAATATATATAATATGTATACTCTGTTTAAGATGCGTGTTTCATTCGCAGAATGTTGCTTATCTGAAAGTCATTAAACACTTCAGTTATATAACACAGACAGACCGTAGCTTTCGTAGTACCATCAAAACAACCAAGAGTACTAAAGAGTGGGTTTGACTATTGTCAATTAAGAATTGGTAGTGCACCGACAGGAACTCGGACACTGATCTCAGATCCTTATGAGGTCGCTATAATCTCAAACCTCACAGGTTTGAGGAAATTGGATAAATTTGAAATAAGACCTCGCTAAACGATTACTATAAGAAAAGCCGAATCTAAATACATGCAATTCATTTCCTTCAATATAGTAGATCTAGATTGAATATATTTGCCGGATTTGTTCCTAAGTTTGTAAGCAATCGATGCACCCGGTGGCATTCAAATAATCATGTGGTTGCGTAGAATTAGTGTTCGTGTCGAACAGGAAATAAGACTCCATCACTATGTCATACATATACTTGTATTTCAGCACGACCCTAGCATCTTGTTCAAAACGCCGTGCTTTAAATTGCACCACCATTCGATGTAGTACTGCTTTACAGGTGAAGTTATACACTGAATGACTTAAAATGTACTCAAACCATTTTGATAAATTTAAGAATAGCTTTGCTGTAAATGACGAAATTGTTTGAGCGTCGAACATAAATCATGAAAATGACGTCGAAGTCATTTTAGCAATTAGTAACACACGTGTATTTTTGACGTCCATAACCGCGTCAATATTTGTCATACGAAGTCCAGATATTATATCAAACAAAACTAGACAGGTTGGACTATATTAAAATGTAAAAATCCCAAAATCGAAAATGCTGTCACTTTCACCGGTTTTCTCATGGAGTGGCCCATATATATTTCATAATATCATACAAATATACTAGATATATATATATATATATATATATATATACAAAAAAGTGTGATCGGACGTGCAATTAGTCATGTTATTTAGTCGTATAAACAAATGTAGAAATCATTTAATAATAAATAATCAAATTATCTAATAGAGTAGAGTAATAATTATGTTCAAAAGATCAAAACCTTGCGGGGAAAAAGTGGATATAGATTTTTACAGGAAATTTATCCATTCACCAAAATGATTTCAAAAGTTGTCTGTGTGTAGCATCGAAATATATCTACTTGTGATAAAATGCTCATTTAGTTGAGCATAAACGCATTAACTATACATTTGGCTGTCTTTCTAAGATACTTTTGGATAAGCTCAATAAATTGCTCTTGGTGAGATATTAATAGGAATTGGTCGATAAATATATCACCGTGTATGTACATGTCTTAACCCTTTCCCAAATACAACAAATCTGAAACAGATGACTGAAAATATTTGGTCGAAAATATGGTAACTCTTCTATAAATGAAACAACAATTATTAAATATTTTCAAAAATCGTCTGCCGCAGATGCGACAGAAATCGTCTGTATGAATGAAAGGGTAAATAGTATTGATTATTATATACCTACTATGAATCAAAGTATTTGATTGGACGAGAAGCAGTCACGTGTGATTCAATAAAAAATGACTATTTGACTCCTTTTCGCTTTTATTCTAAAATTCAGGTCCAATAGTCCATTTTCGAGTCAATAGTTCATCTGTTATGACGTTATTGTTTGAAATGACGCCATGCACGTGCATAACCAACATTTTAACGCGCGTGTCATGTAACAGTACACTGCATTCTTGCTGCATTTACAATAAAAATCCTGTGTTAATGTTAGAATCTACATTTATGTTACATCAATTTACCTAATTAAAATGATGACAGCAATGTAATAAATAAACTAGTTAAAATATGCGTTTTTCATGAAGATATATAATAAAACAGCTATTTACTCCTTTTGAGTTCAATGGTGAAAAACTATTCTTCCTCGCAAATGACTATTGACCCGAAATAGAGAACTATTGACCTCGACTTCGTCTCGGTCAATAGTTCTCTATTTCGGGTCAATAGTCATTCACTGACAAGAGCTGCAGCGACTTTTGAAAACATTGTGACAAAAAGACAAATTTATAACGAGGAATTCATCCTTTTGCTACAATGTTTTCTACTTTATGTCCATAAATTATACCTTCATTTAGCAAGATGTTCCAATTTTTACTTAATGTGCTGCATATATGTTGTACGTGGGAAAGGCTTAACATAGGAACTAGTTTTAATTTTTTTGAAAACGTTAAACCAGTGCATGAAAATTTACTTGAATTTATTTCTCAAACTGTAAATTTACCAGTTGATATAAGAGTTGAAATGCTGTCTACATTTTCAGTGATAAATTAACTACAGTTCAGTTAATCCGATCACTATTTGTTTGTAAGAACCAGAAGATTTCATTTTATTTAAATTTTCTGGATGCTCACATCGCAACATGTTGTCGGCTAGGCAAAATACACCGATATCGTGTTTACCGCGATATTCATGAAATGTGAAACTGCAACAGCGAAAAAGAACGAAATTGATTTTGAAACAGATATTTCTGTGGTTTAAATCTTTTCATGTCTGCATTTTGCGATGACAATTGTACTCAAATGTAACTTTGAATCAAGTATGTACTGAACATGAAAGTCAGATTATTAAAAGCAAAGAAAATGAAAAATGTATGTGAAATTACGATAAAAATGAAAATCTATAAATAGACTATTGCGAAATTTACAAACTAGACCAAATTGAGATCGGTTTAAAACGCGTTGGTGAATACGGATTAAATCTAAAACGTGGACTAAATATTAAGATTTAGATTGAATCAAAAATCTAAATTGAAAAGTTTAGTGAATACGGGACGTGGCTTCTTCGTCTAATTACTGCGTAATATATCATAAGATGTAATTTTAAGGAACCAGACTACATTTACCAATTCAATAGAAGGGTTCTCTAATTTAATGTCTAGACTAGATACAGTATGAATTTCGCTTAAATAAAAATGTACATACATTCAATTAATATACTGGCCTTTGTCTTTTGTTTTTAATTTGTAAAACTCCCACATGTATATAGAGTGTAAAAGGGATGTTTTAAAAGTCATTACCTTAAATTAACGTACTTAGTAAGGACAAAGAGAAATCAAGATATGTGGTCACGCTGGCAGGTCTAAATATTCTCCTTGTTCGAAATTTCTAAGCATCCCAACAGGAAGCCGCCTCCTGGCGGCTTCCAATAAAAAGAAGAGATGGAGTCGCAAAGGATAAGCCATTTGGTTAAATAAATGTACTGTTGAACGCATAGGGGCCTGAAACGCTAATATAAATATAATCTATTATATATAGACGTCTATTGTATTAGAGTATTTTTATATAGCGTGCAAAGCCCCTATGGTAGACCGGGCAAACTCGTATCAAATTA
>JASEVX010001144.1:0-23085 GCA_031761405.1 Serripes groenlandicus
GTTTGCAACAGCATGTATGCCCAATCGCCATCACAGTTCACATACTCATATTTTCTGGGTGATTCTAGGCAATAGGACTGAAATCGGAGTGGTAAGAGGAGCCATTGCTCGTCATGTTTTCACAGGTCGTTCTGATTGCGTTGTTGGGCTTTTTAGGCCGTTTTCAACAGCATTTATGTTAAATACCCCTCACTGCTCACACACACATGCTTCCTGGGTGAATCAACCCATCAACGCGATAGGACTGAAAACAGTGTGGTATAGATAACCATTGCTCATCATGTTTTCGAAGGTCGTTTTCAGTGCACTGTACGGTGTTTTAGTCTGTTTTCAACAGCATTTATGTCCAATCACCCCCACAGTTCACATACTCGTGCGTCCTGGACGAATCAAGCCAACTCTGCAGTAGGGCTGAAAACGGAGTGGTAAGAGGAGCCATTGCTCTTCATGTATTCGAAAGGTCAATGTGATTGCATTGTTGGGGTTTATAGGCCGTTTTCAACAGCACTTATGTCCAATCACCCTCACAGTTTACAAACTCATGGGACCTGGGTGAGTCAACCCAGCTATGCGTTTGGACGACTGAAAACAGTGTGGAAAGAGGAGCCATTGCTAATCATGATTTCAAAGGTCGTTTCTTTGTATTGTTGGGTGTTTCACGCCGTTTTCAACATCACATATGTCAAATTACCCGCACTGTTCACATACTCATGCGTCCTGGGTGATTCAACCCAGCTACTCAATAGTACTGAACACACTGTGACAAAGGGAGCAATTGCCCGCCCTGCTTTTAGAGGTCGTTTTAGGCCGTTTTCAACATCATTCCAGTCATACCAACCCGTCAGTTCACACACTCGTGATCCCTGGGTGAATAATCCCAGCTATGCAATAGACCTGAACACATTGTGGCAAAAGAAGCAATTGCCCGTTATGCTTTAAAATGTCAGTTTGTTTGCTTGGTAGGGGTTTTGATCTTGGAAAGGAGTTGTTGCATGACTAAATAAGTGTCGAAAGGGGCATAAAATATATGCATGTGGGAGAAAGGGTTTGTATGAGTTCACTAGTTTCGCACCTCTGCAGCCCAAATCCCTTTCGGCGGTACAGTGAACGATTTTCCCATAATCCCGTTCCCACATCCATAAGCTCCCTATAAATGAACTATCGAAAACATTGTGATATAAACAGCCATTGTTCATCATGTTTTAAAAGGTCGTTTTGCTTGCATTGTAGGGGTTTTAGACCGTGTGCAACAGCATGTATGCCCAATCGCCATCACAGATCACATACTCATGTTTTCTGGGTGATTCTAGGCAACAGAACTGAAAACGGAGTGGTAAGAGAAGCCATTGCTCGTCATGTTTTCACAGGTCGTTCTGATTGCGTTTTGTGTTTTTTAGGCAGTTTTCAACAGCATTTATGTTAAATACCCCTCACTGCTCACACACACATGCTTCCTGGGTGAATCAACCCATCTACGCGATCGGACTGAAAACAGTGTGGTATAGAGAACCATTGCTCATCATGTTTTCAAAGGTCGTTTTCAGTGCACTGTACGGTGTTTTAGTCCGTTTTCAACAGCATTTATGCCCAATCAACCCCACAGTTCACATACTCGTGCGTCCTGGACGAATCAAGCCAACTCTGCAGTAGGGCTGAAAACAGAGTGGTAAGAGGAGCCATTGCTCTTCATGTTTTCGAAAGGTCAATGTGATTGCATTGTTGGGGTTTATTGGCCGTTTTCAACAGCACTTATGTCCAATCACCCTCACAGTTTACAAACTCATGGGACCTGGGTGAGTCAATATAGCTATGCGTTTGGACGACTGAAAACAGTGTGGAAAGAGGAGCCATTGCTAATCATGATTTCAAAGGTCGTTTCTTTATATTGTTGGGTGTTTCACGCCATTTTCAACATCACATATGTCAAGTCACCCGCACTGTTCACATACTCATGCGTCCTGGGTGATTCAACCCAGCTACTCAATAGTACTGAACACACTGTGACAAAGGGAGCAATTGCCTGCCCTGCTTTTAGAGGTCGTTTTATTTGTATCGTTGGGTGTTTTAGGCCGTTTTCAACATCATTCCAGTCATACCAACCCGTCAGTTCACACACTCGTGATCCCTGGGAGAATAATCCCAGCTATGCAATATATCTGAACACATTGTGGCAAAAGAAGCAATTGCCCGTTATGCTTTAAAATGTCGGTTTGTTTGCATGGTAGGGGTTTTGATCTTGGAAGCGAGTTGTTGCATGACTAAATAAGTGTCGAAAGGGGCATAAAATATATGCATGTGGGAAAGGGTTTGTATGAGTTCACTAGTCTTCGCACCTCTCTAGGCCAAATCCCTTTCGGCGGTACAGTGAACGATTTTCCCATAACCCCGTTCCCACATCCATAAGCTCCCTATAAATGATCTATCGAAAACATTGTGATAAAAACAGCCATTGTTCATCATGTTTTAAAAGGTCGTTTTGCTTGCATTGTTGGGATTTTAGGCCGTTTGCAACAGCATGTATGCCCAATCGCCATCACAGTTCACATACTCATGTTTTCTGGGTGATTCTAGGCAATAGGACTGAAATCGGAGTGGTAAGAGGAGCCATTGCTCGTCATGTTTTCACAGATCCTTCTGATTGCGTTGTTGGGTTTTTTAGGCCGTTTTCAACAGCATTTATGTTAAATACCCCTCACTGCTCACACACACATGCTTCCTGGGTGAATCAACCCATCAACGCGATAGGACTGAAAACAGTGTGGTATAGATAACCATTGCTCATCATGTTTTCGAAGGTCGTTTTCAGTGCACTGTACGGTGTTTTAGTCCGTTTTCAACAGCATTTATGTCCAATCACCCCCACAGTTCACATACTCGTGCGTCCTGGACGAATCAAGCCAACTCTGCAGTAGGGCTGTAAACGGAGTGGTAAGAGGAGCCATTGCTCTTCATGTATTCGAAAGGTCAATGTGATTGCATTGTTGGGGTTTATAGGCCGTTTTCAACAGCACGTATGTCCAATCACCCTCACAGTTTACAAACTCATGGGACCTGGTTGAGTCAACCCAGCTATGCGTTTGGACGACTGAAAACAGTGTGGAAAGAGGAGCCATTGCTAATCATGATTTCAAAGGTCGTTTCTTTGTATTGTTGGGTGTTTCACGCCGTTTTCAACATCACATATGTCAAATTACCCGCACTGTTCACATACTCATGCGTCCTGGGTGATTCAACCCAGCTACTCAATAGTACTGAACACACTGTGACAAAGGGAGCAATTGCCCGCCCTGCTTTTAGAGGTCGTTTTATTTGTATTGTTGGGTGTTTTAGGCCGTTTTCAACATCATTCCAGTCATACCAACCCGTCATTTCACACACTCGTGATCCCTAGGTGAATAATCCCAGCTATGCAATAGACCTGAACACATTGTGGCAAAAGAAGCAATTGCCCGTTATGCTTTAAAATGTCAGTTTGTTTGCTTGGTAGGGGTTTTGATCTTGGAAGGGAGTTGTTGCATGACTAAATAAGTGTCGAAAGGGGCATAAAATATATGCATGTGGGAGAAAGGGTTTGTATGAGTTCACTAGTCTTCGCACCTCTGCAGCCCAAATCCCTTTCGGCGGTACAGTGAACGATTTTCCCATAATCCCGTTCCCACATCCATAAGCTCCCTATAAATGAACTATCGAAAACATTGTGATAAAAACAGCCATTGTTCATCATGTTTTAAAAGGTCGTTTTGCTTGCATTGTAGGGGTTTTAGACTGTGTGCAACAGCATGTATGCCCAATCGCCATCACAGATCACATACTCATGTTTTCTGGGTGATTCTAGGCAACAGAACTGAAAACGGAGTGGTAAGAGGAGCCATTGCTCGTCATGTTTTCACAGGTCGTTCTGATTACGTTTTGTGTTTTTTAGGCCGTTTTCAATAGCATATATGTTAAATACCCCTCACTGCTCACACACACATGCTTCCTGGGTGAATCAACCCATCTACGCGATCGGACTGAAAACAGTGTGGTATAGAGAACCATTGCTCATCATGTTTTCAAAGGTCGTTTTCAGTGCACTGTACGGTGTTTTAGTCCGTTTTCAACAGCATTTATGCCCAATCACCCCCACAGTTCACATACTCGTGCGTCCTGGACGAATCAAGCCAACTCTGCAGTAGGGCTGAAAACAGAGTGGTAAGAGGAGCCATTGCTCTTCATGTTTTCGAAAGGTCAATGTGATTGCATTGTTGGGGTTTATTGGCCGTTTTCAACAGCACTTATGTCCAATCACCCTCACAGTTTACAAACTCATGGGACCTGGGTGAGTCAATATAGCTATGCGTTTGGACGACTGAAAACAGTGTGGAAAGAGGAGCCATTGCTAATCATGATTTCAAAGGTCGTTTCTTTGTATTGTTGGGTGTTTCACGCCATTTTCAACATCACATATGTCAAGTCACCCGCACTGTTCACATACTCATGCGTCCTGGGTGATTCAACCCAGCTACTCAATAGTACTGAACACACTGTGACAAAGGGAGCAATTGCCCGCCCTGCTTTTAGAGGTCGTTTTATTTGTATCGTTGGGTGTTTTAGGCCGTTTTCAACATCATTCCAGTCATACCAACCCGTCAGTTCACACACTCGTGATCCCTGGGAGAATAATCCCAGCTATGCAATAGATCTGAACACATTGTGGCAAAGGAAGCAATTGCCCGTTATGCTTTAAAATGTCGGTTTGTTTGCATGGTAGGGGTTTTGATCTTGGAAGCGAGTTGTTGCATGACTAAATAAGTGTCGAAAGGGGCATAAAATATATGCATGTGGGAAAGGGTTTGTATGAGTTCACTAGTCTTCGCACCTCTGCAGGCCAAATCCCTTTCGGCGGTACAGTGAACGATTTTCCCATTAACCCAGTTCCCACATCCATAAGCTCCCTATAATTGATCTATCGAAAACATTGTGATAAAAACAGCCATTGTTCATCATGTTTTAAAAGGTCGTTTTGCTTGCATTGTTGGGGTTTTAGGCCGTTTGCAACAGCATGTATGCCCAGTCGCCATCATAGTTCACATACTCATGTTTTCTGGGTGATTCTAGGCAATAGGACTGAAAACGGAGTGGTAAGAGGAGCCATTGCTCGTCATGTTTTCACAGGTCGTTCTGATTGCGTTGTTGGGTTTTTTAGGCCGTTTTCAACGGCATTTATGTTAAATACCCCTCACTGCTCATACACACATGCTTCCTGGGTGAATCAACCCATCTACGCGATAGGACTGAAAACAGTGTGGTATAGAGAACCATTGCTCATCATGTTTTCGAAGGTCGTTTTCAGTGCACTGTACGGTGTTTTAGTCCGTTTTCAACAGCATTTATGCCAAATAACCCCACAGTTCACATACTCGTGCGTCCTGGACGAATCAAGCCAACTCTGCAGTAGGGCTGAAAACAGAGTGGTAAGAGGAGCCATTGCTCTTCATGTTTTCGAAAGGTCAATGTGATTGCATTGTTGGGGTTTATTGGCCGTTTTCAACAGCATTTATGTCCAATCACCCTCACAGTTTAGAAACTCATGGGACCTGGGTGAGTCAATCCAGCTATGCATTTGGACGACTGAAAACAGTGTGGAAAGAGGAGCCATTGCTAATCATGATTTCAAAGGTCGTTTCTTTGTATTGTTGGGTGTTTCACGCCATTTTCAACATCACATATGTCAAATCACCCGCACTGTTCACATACTCATGCGTCCTGGGTGATTCAACCCAGCTACTCAATAGTACTGAACACACTATGACAAAGCGAGCAATTGCCCGCCCTGCTTTTAGAGGTCGTTTTATTTGTATCGTTGGGTGTTTTAGGCCGTTTTCAACATCATTCCAGTCATACCAACCCGTCAGTTCACACACTCGTGATCCCTGGGTGAATAATCCCAGCTATGCAATAGACCTGAACACATTGTGGCAAAAGAAGCAATTGCCCGTTATGCTTTAAAATGTCGGTTTGTTTGCATGGTAGGGGTTTTGATCTTGGAAGCGAGTTGTTGCATGACTAAATAAGTGTCGAAAGGGGCATAAAATATATGCATGTGGGAAAGGGTTTGTATGAGTTCACTAGTCTTCGCACCTCTGCAGGCCAAATCCCTTTCGGCGGTACAATGAACGATTTTCCCATAACCCCGTTCCCACATCCATAAGCTCCCTATAAATGATCTATCGAAAACATTGTGATAAAAACAGTCATTGTTCATCATGTTTTAAAAGGTCGTTTTGCTTGCATTGTAGGGGTTTTAGACCGTTTGCAACAGCATGTATGCCCAACCGCCATCACAGTTCACATACTCATGTTTTCTGGGTGATTCTAGGTAACAGAACTGAAAACGGAGTGGTAAGAGGAGCCATTGCTCGTCATGTTTTCACAGGTCGTTCTGATTGCGTTTTGGGTTTTTTAGGCCGTTTTCAACAGCATTTATGTTAAATACCCCTCACTGCTCACACACACACATGCTTCCTGGGTGAATCAACCCATCTACGCGATAGGACTGAAAACAGTGTGGTATAGAGAACCATTGCTCATCATGTTTTCAAAGGTCGTTTTCAGTGCACTGTACGGTGTTTTAGTCCGTTTTCAACAGCATTTATGCCCAATCACCCCCACAGTTCACATACTCGTGCGTCCTGGACGAATCAAGCCAACTCTGCAGTAGGGCTGAAAACAGAGTGGTAAGAGGAGCCATTGCTCTTCATGTTTTCGAAAGGTCAATGTGATTGCATTGTTGGGGTTTATTGGCCGTTTTCAACAGCACTTATGTCCAATCACCCTCACAGTTTACAAACTCATGGGACCTGGGTGAGTCAATCCAGCTATGCGTTTGGACGACTGAAAACAGTGTGGAAAGAGGAGCCATTGCTAATCATGATTTCAAATGTCGTTTCTTTGTATTGTTGGGTGTTTCACGCCATTTTCAACATCACATATGTCAAGTCACCCGCACTGTTCACATACTCATGCGTCCTGGGTGATTCAACCCAGCTACTCAATAGTACTGAACACACTGTGACAAAGGGAGCAATTGCCCGCCCTGCTTTTAGAGGTCGTTTTATTTGTAGTGTTGGGTGTTTTAGGCCGTTTTCAACATCATTCCAGTCATACCAACCCCCAGTTCACACACTCGTGATCCCTGGGTGAATAATCCCAGATATGCAATAGACCTGAACACATTGTGGCAAAAGAAGCAATTGCCCGTTATGCTTTAAAATGTCGGTTTGTTTGCATGGTAGGGGTTTTGATCTTGGAAGCGAGTTGTTGCATGACTAAATAAGTGTCGAAAGGGGCATAAAATATATGCATGTGGGAAAGGGTTTGTATGAGTTCACTAGTCTTCACACCTCTGCAGGCCAAATCCCTTTCGGCGATACAGTGAACGATTTTCCCATAACCCCGTTCCAACATCCATAAGCTCCCTATAAATGAACTATCGAAAACATTGTGATAAAAACAGCCATTGTTCATCATGTTTTAAAAGGTCGTTTTGCTTGCATTGTTGGGGTTTTAGGCCGTTTGCAACAGCATGTATGCCCAATCGCCATCACAGTTCACATGCTCGTGTTTTCTGGGTGATTCTAGGCAATAGGACTGAAAACGGAGTGGTAAGAGGAGCCATTGCTCGTCATGTTTTCACAGGTCGTTCTGATTGCGTTGTTGGGGTTTTTAGGCCGTTTTCAACAGCATTTATGTTAAATACCCCTCACTGCTCACGCACACATGCTTCCTGGGTGAATCAACCCATCTACGCGATAGAACTGAAAACAGTGTGGTATAGAGAACCATTGCTCATCATGTTTTCAAAGGTCGTTTTCAGTGCACTGTACGGTGTTTTAGTCCGTTTTCAACAGCATTTATGTCCAATCACCCCCACAGTTCACATACTCGTGTGTCCTGGACGAATCAAGCCAACTCTGCAGTAGGGCTGAAAACAGAGTGGTAAGAGGAGCCATTGCTCTTCATGTTTTCGATGGGTCAATGTGATTGCATTGTTGGGGTTTATACGCCATTTTCAACAGCACTTATGTCCAATCACCCTCACAGTTTACAAACTCATGGGACTTGGGTGAGTCAATCCAGCTATGCGTTTGAACGACTGAAAACAGTGTGGAAAGAGGAGCCATTGCTAATCATGATTTCAAAGGTCGTACCTTTGTATTGTCGGGTGTTTCACGCCGTTTTCAACATCACATATGTCAAATCACCCGCACTGTTCGCATACTCATGCGTCCTGGATGATTCAACCCAGCTACTCAATAGTACTGAACACACTGTGACAAATGGAGCAATTGCCCGCCCTGCTTTTAGAGGTCGTTTTATTTGTATCGTTGTGTGTTTTAGGCCGTTTTCAACATCATTCCAGTCATACCAACCCGTCAGTTCACACACTCATGATCCCTGGGTGAATAATAATCCCAGCTATGCAATAGACCTGAACACATTTTGGCAAAAGAAGCAATTGCCCGTTATGCTTTAAAATGTCGGTTTGTTTGCATGGTAGGGGTTTTGATCTTGGAAGCGAGTTGTTGCATGACTAAATAAGTGTCGAAAGGGGCATAAAATATATGCATGTGGGAAAGGGTTTGTATGAGTTCACTAGTCTTCGCATCTCTGCAGGCCAAATCCCTTTCGGCGGTACAGTGAACGATTTTCCCATAACCCCGTTCCCATATCCATAAGCTCCCTATAAATGAACTATCGAAAACATTGTGATAAAAACAGCCATTGCTCATCATGTTTTCAAAGGTTGTTTTGCTTGCATTGTTGGGGTTTTAGGCCGTTTGCAACAGCATGTATGCCCAATCGCCATCACAGTTCACATACTCATGTTTACTGGGTGATTCTAGGCAATAGGACTGAAAACGGAGTGGTAAGAGGAGCCATTGCTCGTCATGTTTTCACATGTCGCTCTGATTGCGTTGTTGGTTTTTTTAGGCCGTTTTCAACAGCATTTATGACCGATCACCCTCACAGTTCACATACTCATGCGTCCTGGGTGAATCAACCCAAACTATGCGATAGGACTGAAAACAGTGTGGTAAGAGGAGCCATTGCCCATCGTGCTTTCAATGGTCGTTTTGATTGCGCTGTTGGTTTTGTTTAGGCCGTTTACAACAGCATTTATGTTAAATAACCCTCACTGCTCACACACACATGCAAAAGAAGCAATTGCCCGTTATGCTTTAAAATGTTAAAAGGGTTTGTATGAGTTCACTAGTCTTCGCACCTCTGCAGGCCAAATCCCTTTCGGCGGTACAGTGAACGATTTTCCCATAACCCCGTTCCCACACCCATAAGCTCCCTATAAATGAACTATCGAAAACATTGTGATAAAAACAGCCATTGCTCATCATGTTTTAAAAGGTCGTTTAGCTTGCATTGTTGGGGTTTTAGGCCGTTTGCAACAGCATGTATTCCCAATCGCCATCACAGTTCACATACTCATGTTTTCTGGGTGATTATATGCAATAGGACTGAAAACGGAGTGGTAAGAGAAGCCATTGCTCGTCATGTTTTCACAGGTCGCTCTGATTGCGTTGTTGGGTTTTCCAGGCCGTTTTGAACAGCATTTATGACCGATCACCCTCACAGTTCACATACTCATGCGTCCTAGGTGAATCAACCCAAACTATGCGATAGGACTGAAAACAGTGTGGTAAGAGGAACCATTGCCCATCGTGCTTTCAATGGTCGTTTTGATTGCGCTGTTGGTTTTGTTTAGGCCGTTTACAACAGCATTTATGTTAAATACCCCTCACTGCTCACACACACATGCTTCCTGGGTGAATCAACCCATCCACGCGATAGGACTGAAAACAGTGTGGTATAGAGAACCATTGCTCATCATGTTTTCAAAGGTCGTTTTCAGTGCACTGTACGGCGTTTTCGTCCGTTTTCAACAGCATTTATGTCCAATCACCCCCAAAGTTCACATACTCGTGCGTCCTGGGCGAATCAAGCCAACTCTGCAGTAGGGCTGAAAACAGAGTGGTAAGAGGAGCCATTGCTCTTCATGTTTTCGAAAGGTCAATGTGATTGCATTGTTGGGGTTTATAGGCCGTTTTCAACAGCACTTATGTCCAATCACCCTCACAGTTTACAAACTAATGGGACCTGGTGTGTCAACCCAGCTATGCGTTTGGACGACTGAAAACAGTGTGGAAAGAGGAGCCATTGCTAATCATGATTTCAAAGGTGGTTTCTTTGTATTGTTGGGTGTTTTACGCCGTTTTCAACATTCAACCCAGCTACTCAATAGTACTGAACACACTGTGACAAAGGGAGCAATTGCCCGCCCTGCTTTTAGAAGTCGTTTTATTTGTATCGTTGGGTGTTTTAGGCCGTTCAACATCATTGAAATACCGTCACATAAATATGACTTTGGAAACAATCTATCAATTTCCTTTGCCATATTATTGTCCCTTATTTTTTCCTTCTTTATCTTTCCTTATGGCAGTGTAAAGATACTTGCACTCTTATATTAACCCTTTACCGGCCGGACACCGGTTTGGGGACTATAAGTTTGCTCGTGTCCGTTAGTCCGTCGGTTTAATTTGAAAGTTCTTGTCCGGGCTGTATCTGCCTCATGCTTTGATGGATTTTGATATTACTCTACCTAATTAATCTCCATACTAAGCTGATGTATCATACACTTCACCAAGCTTGGACTCGAACATTGGCCGTCCGCAATTTAGTGTCCGGGCTTAATGTTCCGCATGCTTAATTGATTTTGATATGAATTCACCAATTATTTACTATAACAAGATGATGTGTCATGCACATTACCCAGCCAACTATTCCCATAGCAATATGATTTGTCATGCACATCACCCAGCCACCTACTCCCAAGG
Organism: Serripes groenlandicus; assembly: GCA_031761405.1. NCBI lineage: Eukaryota > Metazoa > Mollusca > Bivalvia > Cardiida > Cardiidae > Serripes > Serripes groenlandicus. The sequence continues at coordinate 10,890 of JASEVX010001144.1, forward strand.
TCAAGGTCACAGTTTGTGCTCAGTTTTGTGTCTGGGCTGTATTTTCCACAATCTTTAATGGATTTTGATATTACTTCACACAATCATTCTCAATAACAGGACGATGTGTCATGCAGATATAAAAGCCATCTACTCAGGAAGCGTCACAGTTTTTCCGCTCGTCTATCCATCCGAAATTGAGTGTCTGGTCTGTATCTTCCACAAGCTTGAATGGATTTTCAATATTACTTCACAAAATGATTCGCCATAACAAGATGATGTGTCATGCACATCACCCAGCCATCTATTCCCAAACAGTTTGGGCTCAAACATTTCCCCCGCAATTTCGTGTATCTTCCATATGCTTGAATGGATTTTGATATTACTTAACACAGTTAATTTCCCTAACAAGATCATGTGTCATGTACATCACAAGGCCACCTACACCTAAGATCAATGTCAAAGTTTGCGCTCAAACATTGTTCGACTGTAATTTCGTGTCCGGGCTGTATCTTCCACATGCCTGAGTGGATTTTGTTATTACTTCACACAATTATTCTCAATAACAACATATGCACATCACTCAGCCACCTACTCCCAAGGTCAAAACGTCTCCCTAACAAGATGATGTGTCAAAAATGCTCATAGATACACAATGGACTGTCCACGTCCGGTAGGGGACATTTGTATTGGTTGCAATACTCCAATAAATTGTTTTGATATATTTCAACATAATTGTGAAACAACCTTCTATAGAAAAGCCTTTGTTTCAAATAACCCTGGCACCAATTACCTTCCATACTAAAAGAAAAGTGTTAAAACATAACTTGAGCTATGACCTTTATGTTCACTGAAGATCAATATTAACACGGTCATCTGCCCAGAATGACTAGGATCTTCCCTTAACCCCGTCTTGTCAGCAAGAAAACCTTTACATATTCTTGTTGAAAAGCTATTACCAATAAATGGCTGTAGAAGAATACAATTTGAAAGTAATATTATTAATCAAGTTAAATATTCACAAGGTTGATTTTACTGTGACTTAAGTTATTTCATGATTATATGAATTGTAGATTTACAAAAGGAGTTGGTGGATCATTACCTCCGGAATGGTTACTGTAAGACGTACATTGCAGCTTTAATAGACGATGAAGAAGTTGATATTGAACAACTATTTGTTAAGCCATTAATGAAGAAAGTTAAACATGCTTCCTTTTCTAAATCTTTCGGCGATAAAAATGAAGAAACAGATTTTAAAAGTACAACATAATTGCAGGACATTTTCAGGGGAGATGGACAATTAATCAGAAGAGTTTGTGTTTCTGGCAATGCGGGCCAAGGGAAGACAACTCTGTGTCAGAAGATTGTGTCATCCTGGTGTAAAGTCCATGCCAATAATGAGCATGCACCTGACATTGACGTACAGTTCCTGAAATCATTTGCTTATTTGTTCTACATACCTCTACGAAACCATACAATATCAGATGTTGTTGAAATGATTCAAACAGGTATAGTCAGAAAGGCCTTGCATTGTGTGCTGAAAGATGTCCTGGAAAATGAATCTGATAAATGTCTGATCATTCTTGATGGGCTTGATGAATGGCAGCCATTAGAGGATTGTAAGCACAAAGTAACTTACATTGATCCAAGAGAAAAGTTTACTATCCTGATAACATCAAGACCCTGGAAACTTGAGGTTTCGCGACCAAATATGTCTGAAATAGGACAAGAAGTTGAACTTTGTTGGATAAATAAACATCACATTGTGGAACGAATGGTTAAACTCCTCAACAAATCGTATGGCAAAAGTAAAAACTGGCATGGCTTCATGTGGAACTTGAATAAGGAGAATGGGAATGTGGGTTTGAATGAACAGTATAAGAAGGTGAAAGATCTAGCAGAGATTCCAATCATTTTAACCCAATTGGTTTGTATGTGGTATGATGATGAAACATTTGGTAACACGCGTGTAGAAATCTACAGTAAAATGTTGGAGTATCTCTTCAATGTGGCTTTAAAACGAGATCAGAAAAGAGGCACACCTGCATGTAAAAACTGGACGAATCCACAAAAGTCAACTAATGCAAAACTGGTAGATGTATTTAAAGATTGCAGATGTTGTGAGATGAACATTGAACTTTTATCCAAACTGTCAGTTTTGGCCCACCATACTCTGTTTAATAAAGACAAACAGAATTCTCTTGTTTTTATTGCATTCTGTCACTAAATTATACAAGTTGACAGAAAATGATGTTAAATTGTGTCTATCTGTGGGAATTCTCACTCAGTCAAAACTTAGTAGTAAAGCAATTTCACAGCTAAAGAAGTTGTCATTTTTACACAAGACAGTTCAAGAGTTTCTTGCAGCCATATGTATTGCTTATGGAGGAGATGACTCCTGTTTTCATTCAATGTTAAAGGCATTGACATCTTTGGATGATGTTTTAGAAATGTCACAAGTGTTGATATTCGTGAGTGAGTTAAAGCCTAATCTGCTAGGGGATATAAGTCGTCATGTAGCACAGTTAACATATAAGGATGAAAGGGTTCTAAAATATAGACGCACTCTTTGGAAAGAGGAACTTTTTATATCAATAGTTCAGGATTTAATCAAAGCTTGTATTGATGAAGTTCCAAAAGATAAGAAGTTTGACTGTAAAGTTGCGTTGAATGATTACTTTCCATATATGAGCAGTGGTTGGGGAAAATGGTTCTCTACCTTAATTCAGAACATGTCAAGTCTTTCCAACAAGAAAGATGCTTCGTTTGGACTGAACTTAGTGGACATGATATTGTCAAGTTGTGTGTTGAAATAAACTCACAAGAACATATCGGTCTTTTGACTAGTATTGTAGAGAGATGTGTATTGCCTCTCAAATGTCTAAATGTTGAAGGACCGTCGAAAAGATTGAATAATGTAGGTAATACACCTAAGGATATACTTCTTGTTAATGTAAATGATTTATTCATATGTCTATATAAAGTTTGTCATTTAACTTGTTTTAAATTAACATATGTGAATCTAACTCATTCAGATATAGATAATCTAGGTGGATTCCTGTCACATAAGAAAGAGTTGAGGCAAATCAGACTCGGGTGTATCCAGTGTGCAACGTGTGAACGGGGACGTTGTAATTATAGGATAGATCTGTCACAACATAAACAGTTACACTATGTGTCTATAGGCGTACTGGATGGTGATATTGTTTTGACTAATGAGTTTCCTGTAGAGCATTGTGAGATAGATTGTGTCAAATGTGATGCGTTCATTATAAAAAGCTTGAAGTTATCATCAAGTCTACAAGAGTTCAATGTACGTGGTGTGTCTTCACTGTATCGTAAAAGAGACAATACCACAACAACGGTATACAGTGTGGAGGAGGACATCACCTCTCATTTATATAAGGTACTGATTGATGTCATTCCGTCTTTAAAGGACTTGAAAATTGTACAATTGGATCTTATAGACTTTAAACAAGGCATACTCAAATTATCCCCAGATATGACAAGTTTGAAGAAGTTGTTTTTCTCAAATTGTACAATGTCATTACAGGGTTTACAGAGTTTACTAGACAGTCTGCCCCAGACACAGCTCGTAATCATTATGCGTGGCGTTTCAATCTGCCCAAAAGATGATTGGTCTACAGCACTTCAATACATCACAGACAGATATCGTGTTAAACATCGTAATGTTGCACCAATACAGGAAGACTGTAATGACATAGAAGGTTATAAAGACAAAGATCATTCAATACATCTTAAGTTTTCACACAACAGTGACAACTGACATACCTATTGTTTGCACACATATATATTGTTTCGTCTCAATTTTACATCCATATCTGAAACCCATGTGGTATCATGATAACCTTGGCGTCGTCGTCGTCGTCGTCGTCGTCGTTTGCGTCACAAAACTTTAACATTACCCCATAACTCAAAACCAGACCAATATTCTCAAATTATTACACATGTTTCTAGGAACGATACGCATCTCTAAACAAAGTCAAATAACTCTGGCTTTAATATAATTATTCAATAATGCCCCTTATTTGACTTAAAAAATAAAAGACCAGCGTTCGAATTCAATTGGATGATGTAAGGGTAAGTGAATCACACATGAAATATATCCCCCTTTTGTGTTTTGCAATTACCATGAAGAGTAGGAGCATAGCTTCCTATAGACCGAAAATAACACTTCTTTTGGTATGATTTCAGAGAGATTGGTTATATATATATATATTAATTGTTACCAAACATTGTGTTGATGCCATTACAGCTAAATTAATGGTCCTTAGTTAGTGATTTGGGGTCTTATTGACAGTCCAGTTTAGCGTGTATTAAACAGCATGTCCTCTGACAAATGTGTTGACATAGTAGCTTAATATCCTATCGCAGTACTTCTTCATTATCGTTTACCCCTTTCCCACATACAACACATCTGCAGCAGATGAATTTTAACGCGTCTAGTGAAAACTATTGAAGATATACATAAACTTAAGTATAATTCTGAAAACAGATGAAACAATTTTTCTTCTGTTTCAATGGAAACACTACAAATGTTTTAGACGAGGTATCATACTAGTAACTCCCAAGTTTTCAGATTGTTTCAAATGTTTTGCTCAAAGGTTTTAGAAGCAGACGAGTCTCCTGTTAAATTGGCATTATATTTACTGGTATAAGGACTTCATCTTCAACTTTAAAACCATCTCCCCAAGTATAAAATATTCTCCTCTGAAACTACAGACCCATTTTCACATTAAGTTACACACATTGTTGTTAGTTACCCACATCGTCAAGCCTTTGTGATAGTTAACAAGAGTGTAGAAAGGAACGATCCCTCAATAGGTCTGTGTGAGTGATATGGATGGAAAGTCCTATGTCCCAATGTGTCTCCCTGTCTCTTTTGCAAACATCGATGACAAAGTAGAAACTGCTCGTGAGCAATTTTTCTGTATGTCACAATTTTTCTACTTTACTATAATTATACTTCAGCTATAGATATTTTCCACTGTTCTTCCTATATGCTTTCAAAGTCATATGCTGCAAATTTGTTATATGTGGGTAAGGTTTACTTTCATGTTTAACCATGTAAATTCAATTGTTGCTTGACGAATAATTACATCAGACCAATTTACTATATAGTTCTATATAAACTGACATTGTTATATGTATTTATCGTGTTGCAGTTGAGTTGACGAACAATACAATGTACTACTATTGAGTATAAGCCTGTTTACCTTTAAGATATATATTTGCAGCTTTATTTGTTGACATTGTAACCCCTTCAGTGATTATATTTTCCCGCATACAACACATCTGAATCTGTGACATTGAAATACACAACAGATATGCAGCAGACGACTTTGAAACATTTTGACAAAAATATGGAAACACTTTACAAACGAATATATTATTAAAGAATAGAGTTGAAGATATTATGGAAACATTTGTCTGCTGCAAAAGGGTTAAGATGTTTAAACACGTTTTGGAGATTATCCTATTTTTTTTAGCAGTTTTCCTTCTCTATAGAAAGAGCTTGGAAGGTCACAGGTTAATTATCAAAAGTATTGATATGTTAGGACGTCCGTCGTTAATACTTAAGTTTAAAAGATATCTCCTCCTAAACCACTTCATGGCTTTTGATTAAATGTATTAGGAATGATCCTTTGGTGATACTACTAATGCAGAACTGTGGTTGCCATGTTGAAAATCTTCTTTTCTGAAACCATAGGCTAAGAGCTTAGATGTTTAGTGCGTAGCATTGTCTAGCGGTCCTCTACAAAGATTTATTTAATGATGCCCCTGGTGTCAAAATTGTACCCGCCCCGCGGTCACCTGTTTTGTACAGATATATACAGGGAAACACTTTGAACATCTTCTAAAACAGAAAGGCATACAGCTTAGATATTTAATGTATAGCACTATCTAGTGGCCCTCTACAAAGATTGTTCAAGTTATGCTCCTTTGGTCAAAATTGGCCCAGCCCGGGGAAGGGGGTCACCTGTTTTCCATAGATATATATAGGAAAATTCTTTGAAAATCTTCTTGTCTGAAACCGAGATGCCCAGAGCTTAGATATTTGGTGCGTAGTATTGTGTTGTGGTCGTCTACCAAGATTGTTCAAATCATGCCTGTGGTTTCAAAATCACCTATTTTACATAAATATATATAGGGGTCTGTTTTGTACGGTGGCACAGAGGTGACATGTGTATATTTTTATCTATCTCGTGCGCACGATATACTAAGTCGTGCGGACGAGTTACTTAGTCGTGCGCACGAGTTACTAAGTCGTGCACACGAGATACTAAGTCGTGCGCACGAGATACGTAAGTCGTGCGCACGAGATACGTAAGTCGTGCGCACGAAATACTATGTCGTGCGCACGTGTTACTAAGTCGTGCGCACGAGATACTTAAGTCGTGCGCACGAGATTCTAAGTCGTGCGCACGAGATACTATGTCGTGCGCACGGGTTACTAAGTCGTGCGCACGAGATACTATGTCGTGCGCACGAGATAATTAAGTCGTGCGGATGAACTAATTAGCCAAGCATTTCGCCTAAAAATAAACGAATTTCTTCATACGTTAACCATGCATTAAAATATAAAAGAATAAAATCGTTTCTGCTATCAGCCATTTTCAAACAACATTCATGTATGTATAGTGTATTCTGATTGGCTAATTATTTCGTGCACACGACTTAATTAACTCGTGCACACGACATATTATCTCTTGCGCACGACTTATTAACTCGTGCTCACGACATAGTAACTCGTGCGCACGACTTAGTATGTCGTGCGCACGAGATAAATAAAAACATACACATGTCAACTCTGTGCCACCGTAGATTTGCATATTATGGCTTTAGTTTAAACTTTAGAAATCAAAGCCTCTGAAAGTATAAGCCCGTTTTTAAGCCCACCTAAGCACGTAGCGCTCAATGTGAATTGTTATGATCGCACTATGTCCGTCGTGCGGCGTCCGTGCGTCAACATGTTCTCCTCTGTAACCAGTGTGTCAATTGGGTTTGAACTTCACAGCAAGAATCTTCTGAATGTTCTCACCAAAATTACTTCAACTGTTTTCAAGCCATGCAGAATTCGGGTTTCATTGGCAACAGAAAGAAAAAAAGGCTTGTAAAATAATGTTGTAGAAATGTTCCTTGTGTGACCCTCTATCAGATTCCTTCTAGGCATATTGATTGGTTGAAATAAAATGGCCGCTACGGGGCGGAGCTGTTTTGCCTTATATATAGATCTAAAGTTAAAAAATCTTCTCCAATAAAGAATCTGACCGATTTGCAAATGATTTTGTAGAAATGTTCCTTGAGTGACCATCAAACAGAATCGTTCAAGCCATATTGTTTGGTCAAAAAGCATGGCCACAATGGGGCTGTTTTGCCTGTTATGGCGATAGTGAAAACTTTTAAATTCTTCTCAATCGAAAGTATCTGGCCAATTTGCAAATACTTTTGTAGAAATGTTCCTTGGGTGATCCTGTACGAGCCATGTTGAGTTGTTGTGATTTGCATTACATCATGGCCCTCTTGTTAGATACTTTTTAGATACGTGTATACCTCTATACCTCTACCCTCATTGTGTTGCATAGGGATAGCAGTAAAACTGGAAGTACTTATTACTGTTGAAAGCGGCGTAAAACAGAAAAAACCCATAAACAAGCAATTAATCTTTTATAGTGTGATGTAAGCATGTATTGATTAATTGCAGCAAAAATGTAACGTATACTGTAATGTCAAAGAATTTTCTTTTTCCGTTCCTTGTTCAATTGTTCCATTCGTCAAACCATGTTGATTGATCAAAGGACAATGCTACAAGGGGCTTGGGCTGTTTTATCCTGCATGCTCACTGAATAAGATTTAGGAAAGTATCTCCTGAGAAAATAAATGTCTTATTTTGAAATACTAACCGTTTCTTTGGTGACAGATCAGTTTCCCTGTCATATAAATTTTAGACAGATTGGCTTGGTTTATTTCGCCCGGTGGTAGTGGAGCTAAACTGGTCCTAATGTACTAGTTTACCTGATCGCATTATGAGTTATTGTGATTGACAAATCACATTGCATACACTTCAGGTATCATGGCCCTCTTGTTGCTTAGCTTGAAAGAAAATATTCAACATTGATAAAGGTTTAAGAACCAAAATAAAGTCATTTTACTAGCAATGAACTGCATTAGTTTCTTTGTTTATAACGATGTGTACGAACAATTATTTAAAATGCATGTGTTATCGTCCGGACACTGTAAAAAACAACAGACCGACAATTTAAGCTCACTCCAACATACCCCTCTCTAAAGTTTGTTTGTGGAGGTATAATGACCATCTGTAATTATAATGAAATGGACTGTAGCAGGAGTATATGTACACTAAACAAGAATGAATGAGTGAATGAATGAATGAAATGAATGAATGAATGAATGAAAGTCTTTATTTACAGAGGGTAACCCAATTAGTATAAACTAATCTTCCTTGGGGCCCTCTAAAGCAATATTTACATACATACAAATACATAATTATATAGCAATATAACAATCAGCATAACAAATTCAAAGTTAGCATTATTCATAAACATGATCAACATGATAACAATGTTACACAACAACATAATACATACATATGGCGGCAGAGGTTTAACTTACAGACTTACATATGGCCATATTTACAATTTTAGCTTCATGACTGTTGATTCGAATTTATCCACTTAGTATAATTTACTGTGAAACTTTTAATACTTTCGCTCTGTCTTATTTCATTTGGAATGTTATTCCATACTTTTACCCCAGAGTAAGACATACTCCCTTTAAAAAGTTCTATATTTGGTTTGGGTATTAAAAAATCCGATTTATTTGAAGAACGTAAATGATTTGGACGCCTGACATTGTAATTGAACATATTTTGAAAATATGACGGGACTGCATTTTGCGATACCCTGTACATAAATTTGGCTTTATGAAGTGAAACCCTCTGTTCAATATTAAGAGAATTAATTATATTTAAAGCCTCGCTTAAAGTGGTATATTGTTCACCTAGAATGATACGACATGCTCTTCGTTGTAATCGCACTAAAACCTGGATATTTGATTGTTTTGTACTACCCCAAATGATACTACAATAGTCAAGATGTGGTTTGACATAGGCTTTGTAAAACATTATTCTATAGTTAACAGGAATAAATACTTTAATTCTTGATAATAGCCACAAATTACTAGATATTTTCTTCCTAAGAAATTTTATATGCGTATCCCATTTAAGGTTTTCATTTATATATATGCCAAGAATTTTATCACCTGTTGTGATTTCCAGATTTAAGTCTTTATATTTCAAATTTAGAGGTTGATTAACTAATCTTGTCCGTTTCTGGGGTGTCGTTATCAATATTACTTTTGTTTTTGAAGCATTTAATACCATACCATTGTTTAGACACCATGTACTGACGTTATTCAAAGCAGCTTGTAAATTCATTTCAACTTCTAATTTAGATTTATTTATGTCATATATTGTAGTATCATCTGCATACATATCAACGTTTGAAACATTATCCTGTACATACATAGGCAAGTCATTTATGAATAAAATAAATAAAAGAGGCCCTACAATAGACCCTTGCGGGACCCCGCATGTCGTAATTTGCTTATCAGAGAGAACACCGTTTAAGTTCACCGCTTGAGTTCTATTTGTAAGATAAGAGTTGAACCATTTAATATTATTATCTCCACATTTGTAAATTTGTAATTTTTTTAATAGTATTTCGTGGGAACATAAATCGAATGCTTTAGAAAAATCTAACATAACAACGCCTACAAATTCTCCATCATTTAAAGCTGTTAACCATTTATCTATCATACATACTAATGCTGTTTCGCAGCTATGTTTTTTTCTAAACCCACTTTGGGATTTACATAATAATTTATAATGATTAAGGTAATTAACAAATGAATCATGCACATGTTTTTCAATCAATTTTGAAAGAGTAGGTAAAATTGATATTGGCCTATAGTTATTTACATCATTTGATGAACCTTTTTTAAATAAAGGATTAACTTTTGCGCATTTCCATTCATCTGGTAAAACACCTTGTTTTATACTACAATTTATAACATACGTAAGACTATTTGATATAACATCGGCTGATAATTTTAAAAGTTTTGGCCCTATTTGGTCAAGTCCTGTAGCTTTGGATACATCTAAATTATTTAACATTTTACGCGTTTGGGATTCCGTAATTAGAGGAATGTGAAAATACATATGATCAGGAACTTTTGTTTTTACAAAATCATTTACTTTATCAAAATTTGAAGTTGGAATAGGTTCTTTAAAGTTAGCGGCTACGTTTACAAAAAAGTTATTAAAAGTATTTGAAATATCTTGGTTATCAGTAATATCTATTCCATCTTTATGAATGCTTTTTATTAAATTACAGTTGTATGTCTTTTTTGTAGACGCACCATGTTCTTTAAATATTTTCCAAACTGTTTTAGGGTCTGATTTTCCTTCCTCAATTTTTCTTTCATAAGATTCTTTTTTAGAATTATCTATCAATGTACAAACTTTATTTCTTGAAGCTCTGTAGTTATCCATATCATTTTTAGCCTTAAATTTATCACGTTCTTTAATTTCATCTAAAATATCAGGTGTAAACCAATCTGGTTGTTTTAAGTGTTTAACTCTGTGAATTCTAATTGGGACGTGATTATCTACAACACTTGAAAAATTAGACACCCAAGTGTGAAGTACTTCATTAGTATCAGTGTTGTTTAGATTACCCCAGGGGATGCTGATAAGATCTGATAAAAATGACTCCTCTGAAAGTAATATCTATTCCATCTTTATGAATGCTTTTTATTAAATTATTAAATTACAGTTGTATAGTCTTTTTTGTAGACGACCATGTTTCTTTAAATATTTTCCCAACTGTTTTAGGGTCTGATTTTCCCTCCTCAATTTTTCTTTCATAAGATTCTTTTTTAGAATTATCTATCAATGTACAAACTTTATTTCTTGAAGCTCTGTAGTTATCCATATCATTTTTAGCCTTAAATTTATCACGTTCTTTAATTTCATCTAAAATATCAGGTGTAAACCAATCTGGTTGTTTTTAAGTGTTTAACTCTGTGAATTCTAATTGGACGTGATTATCTACAACACTTGAAAAATTAGACACCCAAGTGTGAAGTACTTCATTAGTATCAGTGTTGTTTAGATTACCCCAGGGGATGCTGATAAGATCTGATAAAAATGACTCCTCTGAAAATGACCTAAATGATCTGTGTTTTATAAAATTATGTGAATTGATTTTTTCTTTATAATTTAACTTTCTTGTACATAGGATCGGATAATGATCGCTAACTTCCTATTTTAGGGCACGCTTACATTACATATATTTTGATCACAATTAGTATAAATGTGGTCTATTAAAGTTTGTGAAGTTGAACATTCACGCGTCGGCTGCTTAATTAACTGTTTTAATCCTAGTGATAAAATATAGCTAGACCATTCATCATTTATTTTGGAATTTAATAAATCTCGATTTATATCGCCTAAAATTAATATTTCTTTTTCTTCAAGTTGAACCTTTTCTAAATGAGTGTCAAATATTTCTTTCCATGCAACTTTAGATTCAGGATTGCCTGTAAAGTGAACCAATTAAAAAAGATTTACATTTAGTTGGCATAATTTTCTAACCAAATTATTTCTATATCATCTCCTTCTAAATCTAATCGTCGAATGCAATTTACGTTTTGTTTTACATATACTGCCAACCTCCACCGCCATTTGAATAAACGGTCGCGACGAAAAGGTACTTGATATCACTGGCACCAGAACAATAAAATATTATGTAGTAGCTCTATTATTACTATTATATAGACATGGTGCGGCAGCACGTTCGACCCCGGTTTCGTACCAGCGTAAATTTCTCATATATAGCGCAGATCAACCCGAAAATTACTAAGCGGTTGGGAAATAAAGACATTTAACTCTGTAAAAACAATGAAATCTTGTCCAGAAACAAACCTCCGAACAAAATATTGGTGATCTTTGAGAGAAAATCTCACACACTTTGATTTCCCCGTTTCCGATTCCGTGTTGACTTCGGGTGACCTCCTCTGAACCCGAGAAAATGTTACGAGCCATTTGATTGGTCGAAATATACCCGGTCATTTTGAACGTCTGCAATATGTAAATAAACAAATTATTTTGATT
>JASEVX010001145.1:0-23083 GCA_031761405.1 Serripes groenlandicus
ATATAAATGGCATTTCGAGCCCTGTTTCTTAAGTCAAAAGTTTTGATTATTAATACACCCTGAATGTAGTTCCAATTACATGCGCTTAATTCTTTCAAATATACCACGATCTATGCAAGAATTAATGTCTATTTTAAATAAGTGTTATAACTTCGTTCTGCAGTTACAAAAGAAATTGGAAATAAAATGAAACATTGTATTTTAAAACATGAACGGGGAGAGATTTATAAATCTCAATGAGTGAACTGCTACAGGGAGAACTATTTCCGATTTAAATCTAAAGTGCGGACGCGATCTGCGTACAAATACATTATAGACGAAAAATGCGGACAAATGCAATATAGAGGGAAAATGAGGACGCTATAGAATATAGAGCAAATCTGCGGACGCTCTGATTTGTTGTAAAAAATGTTTGATTAAAGATGGGCAAATGTGTATAATTTGTTACATATGATCATATCCGGGGTTTTCTTTGTAAATATATAATGTGTTTGATTGCTTTTATCAGTGATATAGATTAAACCAAAAATCGAGAGCATGCTGAAATGGAATCTCTTTGTAAAGTGTTTCAACGACTTTTCTCTTTGTATCATATCTATAGATAATAATAGCGAGGATTGATGGATTGATTTTCCGACAAGAAAATGTCTTTTGACGCATCTGCAGTGGACGAAATTTGAAAACATTGCAAGAATAGAATAGGTTGCTAGTTACAAGCCATAGGTTTTGCTTCAATTATATCCTCTCCTTTACAATCAATTGAAGGGTCATGGGTTCTAGTTATTGTTTGGCCTCTTCATTTTCTACTTTGTAACTTTCAACAGTTTTCCATGTGCCATACTACGAGGCAAATATTCCATGCAAAATTCTATTCTGTAGGGTACTTGGAAGGGCCAGAACAATTTAAATAACAAATAAACAAATATATAAGTATATATATATATATACAACACTTTTAATCTTAATTTGTTTCTAGTAATTATATATATATATATACCACAATAATATTAATCTATAACAAATGAGTAAAATAGTTTTTTCTTGCTGTGTAAACAGTAAAAAGCCATTGTGGGAAAAGGAGAATTTGCTTATTTAAACAATTTCTTAATTCCCATAACCTTTCTTTACCGTCGTATAAACCAAATTTGTTGTATTTGAAGGCTGTTATAAGTAAACAACTTAAATGTTGCCAATTTAATCACATATCATATCATTATAATAGCCAAATAATTAACAAAAGTTACAATTAAAGTCCGCATCTGTTGTCGAAATATCCACAGGTGCATTAACACAAGATTTGTGAAACCAATTTGTGCATATATCACATTGTACCATGATGGTATCGACACATCCCGGCAAGTTACAAATACATATATGTATATGATAGGTTTATTGGGAAAAGGGGTTACATTTATAATTTGTTTAGAATGACACTCGTACACAATGTTAATTAACAGTGTATGGTCACGCATCCTTAATTGATTTGGCAAGCTTAAACACCCTTTAAAGGAAACTACGGCCAGCTTAGGTGTATACTGTAGAGTAAAATGCAGACGGCACAGGTATTGGTTTTCTCTGGAGCATTTAATCCTTTTATAATGCAAATGAATTCAAAAGCCTCTGAAAACTGAAGCATGTTAATTTTAAATATAAATATTAGTACTGCCTTTTTCCACAATATTTTCTACATGATTTCAATTACTCTTTCATTTGGATAGATGTTTCTTTTTTAGCTCACCTGAGCACAAAGTGCTGAAGGTTAGTTATTGTGATCTCCTTTTGTCCGGCGTCTGTCGTCCGTCAACATCTTCTCCTCAGTAACGAGTGGGTCAATTGGGATGAAACTTCACAGAAAGCATCCTCTCATTGACCTCACCAGAATTCCTTCAAATGTTTGTGATTCTTGCAGAATTCTGATTTCCATGGCAACGAAACCAAAAAAACTTTAAAATTCTTCTTCTACCAAACTGGTTGGCAGATTTATAAATTGTTTTAAAGAAGAGTTCTTTGGCCGCCAGGGGGCGGGGCTTATTTGCCTTTTATGGCTATAGTGTAAACTCAAAAAATCTTCTCCTTGGAAAGTGTTTGGCCAATTTTCAATTCTTTTTGTAGAAATGTTCATTGGGAGACCAATTATCAGATTCCTTCAAGCCATGTTGATTGGTCGAAAAACATTGCCGCCAGGGGGCAGGGCTATTTGGCCTTATATGGCTAAAGTGAAAACTTGAAAAATCTTCTCCTCCGAAAGTGTTTGGCCAATTTCCTATTTTTTTTGTAGAAATGTTCCTTGGAAGACCCTCTATCAGATTCCTTCAAGCCATGTTGATTGACCCTCTTGTTAAGCAGGAAGCTTTTGAGTAAGATTTAAGAAAAACCTTGGTCAATTGGTTTTTTTTTTGTAACAAAAATTGGGTAAATACTTACATGAGTGAGTCACTCATGTAAGTATTTTTTTCAGCGCTTCGATTACAGTTGGTCTTAAAGCGACTGAACTCAAGATCCACAACTGTCGGAAAAAAAAAAAAATCCAATTTTAAGAAAATAAGTTTCATTTTTGTATTTGGGGCATTAAAATATGATAACTGACATATTACATACCCCTATAATTGGTGAGATTTTCTTGTTTTCAATACTATTTCCATCACAAATTCTACCCTGTCAATTCTACCCTGTCAGTAACAGGGTAAGTTTTTAAACTCAAATATTCAATAACGGATGTAAACATAAAATCGATTATTATAAACATTAATTGTAAAGAAGAGTTCAATATTTCTTTTACTTATTATTTAGAATACAAATAGGGTATTATCGTAGTGCCTTCGAGTTTCGTTGTCTACCTTAGTTTCTGACGTCATTTTTTGTGTCCCTTTCTTTGTATTTATAGCAGTCAAATTCAATTGAGAAGACTGTAACTCACTTCAATTTCTGATGTGTAAAGATTCTTTTCATACTCGACAACACATGTAGTTTATTTATGCTTATTGATCCTAAACTTAGGAGACCCGTAGATACCTTTCAAACACAGGCAAAACAATCCTAGACTGGCCTGGTTCAGTGACTAACGTCTAGATTTGATTTTGTTTTAAAGATAAGAACATCTTGCACTAATCTAACTTTTAAAAGACATGTTATGCAACATTCATGAAACAAATAAATGAAATTTAAAACGAGGCATTTAGGTGGAGCTTTTCAGACAGGATAAAATGGTATCTTCCAAATTCTTTATACATTTCTTCACAGTACCACATTATTTTTGTCTTTTTAAAGCAAAGGTAGTCTAGGTATGATGTTTACGTCATCACAAGTTGTAAACACAGATAAATAATTTCTGAACTTGTTCCATATTGGATTGTTTGAAAAAAATCACATTTCATTTAGAGAGCTTAGACAGTCACTTGATCATGTGTGACATACACTGCAGAAAGGGAACAAATTATTGTTGTGATGTAAGTGACCCTGACCCAAATTCAAAATAAGCATGATGTCATTGCAAAATGGCGACTACACTTTTTTCACCGACTACATGTTCTTTACCATTGTGTACATATTCTTAATCAACAAAGTATTTTGAGTTTGGAAGTTTTTATAAACATAAAGGACATATTGTAATCAAAGGTAACATATTTATATCATACTTGTATAACTTGATAATCTTCTTTGACCGCCATTAAACTGTTTTCCTGATTTTAGCTAAATTAAATTAAAAAAAGAAGCATGTAAATATAGGAAATGTGCATACTTAGATTTCAACATTATTCAAAATGTTATACACAATATTCTGTATTTAAACCCTATTTACAAAAGATACAAGGCTATTGACAGCACTATGTTTACATTTGAGATGTAAAAAACAATAGAATAGAATTCTTTAAATTAAACTAAAAGAGCACATGCAAAATGACAAGGTCACCATAACAGGACAGTGGAAGATGATACTTCTAGTTTTTCAAAAGATGTGACAATTTTTCTCTACCTTTTTGATGTATCTTGTGAACATCAAAGTCTTATATGATTATAAATTAATTGTAAGATTTCTGAATCTGATTTAACCCTTACCATGCTGAATTGTTTTGAAGGCTCTGTCAGCTCAGTGCTGAATTGTTTTCAGTTTTTTTAGCTCCAAAGGCCAGAAGGGCTTATGTCGTGGCGATTTGTCCGTCTTCCGTCCGTAAACAATTTCTTGTTAACATGATACAGTCTTCGCTTTTGATTGTATCTCAACCAAACTTATACAGTAGTTAGATATTCATGAGAGCTCGGTTCCTTTCGAAAACCAGCCACAGATCCGCCCATGCATGACTGGATTATGGCCCTTGAAATGATCAAAATTGCTATGAAAGAGCTTGTTAACACGATACAGTCTTCACTTTTGATTGTATCTCAACCAAACTTATACAGTAGTTAGATATCTATGAGAGCTCGGTTCCTTTCGAAAACCAGCCATATCTGCCCATGCATGACTGGATTATGGCCCTTGAAATGATCAAAATTGCTATAATAGAGCTTGTTAACACGATACAGTCTTTATTTTGTAATGTATCTCAACCAAACTTATACAGTAGTTAGATATCCATGAGAGCTTGATTCCTTTCGAAAACAAGCTAGATCCGCCTCATGCATGACTGAATTATGGCCCTTGAAATTGTCAAAATTGCTATAATAGGGCTTGTTAACATGATACAGTCCTTATTTTTTATTGTATCTCAATCAAACTTATACAGTAGTTAGATATCCATGAGAGTTTGGTTCATTTCTGAAAAACGGCCAGATCTACCCATGCATGGCTGGATTATGGCCCTTGAAATTGTCAAAATTGCTATAATACAGCTTGTGAACACAATAGAGTTTCCATTTACTATCTGATCTTCACCAAACTTAGATGGTATTTGAATATTGATGACATATTGGTTCCTTTTGAAACAAGCCAGATCAATGCCAGTAGAGTATAGGCCCTCATGCTGAAATTGCTGAAAATTGTCAGAAATGAAATAAAATTGACGTGTGATATCAGAATTGAATTATGGATCTTTTCGTATAATAATGAGATTTATAACCACCTAAGCATTACTATGACAACCAAGAAAAACTGAATAAAGAGGGTTATCTTTCAATAAAGTGACTTTAGATCTTCTGTGTGAATGATTTCCTGTTTTATTGTTGATGTATAGTGTTTGGAACGTTGTCAGTGTATGAGGAAATCTGAATGAAAAGAAGCTTTGTAAACTTGCACATGCAAACATTCCAAAGATGTTTCTATTTGACTGCAAGAACAAATATTTGGAATTAATTTAATGTAAAGCATTTGTGTAATTTAAGGGCTGTACTTTTGGTAAATATGCACAAAGTGAAGATTATTTGGCTTGAGATTGCAGAATGTTTCTTTGGATCTCAGGTCATAATGCAAACTTTGTTAAGTCATATACAGTAACCATGGCAACCATAATAAATCTAAATCAGAAGATTCCGCTACATGAAAATAGGTATACATTTGTTGATATACAGAAAACTTTGTTTTAACCATGATAAAGGATTTTTGTTAATGTCAGAGATAACTGTTTGGAAACCTAGACAACAAGATTGGGATAAAAGCACATGTAAACATTCTAAATTATCTTTTCATATGGCTGTAAGAGCAATATTTGGAATGACTTTCTTAAACAAACTTGTCAGTATAACTTCTAAATGAATAATTAATTCTTCAAATAATTTGGCACAGTTGTGTACCTGTATGAGCCAGTGTGTCATGACTTACACCCCAAATGGTATATCAAGGTCAAGGTCATTGATCAAGGTCAAAGGTCAACATTGAAAAAATCAACCTTATTTAGGCTGTAACTTCTATATGCATTTGTATATAATAAAAATAATAATGGCACAGGTAATCATCTTGATGAGACTTTACTTCACATGTAAAATTCAAGACACTTATGCAATGTCAAGGTCACACATCAAGGTCAAAGGTAAAAAAAGTGCAAAATCACCCTTCTTTAGGCTGTTACTTCTATATGCATTTGTATATAATAAAAATAATAATGGCACAGGTAATCATCTTGATGAGACTTTACTTCACATGCAAAATTCAAGACACTTATGCAATTTCAAGGTCACACATCAAGGTCAAAGGTAAAAAAAGTGCAAAATCACCCTTCGTTAGGCTGTTACTTCTATATGCATTTGTATATAATAAAAATAATAATGGCACAGGTAATCATCTTGATGAGACTTTACTTCACATGCAAAATTCAAGTCAATTATGCAATGTCAAGGTCACACATCAAGGTCAAAGGTCAAAAAAGTGCAAAATCACCCTTTTTTAGGCTGTTACTTCTATATGCATGTGTATATAATAAAAAAAATAATGGCACAGGTAATCATCTTGATGAGACTTTACTTCACATGCAAAATTCAAGACACTTTTGCAATGGCACAGGTCACTGATCAAGGTCAAAGGTCAAACAAGTGCAAAATCACCCTTATTTAGGCTGTTACTTCTATATGCATTTGTATATAATAAAAATAATAATGGCACAGGTAATTATCTTGATGAGACTTTACTTCACATGCAAAATTCAAGACACTTATGCAATGTCAAGGTCGTTGATCAAGGTCAAAGGTCAACATGGGAAAAATCACCCTTCTTTAGGCTGTTACTTCTATATGCATTTGTATATTATAAAAATAATAATGGAACAGGTAGTCATCTTGATGAGAATTTACTTGATATGCATAATTCAAGACACTTATGCAATGTCAAGGTCTCACATCAAGGTCAAAGGTCAAAAAAGTGCAAAATCACCCTTCTTTAGGCTGTTACTTCTATATGCATTTGTATATAATAAAAATAATAATGGCACAGGTAATCATCTTGATGAGACTTTACTTCACATGCAAAATTTAAGACACTCATGCAATGTCAAGGTCACTGATCAAGGTCAAAGGTCAAACAAGTGCAAAATCACCCTTATTTAGGCTGTTTCTTCTTTATGCATTTGTATATAATAAAAATAATAATGGCACAGGTAATCATCTTGAGAGACTTTACTTCAGATGCAAACTTCAAAGATACTTATGCAATGTCAAGGTCACTGATCAAGGTCAACCAAGTGCAAAATCACCCTTCTTTAGGCTGTTACTTCTTTATGCATTTGTATATAATAAAAATAATAATGGCACAGGTAATCATCTTGATGAGACTTTACTTCACATGCAAAATTCAAGACACTTATGCAATGACAGACCTTCCAATAGAAAGGGTGTAATAGGGTGACTTATAAATAACAAGTAAGGACAAAGAATAAGAAGATAAGAAAGTGACATATTGCAATTTACTTTATTAGGGATCAACCTAATTTCCCCAGTCTGATAAGTGTATATTCACTATACATGTATTTATAAATGTCATGAATAATTGCAAACGGTACATATCAAATCAAACTGCAGTTTACAGTACAGCTCACGCGGAAAACGCGTTTTCCGCGATCCCACGATGGACAAATATTTTTCATCGCGGATAATCACCGCAATTCAACCTATATGATCACCGCAATACCGCCTACGGGCTAATTATATCACCGCGATTGACATGTCGTCGATTCGAGCTTCTTATCTATTCTTATCTATTTTGAAATCACCGCGATTCCACCGCAATATTTACCTGTAAAAATGTTATACTTTTATTAAAAAGTTGTTTTTTTTTCGATTATGTACATGTACACGTTTATTGACGAATTGCGATTTTTTTATGACACAACTTGCTAAAATTCATTCCATTTCAGCAAATTATTCGAAAAACAGTGGAAGATTGTGTTTGTTTACGATAAGGTCAAGTTTCGTAATAGAAAATGGCGGACATCGGATATACGTTTATCGTACATATGATTATCTCACATTTTTTAGTAAGAGAGAAATATTGTTAAATTACAATACATGTACATGTACATTGTATATATATCTTTGAATTTTGTATATACAGTACATGTACTTGAATCTCTTAATAAAGACAGATTGTTGATTTTTTAGCTTTTCTTATCAACTTAATAAATAAATTATCCAATTGTAATATTGTTGAAAATGAGAAATTTTCATTTGAACGCAATGTGTTGATACAGAGTAGAAACAGAGTAGAATTTATTTTACATGTAGTTATGTATTGCACTTTATTATGAAGCAACTTGTCGTAAAGCTCAGTAACGTCAATTAGTTTAAAAAAAATACAGGCTTATATGTAGAAGTGGTTTATCAGCGTGCGTGCTAATCCAAACACATAAACAACAATACGCCTGACACGACTTTTCTTGACTAGCGCACCAAACATCCCTTTTAAATGTGAACACTGAATTACAATTGACATACGCAATTTGAAGACAAGAGTAAATCGACATCAAATCAGATTATATAGCGTAATGGATTTAAGAGTCCGCCCCCGAAAATAATTGCTTAATTTGTATGAAAACATGTATAGATGAGAGAAACACATTTTAATTTATTTGCGTCACCTTAATTTACAAGTATTTTTATGAGTAAAACATGCCAATTAATGAGACTTCGTAATCTCTTTCAATTCAGATAATTAGTTTTTGGTTGTTTAATTAAATCCGGGACTAACATGGGCGCTTCACACTTCTTTGTTTGCAAAGTTTGTTTTTGTTATTCAGCCGACTTTGAAACAGGTTTTAAAGAAATAATTTATAGGCGATTAAGAAAGAACAATGCATTGGTAATTGTGGTGATTGACAATGGAATTACGGCATTTATTAGTGAGATTTAAAGTAAGCTACACATCTTTCAGGCATAATTAACAGTTTTATTATCACGTAGTTGTATCGTTTACAGAATACATCAAGTTTAGGGGAATTGTATTGACGAATTTTAATGAATTAAGTTGTTACGCATATATGCTGCTTTATATTTAGTACTGATTTATAATCATTATTCAACAACATTTATTAGTACTGTAATGAAATAAAAATTAAAAATTAAAAAAAAAACTCCCAGCAAAACGGCGAGAAAAAGCTTATCTATTCAAAAAAATATCACCGCGATTCCGCGATGGTTCCACCGCAACTCCACGATTATCGGTTTTATCAACCCCCTGGGGTTATCTTGTTGCGTCCGCGATGGACATAAAATCAAATCGCGGTGATGGGTGGAATTCCACCCACCTTCGCGGACCAAAATATTTGTCCGCGTTGAGATTTGTCCGCGGTGGCTCGCGGACGATGCGTTTTCCGCGTGAGCTGTACTGTACATAAATCAAACATATAATGGAATTATTGCAATATAAAGCCTCCAGCCCAGAATACAAAAAGTTGATTATTTTGATTATCACGTAAACAATTGCTTAACTCTTTCCCTCATACGACAATTCTGCAGCAGACGACTTTGAACATATTTTGTCAAAAAATAGAATATCTCGATAATTGAATGGATAACATATTACTAAAAGTGGAAAACATTGTGGCAAAAAAAGAAATTGCTCATTTTGAGCAATTTCTTCTTTTGTCTGTATGTTTTTAAAAAGCTGTCTGCTACAGAGGCGTCAGAAAGCGACTATATGAGGGAAAGGGTGGTAATATTCATTATATCCAGGATAGAGTTATCTAGCTTGATTATTTTCATAAGTGTGATAAGGTTGGGAAGGGTCATATAATGTTTCAATGGAGTGCATCAAGTAGTTGCTAAGATATGGACTCTTAATGTACTTGCACACAAACCTTTAACCAGAATTTATAAGTCCAAAAAGGGTCATAACTTGCATAAAATGCAGGATAGAGTTATTGAACTTGATAATCTACATAGGTGTGATAGGATTTTAGAAAGTTTCAATGCAATCTTAATTGGTTGTGTATATAGTCGGGAAATTGGAAAAGGTAGTATAAAGTTTTAATACAATGCTTCAAGAGGTTGCTGAATGTAGTTGCATGTAAAACTTCAACCATAATTTCTAAGTCAAAAAGGGCCATAATTTGCATTATATGCTGGATAGAGTTATAGTATTTGATTGTTTACATAGGTGTGATGGTTGGGAAGGGTTGTATTAAGTTTCAATGCAATGCATCAAGCAGTTAATAAGGTATGGTCTCTTAATGTAGTTGCACATAAAACTTGAACCGGAATTTCTAAGTAAAAAAGGTCATAATTTGCATTAAATGCTGGAAAGAGTTATAGTATTTGATTGTTTACATAGGAGTGATGGTTGGGAAGGGTTGTATTAAGTTTCAATGCAATACATCAAGCAGTTACTAAGGTATGGTCTCTTAATGTAGTTGCACACAAAACTTTAACTGGAATTTCTAAGTAAAAAAAGGTCATAATTTGCATTAAATGCAGGATAGAGTTATCCAACTCAGAAAATGTTCATAGTAGTGATAGTTGGGTGGAGTTGTATAAAGTTTCAATGTTATGCATCAAGTAAATACTGAGATTATTGACTCTTAATTTAGTTGCATGCAAAACTTTAACCAGAATTTCTAAGTAAAAAAAGAGCTCCAAATGTCACAAAATACGCCCGTCCTGTTTTTAGATCACCTAGAGCCAAAGGCTCAAGGTGAGCTATTCTGATCACTCTGTGTCCGTCGTCGTCCGTCGTTAACTTTTAGCTTTAAACATCTTCTCTTCCTGAACCGCAAGAACAATTTCCACCAAACATCACAGGAATGTTCCTTTGGTGTTCCTCTTTCAAAATTGTTCAAAGATTTAAATTCCATTGAAAACTTTGGTTGCTGTGGCATCAGAAAGGGAACAAAATGTCCAAACTTTAAAAATCTTCTCCTCCGAATCTGCCTGTCAGATTCAAATATAATTTAGTAGAAATGTTCCTTGGGTGACCCTCTATAAAAATTGTTCAAGCCATACTGATTGGTCAAAAAACATGGCAGTCAGGCGGCATCAAAAAAGGGGCAAAATGACAAAATTTGAAAATTCCATTTTAAGAAGGGCTTATGTCGTGGCGATTTGTCCGTCCTGCGTGCGTGCGTCCGTGGGTCTGTAAACAATTTCTTGTTAACACGATACAATCTTCACTTTTGATTGTATCTCAACCAAACTTATACAGTAGTTAGATATCCATGAGAGCTCGGTTCCTTTCGAAAACCAGCCACAGATCCGCCCATGCATGACTGGATTATGGCCCTTGAAATGGTCAAAATTGCTATAAAAGAGCTTGTTAACACGATACAGTCTTCACTTTTGATTGTATCTCAACCAAACTTATACAGTAGTTAGATATCCAGGAGAGCTTGATTCCTTTCGAAAACAAGCCAGATCCGCCCCATGCATGACTGAATTATGGCCCTTGAAATTGTCAAAATTGCTATAATAGGGCTTGTTAACATGATACAGTCCTTATTTTTTATTGTATCTCAATCAAACTTATACAGTAGTTAGATATCCATGAGAGTTTAGTTCATTTCTAAAAAACGGCCAGATCTACCCATGCATGGCTGGATTATGGCCCTTGAAATTGTCAAAATTGCTATAATACAGCTTGTGAACATAATAGAGCTTCCATTTACTATCTGATCTTCACCAAACTTAGATGGTATTTGAATATTGATGACATATTGGTTCCTTTTGAAACAAGCCAGATCAATGCCAGTAGAGCATAGGCCCTCATGGGCCTCTTGTTATGACAGTGCTTGTCTGATTTTAAGAAAATATAATACGAATCTTACTGTAATAATGCTCTATTTAATTTGTTTAAGCCGTTTTGACTAGTTACACAATCATAGCAACCAGGCATCATCACAAAAGGGGTAAATTGAACTTTTAGCTACAAATGACAACCAACCTACCATTCCAATAGAACAATTTCCACAAAACATCACAGGAATGTTCCTTTGGTGCTCCTCTTTCAAAATTGTTCAAAGATTAAAATTCCAACCAACTCCTACCATTCCAATAGACCAATTTCCACAAAACATCACAAGAATGTTCCTTTGGTGGTCCTCTTTCAAAATTGTTCAAAGATTCAAATTCCATTGAGAAATTTGGTTGCGGCATCAGAAAGTGAGAAAAATACCTAAATTTTAAAATCCTTTTCCTCGAAAATCTACTTGTGCGATTGCAAGATAATTTGGTAGAAATGTTCCTTAAGTGACCCTCTAAATAAACTGTTGAAGCCATATTGATTTCGATGAAAAACAGGGCAGCAAGGTGGCATCAGGAAAGGTGCAAAATGACAAAAACTTTATAATTCCATTCTTATTAAAGTTCTTGTTAGATTTTAAGATATAAATGGCCTTTACTGATAAGCTGTTTCTTGAGAAGTGTCCTTGCAGTTTCATTTGCACTCCCTGATAAAATTTTCCCAGATATTTGCAGTTAAATATTTTGCTACTAATTTACTATCAATTAGGTGATCGATTTAGGGCCATCTTGGCCCTCTTGTTTTTGAGACCAATTATAGTGATAATTGGTTGTACGTCAGGCAAATTTAGAGAACGGATACTGTTATTACAATTTTGGCCATTTCGAGGGACATATGTGTGTGGTGACTAGGATAACGTGGTTAGTTATAGAACCATATTGTCTAAATTTGGTGATGATCGGATAAAGGCTTCACAAGTTATTGATTGGACAAGACCATTTGAGGTAATTTCTATAATTGAAGGGCAGAAACTCTCCAGTGAATGAAGCGATATGGCTGGTAATCGGACTTGTCCGAGATGTTTTGCCAATACACATTCTGACCAAATTTGGTGGTGACTGTACAAAGGCTTCTAAAGTTATTGAGTGGACAAGACCGATTTAAGGTAATTTCTGTCATTAAAGGGCAATAACTCTAGAGTGACTAGAGCAATACGGCTGGTTATAAAACTTATCCGAGATACTATGCCCATACACATTCTAACTAAATTTAATGATGATTGGATAAAGGCTTGAAAAGTTATTGATAGCACAATACCTATTTGAGGTAATTAATATAAATAAAGGGCAACAACTCTCGATTGACCTACAGCCATATCTTGTCCGAGATATTATGCCAATACACGTTTTGACCAAATTTGTTTGTGATTGGAGAAAGGCTTCTAAAGTTACTGAGCTGACAAGACCAATTGTAGGTAATTTCTATAATTAAAGGGCGATAACTCTCGATTGACTAAAGCGATATAGCTAGTTATCAAACTTGTCCAAGATAATATGCCATTACACATTCTGACCAAATTTGGTGGTGATTGGACAAAGGTTTCTACCGCAGGTAAAACTTATAGTACGTTCCATTTCAAAGGACATATAAAAAGGGCCATAACTTGCATAAAATGCCAGATAGAGTTATCTTACTTGATAATCTACAAAGATGTGATAGTTTTGTAGTGTTGTATAAAGTTTCAATTCAATGCTCCAGTAGTTCCTGAGATATGGACTCTTAATGTAGTTGCACGCAAAACTTAAACCATAATTTCAAAGTAAAAAAAGGGCCATAACTTGCATAAAATGCAGGATAGAGTTTTCTAACTTGATAATCTACAAAGGTGTGACAGTTGGGTAGGGTTGTAGAAAGTTTCAATGCAATACATCAAGTAAATACAGAGATATGGTCTCTTAATTTAGTTGCACACAAAACTTTAACCAGAATTTCTAGGTAAAATAGGGCCATAACTTGCATAATATGCAGGATAGAGTTATCTAACTTGATAATGTACATAGGTGTAATAGTTGGGTAGGGTTGTAGAAAGTTTCAATGCAATACATGATGTATTCAAATATTTGCATACAAAAACTTAACCAAAGTGTGACGTGGACGCCGACGCCAGGGCGAGTAGTATAGTTCTTATTTACATATATACATATTATATATTAACAGTTCTCTCAGTAGCCGTGGAAATCATGCTATCATTTTTCAGATATACTGTTAAATATTATGAAACAACTTAAGATATGAAGGCTATTCAACACCATTTAACACCTTTTAAATTAATGCTTTGATCCCTCTAATTGAATGCATTTATTAAAAATTTGCTGCAGCCAATATACTGTTAACATTGCCGTCAGTCATAATACAAGTTGCTTTATTTAACCAACAGGCCTTGAAATAGTCTAGTCTTAAGTCGCTTTAAAGTTTACAATCAAAAAGAAAAGTGTAGTTCATCTTCCCAGCAATAGGGTTAAGAAGATGTTTTTGTTAAAAACATAGGCACAATGTTCAAAATCAAGTAAAAAATGTTGCCTACAGCAAAACAGTAAATCTCCCAGGTGCAACTTTGGTGTAAGAGGGAATGAAAATTTGATCTTATTATTTTTGAAAATAGTAAACAGTAAAATTATTACATCAAGACATCTTTTGAAGTCACTTTATGAACAAAAAACTAAACTTAACATCCAAGTTCGATCCCTGATCAGGTTAGGAAATAGTTCAAAATAATTCAGGATCAGTGGAGAAATCAGTGGAGAAACCTATGTAATGCACTACTGCTTAACCGATATAACAGTAACAGGTGAAAGTTACAGATAGTACTGGTAATTTTCATATGTGCGTTTTATAACTGCAATAGTGCTCAGGGCGGCAGAGATAGTATTTTGATGGATTTGCTCACTAGTATCAGGTGAAAGTTACCAGTAGTACTGATATTTTTCCTGCAATAGGCCGCTGAATTGATGTTAAAAGTGAAAATAACAACCATTTAATCATATTCATAGTCTACTCCTCAGTGCGAGATCGCTTATAAGCAAGCAAATAGTCCTGTTTAGTGTGATAGATCTGAAAGCATGGCTCCACACACAGTGCTACACCGCAGTCAGCACATCAGATGCGAGACATACGTCCAGGTCTCCTGCGTTTAACACCAGCTGCAGTATCTATTTGTCGCATAGCAGAGTTGCAAACAACACAGGCCTTTCAATTTGGTTTTGCACTGGGAATTCTAGAGGGGAAGTGCCTGCCTGAGAGTCTCTCAAACTGCTGTGACTTGGGTCTACCAGGTGCAGCTGGCTGCCTCACCTTTGTCTGACTAGCAATCCCGACCAACTGTGCTATAAGTTTTATCCTAAAAAACCTGAAAGAAACGGGTCTTTGTACATTTTCCTTCTACATTATATAGGAATTAAGTACTGCTATTAAAACATGAAAAAATACCTTTTTCCACCATTTCAATGTTTTCAAGTCAACTTTTGAATTGGCAAGGAGAGATTACCCTTCCATGGGACAATGCCTTCATCAATTGACAAGTACTGGTGTGGATGGTATACTTTTGTGAATTTGTTAATAATCTGATGGTAGACAGGACCCACTTTAAAAAGTGGATCATGCCCATCTGCACCCCGAGCTATATAGTTGTCATTGTTGTTCAAGTGTAGAAAAGATATAAGTAGTTGGAACCTGCAAAAAAAAAAAAAAAATTATTTCCAATATCCAGAAGACAAAATATTTAGTTGGAAAAGGGAAAATTGCCCAAACAAGCAATGTCCTCTTTTTCAACAATGCCTTCTACTCTTGTCTTTTAATTTCTACTCAGAACACAAACTATCTATATAATCCTTTTTTTTTACATAATTGAAAATCACTTTTTTCACTTACTCTTATTTTATCTTCTTGTCAATGTCAGAGCATTTAATTTGATGTCAAAATGAAATTCTTGCTTGATTCTTTTCAAACTTTGATGGTATATAGATTAACCCTTACCCTCATATAGACGCTTTCTGATGCCTCTGCAGCAGACGGCTTTTTGAAAACATAGTGACAAAAGAAGAAATTGCACAGAACGTGCAATTTCTCCTTTTGCCACAATGTTTTCCACTTTTTATCATAGGTTATCCATTCAATTATGGAGATTTTCTATTTTTTGACAAAATACGTTCAAAGTCGTCTGCTGCAGAATAGCCGTATGAGGGAAAGGTTTAAGACTGCATGCATTGACTATCTATTCCATCATGGTAACAGTTAGAAAATATAAAAAAAAATTCATCTAAATAACTTGGATATTAAATTTAATGAAACTATGTTGTTGAACTGATTGAATTGAATTTTTATAACACATAGAATATTTACTTTTATTATACTTCAAGTGACTTTGTAATGTTAAATACTCATATCTTCATCATGGGCAATTTCTTACTGTCTCATGCTAACAGTACGTTTTTGACCGGTTAACAGTGTACTGTTACATGGCACATGCGTTAAAATGTTGGTTATGCATGTGCATGATGTCATTTCAAACAATAACGTCACGCGTGTGCAATGTAACAGTATACTGTTAACCAGTATATTTATGTGTGTGTTACATTGTAGTTGATCTACCCATGTTCACCTCCCCTACAAAGGTACAGAATAAATTGAATAAACATGTAATTTTGTTCGGTATAATAAAATAAATATTGCATGGCTTCCAGTGTGACAGTACATATTGTCAACATTCGGGTAAATACTGTTAACCTCGGCTTCGCCTCGGGTAACAGTATTTTCCTCATGTTGACAATATATACTAGCTGTCACAATGGAAGCCATGCCATATTCATATAGTAACAAATTCACAGGACTGTACAATTTTTGTAGAACATCATCCAAGAAATATTGACCTGAATTTACATTTGAAATTTGACCACTTAAATTTCAAAGTAATTTTAGGACAGTTTGCAAATTGATTTGACTGGAGAAGAATTTATAAGAAAATGTGAATAAATATACATACTGACATATGATGGACATTGAATGATCAAAAAAGCTCAACCATTTTAAAGAGTTAATCTGAATAGTCCTAAATATAAAATATACAAACCTATCTCTGGACATTGTGGCGGGGGAAAATGGTGTGTTTGAAACAGGATCTTGGGACCAATAGTCTGTTACATTCTGCTGGGTAACAATGCCCATTGCCAATACCAGAGCGAGTAGCTTCATTATTTCCAGACCTGTTGTAGGTCTCAAATTCCTGAATCTGTTATGAAAATAGTTAAAAATTATAGCTTTTATAGTTACTTTGAATTTACAAGTAACAAGACATTTCTGAAAATGAGTCAGTACATGTACTTTGAATTCCAAAAGTTTGGAATTTACGACTTCGATGAAAATTGGACATAAATAAAACATTTAAAAGTTAAGTATTTGTCTCCAGCAGGAAGATATTTATGTCCCATAGCTACTGTAAATAAATCTGAAATTGGTCTTGAGAGAGTTAATGTTCCTGTTCTCTGCAATTCATAAATTATCTGCATACATGTAGATACACTTTTCATATTGTATTTTCCTATCACTATGTTTAGGGTTGCATGGTCATTGATCATGAAAAGTGCATTCTTGTGATTTATCCTTAACACTTTCCCTCATATAGACGCTTCCTGATGCCTCTGCAGCAGGCAGCTTTTTGAAAACATAGTGACAAAAGAAGAAATTGCACAAAATGTGCTATTTCTCCTTTTACTACAATGTTTTCAACTTTGAGCCATAGGTTATCAATTCAATTATGGAGATTTTCTATGTTTTGACAAAATACGTTCAAAGTCGTCTGCTGCAGAATTGTCATATGAGGGAAAGGGTTAAACATACTCTGTATAGACAGGGATGAATTTGCTAGTTAGTTTCAAAGTTATTGCTTATTGCTTATTATATGCTTGTTAAGTTCTTACCTTGAAAATCTTGTCAATTCCCCCTTTCACCCAACCACTTGCTCTGCATACCGATTTGTTTCACCTGCAATAAAGTTGGTCATCTGTTCAGGAACAAATAGCAAAAAGTAGGCGGCTGGTTCAGCATCTGGATCCAAGGGATTTACCATGCCCTGCCCTGAAGAAAAATTAAACGTCGGTTCCTGACGTTCCCCTTCCACCCAGCATTCAAATGGGTCACTCTCCTCCTGTGTTTAAGGGAAAAGATGTCAGAAAAATCATGATAACAAGAAAATTAATTATATATATAAATTGAAAAAAAATGGGCAAAGTGTCCCTGAGTTAAGGATATGAGCATATATTTTTAATAGAATTGAAAACGTTGTAACAAAAGCAGAAACTGCATAATGAACAATTTATTCCATTGCAACAAGCTTTTTGACTGCTGTAGACCTTTAAAGCTAATCCGTTCCCGACTAGGGACCTGCACCCATGCTTACACACCACATCTCAAAAATAAAATTGGGCATAGGCTCCCCTAGGGGCGTGAGCCCGTTATTCATTGATACATATTATACAACAAGGGTCATTTTAAAGATGGGTTAAAGACAGAAAAAGACAAGCTTTGGCCAATTTCACTTATTCTAATGAAATTTTACTTGTCTTGCACTATGAAAGATCTCTTTCTCTCTCTCTCTCTGTTTTTATGCCCTCGGAATCTCCGATTCGGTGGGCATCTAGTTTTTGGCCTGTCTGCATGAAAAAAACTTTAACCTTGACCACTACTTTTGAACCATAACAGGTACGGTTACCATATTTCACATGTGTATTCCTTGTGACATGACCTTTCTGTCAGTACCAAAATTTTTGACCTAGCGACCTTGACCTTTGACCTAGATGTTGCCATTCTCGAAAAAAACTTTAACCTTGGCCATTACTTTTGAACCATAACAGGTACGACTACCATATTTCACATGTGTATTCCTTGTGACATGACCTTTCTGTCAGTACCAACATTTTTGACCTTGCTACCTTGACCTTGGACCTAGATGTTGCCATTCTCGAAAAAAACTTTAACCTTGGCCATTACTTTTGAACCATAACAGGTACGGCTACCATATTTCACATGTGTATTCCTTGTGACATGACCTTTCTGTCAGTACCAACATTTTTGACCTGGCGACCTTGACCTTTGACCTAGATGTTGCCATTCGGGGGCATCAGTGTTTCACAAACACATCTTGTTTCTCTCTCATTCTTGTTATCTTACCTCTCCTGTCTGTTCTGAAGGAACCTCTTCATTCTGTTCTTCGAAGCCATCAAATTCCTCTTCTGAATCTACATCAGCATACAATTCTTCAAAAAAGGCTTCATGATCAGGCAAAAAATTGGCCATCTTTGCGTAAGCACATTGGTAAACAAACGACAATTGCTAATGGCCCTGGCTCATCAATTTGTGGATAAGTAAAACGGCAAACGAAAAATTAAAACAAACGTAACTAAACAGAATGGGCATGAATTATTTTTTTACCTAGTTAAAAGCATGAAATGTAAATGATTTTGCATTTTAACGGCTGTTATTGATTTGTTTTGTAAAATTAATTTACTGACCTTTTTAAAATTGTAAACCTGAACAGCCGACATTATTGACATCGTCACGCGACGCGACAACTGTCAGTCCCACTACGATCTAAGAAACGCATATCAGGGCTGATCTCAAGCTTATTCCATCCTTAAAACAATCACTAAAAATGTCAGCAATTGGAAGAATGCTTAATTTATCTGTCATTTGCAAAAAAGCAGCAATGAAGTGGATGCAAAAGCATAAAGGTTCAAGACAAATTAATATGTACATCAGATCTATGGTATCACTATCAGTAACTTGTCCTACAATGATAAAAGTTATTCAGCCTTTTATATTATCAGGGTAGACAATCCCTCATGGTAACACAATCATTTTTTATGATACATTGTATATGAAAAGAAAAAGAATGGTCATATTAGTTTAATATGTAGGAATTTCAAGATCAGAAATGGGATAATGAATTTAAATAAATCTTGTATAAAACTACATAAACATTTTTAAGGTGAACAGAGTGAACAGTCATCACAGAGTTAAAACCCAGTGCTAGCGTACATGTTTTTTGACACAAATAGTCCATTTGAATTTAGCCTATGACATCCAAACAACAAATACAACAATCTAACATTTTCATTAGCTATTTGTATTAGTGCTAATATTTGAAGCTTAAATAAATGGTTATGGTCACTGAAGGACAATCATAGCTTGATAAAAAAAATGTTGATATTCTTATTTTTGAAAAAAGTAGATATATGGGAAGGAAGTCTTTTTTTTTTAAAAAATTATAATTAATCCCTTTCTATTCTCTCATTCTCTCTCTCTCTCTCTCTCTGATATTTTCACCCATAATTTACTTAATCCAGCAGAATTTTGCATATTATATCAGTATAGATGTGTATAAAATTATACATATATGGTTAGTAATAACTTTTTCCCCAGGCCATGATATTTGGTCTGTATAGAAATATTGTCAAGGTTTCACAAATTGTCTATTGGATCCTTTTTGGGTTGTTTGTAAATTCTATAGTACAACATACCATATTTTTGACAAAAATTGTACTCATTTACAACATAATTTATGTTCCTCATATGGGAAACATGTGTTTATAGTTGTATGGCAATTCTTTATGGCCTTGTTTACAGTTCACTTACCAAAGCTTACTGGTCAGTCTGTTATCAATTGTCATTACAGAGTAGCTGGGCCATCTGGTATTAAAAGGAGACAGACAACTGAATATGTATGCAGACTATTTAAAATATAAAAAATGCAGTAAGTAATATAACCCTTTCCCTCATAAAGATACTTTCCAATGCAACTGCATCAAATGATTTATTGGCTCACCTGTGCTGAAAAGGCTGAAGGTGATCACATTTTTTTGTGTAAACAAAAATAGGTCACTAGGCCAAATGATTGAACATCTTGTTAACCGGGGAGGTTTCATTTGAATCTTTATCAGAAATATTGTCTTGATGTGTTTTGCATTAGAAATCACATTGCATAATGCAGGTGAGAAATAAGGGCCATCATGGCCCTCTTGTTTGTTTTTTAAATGACAAATGGAGTTAATAATGAGCTATTGCTCCTTTGGCCACAATGTTTTCAAATGTAATAATTTTGATAAACATGCAGTTCCTCATAAAGAAATGTTAGTAGCATGTAAATTTTTACTAAAAACTACAAGGCCCGACCTTGCTTATATTTATACCCCCTTTCGAAGAAGAGAGGGTATATAGGAGTCACTGTGTCAGTCGGTAGGTCGGAAGCCATATTTTTAGTCCGGCCTATTTCTTACAAACCACTGGGTGGAATTCAATAAAATTTTACATGAAGCTTCTATACCAAGAGGAGATGTGCATATCCTAACAGGTTAGAATTGCATGTTATTTTACAGAGTTATGGCCCTTGACTTATTATGTCTCCCCCTGTATACAGGAGAGATATATTGTTTTTGTCCTTGATGTCTGTCTGTCTGTCTGTTTGTTCGTCCCCAAAATCTTGTCCGATCCATATCTCCCAGACGGCTTGAAGGATTTTCATGAAACTTGGGTCACATGTTCACCTCATCAAGGCGACGTGCAGAACCCACGTCTCGACAATATAGGGTCAAGGTCAAGGTCACGCTTGAAGGTCAAAGGTTTGAGAATTTATTTCGTGTCCGCTCCATATCTCCCAGACGGCTTGAAGGATTTTCATGAAACTTGGGTCACATGTTCACCTCATCAAGGCGACGTGCAGAACCCGCGTCTCGACAATATAGGGTCAAGGTCAAGGTCACGCTTGAAGGTCAAAGGTTTGAGGCTTTATTTCGTGTCCGCTCCATATCTCCGAGACGGCTTGAAGGATTTTCATGAAACTTAGGTCACATGTTCACCTCATCAAGGCGACGTGCAGAACCTGCGTCTCGACAATATAGGGTCAAGGTCACGCTTGAAGGTCAAAGGTTTGAGGCTTTATTTCGTGTCCGCTCCATATCTTCGAGACGGCTTGAAGGATTTTCATGAAACTTGGGTCACATGTTCACCTCATCAAGGCGACGTGCAGAACCCGCATCTCGACAATATAGGGTCAATGTCAAGGTCACGCTTGAAGGTCAAAGGTTTGAGGCTTTATTTCGTGTCCGCTCCATATCTCCCAGACGGCTTGAAGGATTTTCATGAAACTTGGGTCACATGTTCACCTCATCAAGGTGACGTGCAGAACTTGCGTCTCGACAATATAGGGTCAATGTCAAGGTCACGCTTGAAGGTCAAAGGTTTGAGGCTTTATTTTGTGTCCGCTCCATATCTCCCAGACGGCTTGAAGGATTTTAATGAAACTTGGGTCACATGTTCACCTCATCAAGGCGACGTGCAGAACCCGTGTCTCGACAATATAGGGTCAAGGTCAAGGTCACACTTGAAGGTCAAAGGTTTGAGGCTTTATTTCGTGTCCGCTCCATATCTCCAAGACGGCTTGAAAGATTTTCATGAAACTTGGGTCACATGTTCACCTCATCAAGGCGACGTGCATAACCCGCGTCTCGACCATACCGGGTTTAGGTCAAGGTCACGTTTGAAGGTCAAAGGTTTGAGGCTTTATTTTGTGTCAACTCCATTTCTCCAAGACGGTTTGAAGTATTTTCATGAAACTTGGGTCAGATGTTCACCTCATCAAGGCGCCGTGCAGAACCCGCGTCTCGACCATACTGGGTCAAGGTCACGCTTGAAGGTCAAAGGTTTGAGGCTTTATTTTGTGTCCACTCCATATCTCCTTAAAGGATTTTCATGATACGTGGGTCACATGTTCACCTCATCAAGGCGACGTGCAGAACCCGCGTCTCGACCATACCGGTTCAAGGTCAAGGTCACGCTTGAAGGTCAAAGGTTTTAGGCTTTATTTCGTGTCCACTCAATATCTCCAAGACGGCTTGAAGGATTTTCATGAAACTTGGGTCAGATGTTCACCTCGTCAAGGCGACGTGCAGAACCCGCGTCTCGACCATACTGGGTCAAGGTCACGCTTGAAGGTCAAAGGTTTGAGGCTTTATTTTGTGCCGCTCCATATCTCCAAAACAGCTTAAAGAATTTTCATGAAACTTTGGTCACATGTTCACCTCATCAAGGCGACGTGCAGAACCTGCGTCTCGACCATACCGGTTCAAGGTCAAGGTCACGCTTGAAGCTCAAAGGTTTTAGGCTTTATTTCCTGTCCACTCAATATCTCCAAGACGGCTTGCTTATGTTTAGCAACAGTTGTTAACTGTTTTGAAGAATACTTCAGTCTTGAATGTTACAGCTGCAGTAAAAATATGTGTTTCTGTAAACCATTTGAAATCATGTCCACTTTGTACCAGGTCAAGACAAAACATTAGTAATTAAAAATTGAGTACTGTCCAACTTGGTCAAATTTTTGTTTGTCTGCTTTATAGGTTGGAATGTTTTGAGAGATTTTGACAGATATTTGAGGGGGAGACATATGTTTTT
>JASEVX010001146.1:0-22927 GCA_031761405.1 Serripes groenlandicus
TTTTTAATTATGCATGATGATGATACAAATATTACAAGAGTTTAGTTTTGGTCATGTTTTTGGGACAGCCTGTAAGTGTAATGACACATAGATCTACATAATTCAAAACATGTTCACTCTGTTTTACAGGTAATAACGGAGAAGAGGCTATAAACCCAATATGACTTCACCGTAGACCTTAGGAGATGTCAACACGGTATGAGAAAAAAAAATTCACTACATGTCCTCGCAGTTGATGCATCTAAAGTACACGACTTCTGACATCACTGTGCCAAAAGGAGGATATGAACATTTTTTCCTTTCGCCATAATGTTTTCAAGAAACTTTCCTTTATTTCATATTTGTACTTGTTGTTTTCAATTCTACTGGTGCAGCTTTAATGTATTGGGCGGGGGAGTTGAATTATTTCAAATATATATATATTATGTCTTTTTACTCAGTTTTGAGGGTTGACTGCTTTGAGAGATCTTCATAGATCTTGATAGATCTTGATAGATAAATAGTTGTTTCGAGTTGTGTGGGTATCATATTGAACAATAAAGGAAACATTATGGCAATAGGATAACTTGCTTTGTATTCTGTTTTGTTAACTTTGTTTTCTACAGACACGGACTGCAGGGGGCATCTGCATCAGGGGAAAGTATTTGTAGACCACTGGACTAATATGTAGAAATGGTGATTACGAACAGTTACCCTGTTATAATATATGTAGAAACTTTATGATAAAAATACGATTTCAAAAGACCGAAGCGAATTTAGGACATTGGACGATATTATCTGACAAGATTACAAGACTCTGACCTTTCAGTAAATATGTAAATTATATTCCAGTATGCATGCATTTTCATATGTTTTAAACTGTGCGTCAATCAACTTATAATTTGGGTTTTCTTAACCCTTTCCCTCATATAGACGCCTCTGCAGCAGACGGCTTTTTTTTGAAAACATAGTGACAAAAGAAGAAATTGCACAAAACGTGCAATTTCTCCTTTTGACACAATGTTTTCCACTTTTAGTCATAGGTTATCCATTCAATTATAGAGATTTTCTATTTTTTGACAAAATATGTTCAAAGTCGTCTGCTGCAGAATTGTTGTATGAGGGAAAGGGTTAAGGTTGATCACAAATTTGTTGAACACACATGTACGTCAAAATAGTAAAAAAAAGTAAGTAAATCAGTATATTACATTCCAATATGCATGCATTTTCATAGAACTGTTTGATTTACCTTACAATTTGGGTTTTCTTAAAGCTGATCATAAATTAAACACACACGTACGTCAAACTAGTAAACAATTTAACAAACGGTCAGAAACAGGTAAATATTGTCGAGTTATAAGTGTTTGTATGTCATTTCAGGTGAATGCGTTCCAGATGAACTGATTCACAGTCTTCGTGCCCATAGGAGACCAATGAGAAGACCAGGCGGTATGTTATATACATATGGAAAATTATGTTGCAGTATCGATATCGAGTTTGGTATAGTTCTACAAGGGGCATTGAAAATGGATATTTCGCATGACCGAAGCTCGAGAGAATGCAAATTGTTCACGCCACGGGTAAACTTGTACGAAGCAAAATATCGCTACTGCAACTCGAATTGACCCTTTACATTCAATACAAACGTACTAGTCAACACTTTTGACGACCTGGGTAGTCATCAGATCTTTTCGAACGTTTGCTACTGTACCGCAGTTTAGGTCTGGTCTGATTTACACACTTTTGCACAATTAATATGAAAGCTCTATTTTCAATACAGTCTTAATGTTGATAGATATCATCGTTTATACATATCATATCCACCAACTGCTTATAAATTTTAACCCACATATAGATGGACATGGTTTAAATATGAGCGAGAAAGAGAGAGAGAAAAAAGAGAGAGAGAGAGAGAGAGAGAGAGAGAGAGAGAGAGAGAGAGAGAGAAGAGATGAGAGAGAGAGAGAGAGAGAGAGAGAGATATGGAGAGAGAGAGAGAGAGAGAGAGAGAGAGGAGAGAGAGAGAGAGAGAGAAAGAGAAAAGAGATATAGTGATACAGAAGCAGATGTGGATAAGGTAGAGAGAGAGAAAGTGAGAGAGAGATTGAGACAGGGTAAGGAGACAGAGACAGAGCAACATAGATGGACATGTAAATAGAAAGAAAGAGAGGCATAGATGGACAGGGTAAAGGAATAAAGAGAGACATATATGGAAAGCGTAGACATACATAGATACATAGATGGTAAATGTAGAGAGAGAGAGAGAGAGAGAGAGAGAGAGAGAGAGGGGGGGAGAGACAGGAAGACATATATAATTATTTTTTCAGGATTTATTTTAAATGCATTTGATACAATATATTCCATTGGAAAAATACAATTGACCGTTGGTGCAATTGAGCAAAAGTACAAGTAGCGACAAAATAGCTATACTTAATGTGCATTATACCATTGGTTACCATGACAATAGCTCAAATTAAATCATTATAACAGTGAATGGATAGGTCTTTATGAACAAGAAAGAAGAACACACTTTAATTATGCAAGATGTAATACAATTATTACAAGAGTTTAGTTTTGGTCATGTATTTGGGACACCCAGTAAGTGTAATGACACATAGATCTACAGAATTCAAAACATGTCTACTTTTGTTTACAGAGCATACTGGAGTTGACGCAACTATACGCCAAGATGTCTTCACCGTAGACATTAGGAGATGTCAACAAGGTATGAGAAAAACATCCTTTCCCGCATGCTCTCGCAGTTGATGCATCTGAAGTACACGACTTCTGACATCACTGTGCCACAAGGAGGAATTGCTCATTATGAACAATTTTTTCCTTAAAGGAGACGTGAAAACCGATTCAACAAAGACAACGAAACTTAATAACTAAGAAGGTCTTATTTCATAGAAACTGGTGTTTCAGTCGCGAGCAAAATATTTACACCAATTATTTTGACACTTATTAAATGTTAAATGTTAAATGTTAAATGTTGTGTACATGTTAAATATGCATTTTGTTAGCCTGTTGTCATCGAACAATATAAGTCTTTTCCAATATCGGATCATCGAAACCCCAACGTCGATAATTACTGGGTAGCCATCCTGTATCAGCCATAATAGCAAGTTTTGGGCCAAATCTATGTACGCCAAGGAAGTACCGTAAAGTACGATACTGAACGTTGTCGATTGTCTGGTAATGTTTGTACCCCCATACAGACGCACAATAATCTTAAATCGGTACAACACAAGATTCAAAAAGCTTTTGATAAGGTTTAAATCCAAAGTCTTTATAGTCGTGTATTTTGGATATGATTTTTACCCAAAGCACGACCTGCGCCTTTTGCTAGAGCGTCACAGTGAAACGAAAAAAAAAATATCATGAAAAATAACACCAAGATACTTATATCTGTCAACTGTTTTTAGAAGATTATCACCAATCTTAAATCCGTGGTTTGATTGAACAGCTCGATTTTCCCTGAAATGCATACACTTACTTTTGTCTGTGTTTATATGTACTCGCCATTTCTTACACCAACTGTGAAGCGTATCTAGCATAGATTGTTAAACGTACATACTGACAATTTGAATTGTATCTATACACAATTAAAGAAACACTTTTTCTCCTTATAGATATGCATATGCACTGGAAACAAAAATAAACAACAAAATAGTTTTATTCTAGAATTTTCAACAGATAGAACAAGATAGAATAACATTGAAATAATACACTGCAAGTACAAGTTTTATGTGTGTCTTTCATTTATTTTTTGAACATAGAACATATTTATTGATTATAAACATACATACAATGTTTCGAACCAAATACAATGAATTAACAAATCAAAATACCAGAAAAAAAAACAAAAAAACATACAAGATCTTAATTAAATCAAATCAAATTATGTACATTGTAGAGACATGTTTGAACAGTATAGAACATACAGGTAAGTCTGAGGTGCGAAGAGATAATTGGGGATAATTAGTATGTGAGAAAATAAAAGGTTGGGAAATTTATATGTCATTTTATTGTTGACTTTTTAGAGAGATCTTGATAGAAAAATAGTTTTGTTTAGTTTTGTTGGTATCATATTGAACAATAAAGAAAACATGACGGCAATAGAATAAATTTCTTTGTATTCTGTTGTGTTTTTCTATAGACACTGCAGGGGGCATCTGCATCCAGGGGATAGAATATGTAGACTACTGTACACATATGTTATAATTGGTGATTACGACGGTGTCAACCCCGTTATGTTGTATGAAGATACATTATGATAAAAATACGATTTCGAAAGACCGAAGCGAATTAAGGACCTTTGACGATATTATCCGACAATATTGACATGGCCCCGAATCTTTTTTTGCAAACATGTATATTATATTCCAGTATGCATGCATTGTCATAGAACTGTGTAAATTACCTTACAAGACGAATTTTGATGCAGAGCATCAAAGGACGCCGCGCACGATTTTGAAGCATGAGTTAAAGGAAGCAGATGTAGTTCAGTACATTTAAATAACGTGTGAAAACAGACAGGATGTAAATATTTCGAACAAGAAGGCCAAATGTCCCTTTATCATAACCAAAAAGGCCAAGATGTGCCTATATTGCTCACCTGGCTACCATAGCCTATAATAAAAGGTTACCATACAACATGAAGTTTCTTAATTTTTTACCAATACACGGTTTCAAATCTGCTCTAACTAGATCAATTAGATAAAAAAAAAACATCACATAGGTGCTTAAATATTAACATGTAATGTCTCTAGTTATAAATTAAGTGTGACACAAGCTTTGGAAGGAGAGGGTGAAGTATATTCTCCTTCGTGTTTTATCAGAAGTATGATAACAAGAGGCCCAAGAGGGCCAGTATCGCTCCACTGCCAATTAAATCTTCAAACAGCCCCGCGCCCCTGGTTGCCATGTTTTTTACCAATCAACATGGCTTGAAGGAATCTGATAGAGGGTCATATATATATATATATAAAGATTTTTTAAGTTTTCACTATAACCATATTATAAGGCAAAAATAGCTCTGCCCTCTGGCGGCCATAGTTTTCGACCAATCAACTTGGCTCGAAAAAATCTGAAAGAAGGTCACCCAAGCAACATTTCTACACAATTATTTGAAAATCGGCCTGATACCTACGGAGGAGAAGAAGATTGTTTAAGTCTTCACTACTACACAATTATTTGAAAAATCGGCCGGATACCTACGGAGGAGAAGAAGATTTTTTAAGTCTTCATTGTTTTTTCTTTCGGAAACCAGAATTTTTGCATGGATCCCAAACAGTTTGAGGAACTAAGGAGAGATCATTGAGAGGATACTTCCTATGAAGTTTCATCCTAATTGGTCTAGTGGTTAGGTAGGAGAAACAGTTTGAAGCAAAACGTTTACGGACGGACGGACGCACGCATGCACGCACGTACGTCCAAAAGGCGTTTGTTGGGTGTTTTCCTTTGATGTTCTCTTGTTGGGTATACCCCAACAAGCACATGGTTTATTCCGTAATTATCCCCCCTTTACGGAATAAATAGCAATAATATGTTAATTAGATACCCATAACACAATTGTATAAAAAAAAACACTTATCAAAGTGTCTTATAAGGGTGGTGGCTGGGGTTTACGAAAAAAACACTATCCAACAAGATTACTCTCGTAAGTACGCACTCACGCACGGACGCACTCACGCACGCACTCACGTAGGACGGACGATTCCCCATGACATAAGCTCGACTGGCTTTCAGCCAGTGGAGTTAAAAACGGAAGTATATGAACAAACAATACGATATCGCAAATTTCTGAGATAACGAGAAAAAAAAAATATCAAAAAAAAAAATCGAGAAATCGAAATGTTCGAACATATTGATATTTTTTTTTTTTTTTTTTTTTTTTTCGATATCTCGAACTTTCCGATATCTCGAACTTTTCGAAAAAGAAAATTATATTTTTTTTCGATATCTCGAACTTACCAATTTTTTTTTCATATTTTTTTCGATATCTCGAACTTTCCGATATCTCGAAATTTTCGGTATCTCGAACTTGTCGATATCTCGTACTTGTCGATATCTCGAACTTTCCGATAAAGTTCGAGATATCGAGAAAAAAAAAAAATAAAGATATCGAAAAGTTATTGGAAAGTTCGAGATATCGAGAAGAAAAAAAAAAATAAAAAAAAATATAAAAAAATCGAGATATCGGAAAGTTCGAGATATTGGAAAGTTCGAGATATCGAAAGTTTCGAGATATCGATATGTTCGATTTGTCAATAAATGTTCAAGTTAAAAACATTCGTTTTATCAATGTATTCGAGATATCGATGTGTTCGATTCATCGGTATGTTCGAGATATCGATATGTTCGAGTTATCAATATGTTCAAGTTATTTGACCATTAAGACATTCGTTTTTTGCGTGTACAATGACCTCAGACAAATTTCGTACCTAAACCTCTTAA
Organism: Serripes groenlandicus; assembly: GCA_031761405.1. Taxonomy (NCBI): domain Eukaryota; kingdom Metazoa; phylum Mollusca; class Bivalvia; order Cardiida; family Cardiidae; genus Serripes; species Serripes groenlandicus. The sequence goes on from JASEVX010001146.1 coordinate 6,439, forward strand.
TTTGCGAATGTCTAATCGAATGTCTCATGTCTAACTGATCAATTAGACATTCGTTTTTTTAATGTACATTGATCTCTGATGAATTTGGTACATAAATCTCTTAATTTGCGAATGTCTAATCGAATGTCTAATGTCTAATTGACCAATTAGACATTCGTTTTTTTAATGTACATTGATCTCTGATTAATTTGGTACCTAAATCTCTTAATTTGCGAATGTCTAATGTCTAACTGATCAATTAGACATTCGTTTTTTGCATGTATAATGACCTCCGACGAATTTGGTACCTAAATCTCTTAATTTGCGAATGTCTAATCGAATGTCTAATGTCTAACTGACCAATTAGACATTCGTTTTTTTAATGTGCAATGACCTCCGACGAATTTGGGTTATAGATCTTGTAATTTGCGAATGTCTTATCGAATGTCTAATGTCTAACTGACCAATTAGACATTCGTTTTTTTAATGTACATTGATCTCTGACGAATTTGGTACCTAAATCTCTTAATTTGCGAATGTCTAATCGAATGTCTAATGTCTAACTGACCAATTAGACATTCGTTTTTTGCATGTATAATGACCTCCGACGAATTTGGTACCTAAATCCCTTACTTTGCGAATGTCTAATCGAATGTCTAATGTCTAACTGACCAATTAGACATTCGTTTTTTTAATGTGCAATGACCTCCGACGAATTTGGGTTATATATCTTGTAATTTGCGAATGTCTAATCGAATGTCTAATGTCTAATTGACCAATTAGACATTCGTTTTTTTGCATGTACAATGACCTCCGACGAATTTGGTACCTAAATCCCTTAATTTGCGAATGTCTAATCGAATGTCTAATGTCTAACTGACCAATTAGACATTCGTTTTTTGAATGTACAATGACCTCCGACGAATTTGGGTTATAGATCTTGTAATTTGCGAATGTCTAATTGAATGTCTAATGTCGAATTAGACATTCGATATTTAACATTTGCGATTTTTCTGAATGTCTAATTGAATGTCTAATGTCTAATTAGACATTCGATAATCAAAATTAGCGAATGTCTAATCGAATGTCTAACGTCTAATTAGACATTCGAATATTTTTTTTGAATGTCTAATGTCTAACGTCTAATGCTCTGCCAACTTCACACACTTTTATAAATAGGCAAAAACATCCGGCGAATTTTGGGCCCGTAAACTAAACAATTAAAAACGCGTAGCCTAGAAAGTTTGGGAAAAGTGAACTTTTTCTCTGAGCTTTGATGAATTGGGTCAGGGCCGTAAACCAAACAATCAAAAACAGCGTAGCCTAGACAGTTGGGGAAAAGTTATTAAATACAAATTAAATGTGTATAAAGTTTTGTAATAACGGTAGAAGACAAACGTATTTTGTATCTTGTTGTTTCTTAAATCAGTTAATACAAATTATTGATTCATAAAGGTTGTTTTTTTCAATCAAACAACAGAGGTTTTTTTAACAATAATAACATTGGTTTCTCCCATTTCGATTACGTCACCCCATGGTACAAAATTAAAACCTATCCCATACTGACGCCGCGCTCCCACGCGGCGTCAACAATTTTGGTTTACATAAGGCTGATAACAAATTGTATGAACACAAAAGAACGTCAAAATAGTAAACAATTTGTAAGTAATTTAGTATATTATATTCTAGTATGCATGCATTTTCAAAGAACTGTGTGAATTACCTTACAATTTGGGTTTTCTTAAGGCTGGTCATAAATTGTATGAAACACATGTACGTCAAAATAGTAAACAGTTTGTAAGTAAGTAACTATATTATATTCTAGTATGCATGCATTTTGATAACTGCTTGACTGAATTGCCTTACAATTTGGGTTTTCTTAAGGCTGATCATAAATTAAACACACACGTACGTCAAACTAGTAAACAATTTAACAAAAGGTCAGGATCAGGTAAATATTTTCGATTTATAAATGTTTGTATGTCATTTCAGGTGAATGCTTTCCGGATGAACTGATTCACAGTCTTCGTGCCCATAGGAGACAATGAGAAGACCAGGTGGTATGTTATATACATATGGAAAATTATGTTAGCGATATCGGATTTGGTATAGTTCTACGAGGGGCATGGATAATTTATATCTCGCGAATTCCGCGCCACGAGTAGCCGATACAAAGTACAATATCGCTACTGCAACTCGAATTGACCCTCTGCATTCAAATATTCTATATAACCGTAACGCCCGGCATTCACCACTTCTCAATTTATTTATATGTTAACTAACAATTTTGCAGGGAACAATTTGATTGTCGCATATGTCAATTTGAAACGACATGTAATAGGCAGTCATCAGATCTATTTGAGCGTTTGCTATTGTAGCGAAGTTTAGGTCTGGTCTGAGGTACACACTTGTGTACAATTCATATGAAAGCTCTACTATCACATAATCTTGATGTTCATAGATATCATCGTTTATTCATATCCTATCCACCAACTGCTTATAAAATTTAACCCGACTAATTTCGGATATGTCTTTAGTTATTTAGCTAAAGAACGAAGAGATGGGGATCTTTTTTTTAAATTGTTTCATATCTCAATAGTCAATTTGCTTGTAATTCATGGAAGCCTTTATTGACACAAGGGAAACAACTCGAACTCAGGTTGTTGTCATGCTTTGATTTATATGCCTGCGTTTAGTATCAGTGTACACAATGTAAAATGAACTGATATGTCAGACACTATATGAGCCGTTCCTCGAGAAAACCAACATTGTTGACTCTGCGTAAAGTATCGACCCGGATCAGCCTAAGCATACCGCTAATCCGGAGAGACAATTTTCGCCTCCTGTGGATTTTCTGTTTCAGGAATCATTACTCTAAACCTCTATCCCTCTGAGACGGAGAGTTTCGACAAGGATTAGCCTGCGCGGGATGCGCTGGTTGATCTGGGTCGATACATTACGCAAAGTCAATGTTGTTGGTTTTCTCGTTGAACGGCTCATATAAGTGTGTCTATGTAAATTGTCATTGCTATGTATTCATCACGCGACAATAACACCTCCTGTAGTTAAGCGTTCTCAAGTATTATCTCAATCCAGGGGTTGTGAGTTCGAATCCCGGCTCGGCCAACTTTCTGTCCGACGTTTGAAAAAAGTCATTGCGACATGCGTCACTCGTCTTCCACCAATGGGCTAAGTCTATGTGGAAAAGCAGCCAGTTGCTTGGGAAGATTGCTGTGTGGAGTACTGGTGTGAGAAAACCAGGAAACACATGAGTAGGTGAACTGGACGCCGATCAATTATTATCCGTGTAAGTTGAACAATCGCAGTCACGGCGCTGATATGTCAGTGAACACTATATACGTGTGTATATGTAAAGCGAACTTGTTAAGTATTCATTATGTGACAGTTTACATTGACCATACCAACTTCTTGTTTGAAGAAGTGATAATTACTTTAAACAGTAGATGGCAACTAGCTCAGTAGGGATATTGACGACTTTGTTTATATGCGAGTCACCCTAGGTGATAAGGGATTTTGAAGACTCTTGTGAAACCGTGCATACACAAAATGTCCAAAAGAGCATCTACACTTCAAAGTATATTGAACAACTGAAACTATTATACAAGTATACGTGTATACAATGTAAATTGCTCCAATTCCCGCATTTTAACGCCTCTGCAGCAGTAGACTATTTGGTAACATTGTAAAAAGGGAGAAACTGCTAAAAAAATGAGAAATTTCTCATTTTGCCACAATGTTTTTTAACTCTTTTCAATTATGATGTTTTCATTAACTGATATATATCATACAATACCATTGTGAAGAAGTGTGCAGGTGTGCTTGTTGTTATAACATGGTTATATGCGAGCAGTAAGACACCTTTACGCCTGACTTGGTTCTTTTGTTTATATTCAGGAGCGATAGAAATCAGACGTCGTGACTATCTGTGTGTGGACGGGCGTAGGATGCGTAAAACGTTAATTCCAAAAATAATGAATATATATTTTATACGTTATAAACGCAATTGTTCGATCATGACAATCGACTTTGATTTATTATTCGTCAATATGTTACATAATATTATTTATGTGGAATAATAAAACATATCCAACTGGAAACGTTTTCATTTACAACTAATGAAAAGAGTTGTTGATGTATATTTAAGTCTTTGTTTACTTATATCAGAGACCTATATAGAAATATATATGTCTCAGCTTATATGTAGAACAGTGGAGTGTTTATAAATTCACTGATCTCTTCTGACAGAAGAAATTGTTGAATCTTGGAAAATGCATCTATCATGCCATTATATAGAGACATCCAAATGTCAACACTGTCTCGAGGGCTTGGCGTGAAACGGTTGTAACTAAAATTGGTCTTTTTTTTACGATGTTAATCACTTCGCCATAAAGTGTTTATAAGCGTTAAATCATTTTTTCTTGGTAAACAATGGAAATTTAGGTGCCATTGCTCGTTCTGAGCAATGGCACCTAAATTTGAATTGTATACAAAGGGGTCAAAATTGCTCCTAAACCAGGGTTTTCAAAATAGGTTTTTAGTTACAACCGTTTCACGCCAAGCCCTCGGTCTGTTATATAAATTGAACAGTGGCTATGACTTGAATTTGAGTTCTATACATACATTAGTATATGAACGGTTTTTGGTTCATTCTCCCTGTGAGAGCATTAACCGAATCAGTATATGTAGTTTCAGTTCATTGATTGGTTGATCTGTGCTATTATCATTTATCACTAAGATCTGAATTGAATTTATTAACATTATGACTTGAATATATGTGTTATTCTATTATTACTAATACTGTAACATACTTATGAAATTATGTAACGATGATAACGTAAATGTATGTATTTTATGTTGCAAAGATCTGTGTGGTAGTGAGTGAGTGTGCAACTAAAAAAGAAAGCTTTAACACATTTATTTCTCCACCGGAGTTGTCCTATTTTATAAAATATTGGATATCCAATAGTAAAGTTATTCGTTACACAAATATCAAAAAAGTTAACAAGGTAGCTAAACGTAAAGAATCTGTTCCTTTCCTACAGATTTCCAAAAGGTCCATATGACAGAACCATAACATTGTCTTATAACCAACACTGTAACAAAAATCACTTGTACTCAAATAAGTCAAAGATACCTCGATAATCCAAAAGTCAACAAGCAGGTTCTCCGTATAGTTAACTGACAGCAATTAGACATATGTAGAAACAACTGTCCCGGCTTTGCGATTTGAGTCTGCTTTTTATATACTAATGGTCATCAGTTTTCAGCAAAGGTGCGAACTAACTCAGCTGATTTATTTCTAAAGGTTATAACAGACTTTGCGATTTGAGTTTGCGTTTTTATAAACTATTGGTCATCCGTCTTTGAGCACAGGTTCGAACTCACTCTCTTTGACATCAAAAGCTGATGAACTGTTTTATTTATAAAGATTGATTGCGAAATAAAACAGGTAATTGTCAATTTCCTGAGATGCAAACTGACACTTTGAGAAAGATTAATAAGGAACAATAAAAAAGAATAATCAGTAACATATTTGGAAGGAATTTGACTTACAATCAATTATAAAGAAATGTTTAGGATTCAAATTTTGAATCATAATATATACACATGTAATGTAACAAGAAACATGTATGTTTACGTTAAGAAATAAAACATTTGAATCTTGAATCTTGTATATTTGTGTCATTTATTATTTCATATTGCGTTTGTTCTGTTGGACGCCAAGTCGGAATGTTACTACGTTTTACTTCACAGTAAATGCATGTGAATTAATTTACAATCGGTGTAATTTTAAAAGGTATAGGCTATGTATTGAAAGGGAGATAACTCGAAGATTTATACTATATTTGGCTACAAGTATCTATGCATTTAGACATATTGCTACAGATACGTGCAAATGAAATTGTATCGTTAATTGAATACATATTTGCATTATTTATTTTGATAATGGAATGTTTATAGTATTTTATGTTAGAAGAACTTATTTGCGGCTGTACATATGTGTTCATGACATATAGTTGGTTAGCTTCGTTGATAAGATATACGTTTAATATACGTAGCCGAGCCCCGGAAGCTCAGTCGGTAGCGACGCGGGCTGTCAATCCAGGGGTTGTGAGTTCGAATCCCGGCTCGGCCAACTTTCTTTCCGACGATTGACAAAAGTCAATGCGACATGCGTCATTCGTCTTTCACCAATGGGCTAAGTCTATGTGGAAAAGCAGCCAGTTGCTTGGGAAGATTGTTGTGTGGAGTACTGGTGTGAGAAAACCAGGAAATGCATGAGTAGGTGAACTCGCCGCCGTGATATAACTGAGATGTTTTTAAAAACGGCGTTAAACCCCAATCAATCAATCAATCAATTAATATTAGTAAACTGTATTTGTTATGGATCGTAATATGATGCTTTGACGTTGGCCGAGGCCTCAATATTTTAATTATTTCTAACGATATTCTTGATGCCAACTTGTATTCAGAAAAAAACGCCTTGTATTGGATGAATTATTTTATATTTCTTGATAAATATAAACACATAATTAGGGTGCATGTTTTCCATTATTTCCAAAAGTTATTATAAACCAATATTATAAATAATGATGAGAAAATGAGTTCAATGGACTATCAATCACTGTATGATTTGCAGTTACAACCTTGCTGCCTTTCCACCAGCCATGTTATATGAGCATGTAGTGTAACTTGAACCGGTAAATCGATACTGTTTTGCTCCTCCGTTAATTTGTAGACGTTGCAATGTTGGGCTTGGTTCCTTAAATTGTGTTGTTATATAGTTATATTTGGTATATGGAAGTACATACATGATAAACGTTCGTTTTAAAGTAATCAATTATAAAAAAAATTGAACTACGAACAATTGCGCATACGGTAAGTCAAGATTAGTATACACTATCAAGCAGTCTAATCCCGGTCAAAATTGTTCGCCATTTATTTACAAGTATTTGGCAAAGACTAGTTCATAAACCTGTAAGAATTTTTAAAAAAAAATAGCAGTGATGATAACGTTTGCCGGAATGCACCGGGATAAGGGTTAAAATGTCTTGGTAACCAGCGTCGATAATGACCTCTAGCATCCACACTTCTAGTATACAGTACATAAACAACACTACAAAAGGAGGCGACATTGGAAACATCTAGGCATCAATATAGAAACTCATTATTAATGATACTGTAATCATCGAATAGTGTTGAAAGCATTGGGGCAAAAAGAGAAAATGCTCATGATGCAATGGATGCTGGCATGAACAATCGCCAGATTTTTATTTCAATATTTTTTTCTAGCTTAACATTGATTTTGTATGACAATGCCTCTTTTTCAAACAATGTTTTTATCTCTTTGTCAAGTTTATCATGTCCAAATTCTAGATGTTCAATGGGTTTTTTTATCAGATGTTTTTTGAATGCAGATACCTCTGCGATGATATTCGCGTTAATGATCCCGTTTGATGATGTGATCATTGAAGATCGACTTCAGGCTGTGCATCTTCACAGTCTGATAGAGATGTCTACTGCTCACATTTGAATTTCGTCAGCTTGTCTTGTAGATACTGATACAATACTGAACCTACACTGTTCAGAAATAACAACTTGTACCTTTTCGAATAGACCTTAAGATTGATTAAACCCGATTCTCACTGTCCCAGATCGGCGCCCCGGTATGTCCCGGATGATGGTTCGGGAGAAACCTTGTCAAACCGGGTAGACAACCGCGATGGCATCATAGATGATCCGTAATGAACCCTGTTGTTCCGGTTCGGTCCGGCAGCACTTCCCGGATGTTCTAAACTGTTTAATACAACCGGTGGACAACGGGAGTCAACGGGAGAAGACGGGAGACACATGGAGAAATACACAGAACCGGCGAGATTCGTGCCTGTCCGGTTTACACCGGTGCAGGGCCGGGTTTTTATCCTGGATCTACCGTGATAAAGCGTGGTAATCTGCGCTTGCCCCGATTATTATGCAACCGGTTACCTACGGGGCCACCAGGGTTCCACTGGGGCTCAACCGACGCATGAGCTTGGCTATACCAGATTGGACCGGCGGCCACGATCCGGGTCACACCGGGTTATACCGGGATGAACCGGAAACATGCCGGCGTGACACGGTAAAATGTACCGGATTTTCTCGGTATACCAGCTATTTTCGCCGAGAGATACCGGGATAGGAACCGGGACAGTGAGAATGGGGCTTAAGTACGCGCGATGAAAATGAGGTAATTAAGTGATGGTTTTCGAAAACCACCCTAAGCGTAACAAGTACACGTTTAAAAAGGTTCCAACTCTGCTTCCATGTTTAAGGATCAAAGCATTTATAACCGTCACGTAACCAAAAAGCTTGATTTTGCTCTGTAACAAAAATTTACGAGATAACGGGTGGATTTGAGCTCCATTCTTTAAAACAAAACCATAACTACAAAGCAAGTAGGACATTTGAAACAAACTCCGTTTTATTTTGTTTTGAGAAGCTTGCTGTGACACCATCTTTTTTAATTGTTTCTAAAGCTCAACAGTCACTTAAGAGCCTTGTGATTTAGCAGGTGTCTTCAGTTCAGCATTAAACAAACATGTTCAATTAACTTGATTTTCCCCTCAAATGTTATTATTTTTGGCAGAACTGTTTTCTCAGCAGACGACTCTTTATCAGTTCATGTCAGGTAGTTATTGTTAACTCAATTATAGCAGGAAAAGGGTTAAAAATCAACAACTATTTAACCAAATGTTGTCAATATTGTTATTTCTTTTAAAGAACACGTTATCAAGTACAATAAGGGGAATATTTTTCCCCAATAAAATGACAAAAAACGTAAATAATTCAGCCACGTCCAGCAATTTTGGAGTCTTTGAATTGCATCAGTAAACATTGAAGACTCGGGCGATCCTGTGTCCCCGCACAGTCTCACACAAGAGTGTTCACTGTCATAATATATGTTATACATATCTAACCGCACATTCATACAACGAAAATGGATTTCAAGAAATCTGCAGCAGACGACTGTGTAAGCATTTCGAGAAAAACTATGGAAAATCTTCGTAAATGAAAGTAAAATGGAGCTGACAACATTGAAGCAAGGAGAGAAACTGCTTATTACGAGAAAATTCTCTTTTTCTTGCCAGTGTTTTCAAAATTCGATTGCATGTGAAAAAGGGGTTAAAGGGATCAAGTTCCATCAAACATATTTTAAACTAAACAACTGTACTATTTGCACAAACGTATTTTCGCAGAGGATTATCAAGTATCAAGAAGGTTGTAAGCCCTTTCCCGTTTGCAGATGTACCGTGATGCATCTGCATTCCAACTCCATTTAAAAATAAACATTTACATGTTTAAGCATGATTCCAATATACAGTGTTGATATTTAGCGTTCACTGAACAAGAAATATTATACTTAAGGGTCGATGCAATGTTTGTCAATCTTTTGTAATTAATGATTTTATTTTGGTCATAACGACTGACTGGCTGGCGTCAGGATACATGTGCCAGTAGTACTAAAAATATAACTGAACTATTGTTGAAAGCGCCGTAAAACACCAAACAAGTCCGTCCAAAGAGGCTGTTTGTGGAATGGTGAGCGATGAGATGTATGGTCCCCTCGGTATTTACTGTAATTATATCCAAAATATATTTCAGAATGTTTTCTTGAATCTTTTGTAAGCACTATAGGTTTTACACACTATTGTAGTTTGCCTTGTCGCTCATTCATGGCTGCCCTCCATTGCGTTCAGGGCTGCAGGGTAAGCATAACGACCTACTGACAGGTGTCGGGATAAATGGATCAGAAGTACTTGTAACTTCAGAGGAAAGGCCGTGATAAAACCGATATATTGTTAAAAGTGTACTCCGCCGTGGTATAACTGTAATATAGATGAAAACGGTGTAAACGCCGCCGTGGTATAACTGTAATATTGTTGAAAACGGCGCAAACTCCGCCGTGGTATAACTGTAATATTGTTGAAACGGCGTTAAACTCCGCCGTGATATAACAGTAATATTGTTGAAAACGGCGTAAATTCCGCCATGGTATAACTGTAATATTGTTAAAAACCGCGTAAACTCCGCCGTGGTATAACTGTAATATTGTTGCAAACGGCGTTAAATTCCAACGTGTTGAAACTGCAATATTGTTGAAAACGGCGTTAAGGATGTACTGAACTGAAAAGTGGATTTTTCATAATATTTAACTTTTGTTGTAATATTGGTTTTTTGAAAGTTGGATATATGTTAAATTAAAAAAAAAAAAAAAAAGGGTATTTTAGTGGGCTTTTTTTTGGCTAAATCAATTCATAAAAGCCTTATGATGAGCTTTTTTTTGCTATTTCAGCCCATGAAAAAAAAAGTTTTCACGCAAATTGCCGATATTTGAAAGATGATATGCTAATTGTTTATCTTCTTGTGGTTTTAATCTCATTCTGAAGGTATTTTATCCATATCTTTGGAAGTTCATGCGATACATTGTAGTTAAAGCTAAAAAATAGACACAATTTGACACTATTGAAAATCCATATTTGTCAGATTTAAGAATAGACAATTTCAAAACTTTTAAATAAGGAAAAAACATATTTGTTATATTTAACTAATTACTGTCATTTATCAGATTTTAATAAGAAAAGTATATGTCATTGGGCAATATTTTCAGTTTATCTTCTTTGAATGGCTTAACAATGTTAAAATATGAATATGTATTTATTAATTTTTCAAATGTCAAAAAAGTTTTCCAATATTTTCTACTTTTTTTCAAAGCAATATGATACTATACAAGTTCTAGATTAAAATGTATATACATGGACTTTAATATGTTCTTTTTGCCCAGTTTTATTTCTTAATCAAACACGGCAACTGGACAGCGTCTCACGAAAAAATTGAAGGCTCATGAAAAAAATAGGCCCTTTATCTCAAGCAAATTTTATCCACTTTTTTTTTTAACTTTTGAAGAATTATAAAAAGGTATAATGACTAAACAGGTTTTAATTGACAACAAAATAAGAAGATTTTTTTTTTTTTAATTACAAACCTCAGTTCATCCTTAAACTCCGCCAAGGTATAACTGTAATATTGTTGAAACGACGTTAAACTCCACCGAGGTATAACTGTTAAATTGTTGAAAACGGCGTACACACGGGCAACTCAGCCGAAGGAACTCGTCCAACACAATATTTTCCCATATTGATGCAATAACCTATAATATTGCATCCTTTGTTCATATGGAAACAAGAAGGAACAATATCAAAGTATACAATAAACTGTAATATTGTTGAAAACTGCGTAAATTCCACCGTGGTATAACTTTGATATTGTTGAAAACGGCGTTAAACACCACCGAGGTATAACTGTAATATTGTTGAAAACGACGTTAAACTCCACCGTGGTATACTGTAATATTGTTGAAAACGGTGTAAATTCCACCGTGGTATAACTTCGATATTGTTGAAAACAGAGTAAATTACGCCGTAGTATAACTGTAATATTGTTGAAAACGGCGTAAATTCCGCCGTGGTATAACTAATATTGTTTAAAACGTCGTTAAACTCCGCCGTAGTATAACTGTAATATTGTTGAAAACGTCGTTTAACTCCGCCGTGGTATAACTGTAATATTGTTAAAAGAACGTCGTTAAACTTCGACGTGGTATAACTGTAATATTGTTTAAAACGGCGTTAAACTCCGCCGTGGTATAACTAATATTGTTGAAAACGGCGTTAAACTCGGCCGTGGTATAGCTGTATTTTTGTTGAAAACGGCGTTAAAATCCGCCGTGGTATAACTTTAATATTGTTGAAAACGGCGTTAAGCACCACCGAGGTATAACTGTAATATTGTTGAAAACGGCGTAAATTCCACCGTGGTATAACTTTGATATTGTTGAAAACGGAGTAAATTACGCCGTAGTATAACTGTAATATTGTTGAAAACGTCGTTTAACTCCGCCGTGGTATAACTGTAATATTGTTGAAAACGGCGTAAAACACCGCCGAGGTATAAAAGTTATATTGTTGAAAAAGGCGTCAATTCTGCTGTGGTATAACTGTAATATTGTTGAAAACGGCGTAAATTCCGCCGTGGTATAACTGTAATATTGTTGAAAACGGCGTTTAACTCCGCTGTTGTATAACTGTATTATTGTTGAAAACGGCGTTTAACTCCGCTGTTGTATAACTGTATTATTGTTGAAAACGGCGTTTAACTCCGCTGTTGTATAACTGTAATATTTTTGAAAACGGCGTTAAACTCTGCCGTGGTATAACTGTAATATTTTTGAAAACGGCGTTAAACTCTGCCGTGGTATAACTGTAATATTGTTGAAAACTGCGTTGCGTGTTTAATTAATTTATTTATTGGGGTTTTACGCCGCTTTCAACAATATTTCAGTTATATCACGGCGACAGTTCACTTAATCATGATCCCTGGGTAAACAAACCAGTACTAGGCTAGAAATTGTGCCTTGCTCAAGGGCACTCCACCATGACCGTAGTTCCGCGACTGGGGATCGAACCCGGGACACTCGGTTTCGAAATCCCCGACGCTAACGCGGCATTGCGTGTTTAAGACATGTAAATAAATAACGTGTAAAAAGAAGCCGTAGACAGCTCCATCTTTTGGAATTAATGTACACGCCGGCGTCTGTGTTTAAAATGCTAGTCCCGTTGACGCGACACGGTCGAAAACAATCGTACAATCGTTTCAAACCTGCTGCAGCGAGTGACGGTCAACGCGATACCATTACAAACAGTTTACAATTAGAGTAGCGGGAAAAAGGATAGCAGACATGGTGGCATTGCGTGTTTAAGACATGTAAATAAATAACGTGTAAAAAGAAGCCGTAGACAGCTCACATTTTGGAATTAATGTACACGCCGGCGTCTGTGTTTAAAATGCTAGTCCATTTGACGCGACACGGTCGAAAACGATCGTACAACCGTTTCAAACCTGCTGCAGCGAGTGACGGTCAACGCGATACCATTTCAAACACTTTACAATTATTAGAGTAGCGGGGAAAAGGATAGCAGACATGGTGGCATTGCGTGTTTAAGATATGTAAATAAATAACGTGTCAAAGAAGCCGTAGACAACTCACCTTTTGGAATTAATGTACACGCCGGCGTCTGTGTTTAAAATGCTAGTCCCGTTGACGCGACACAGTCGAAAACGATCGTACACAAGTTTAAAACCTGCTGCAGCGAGTGAAGGTCTTCTATTCGATTATGTTCTGTTCCGACACAGTGATATAACGGAAACTCCAATGAGAAGACACAAACCAGCCTGTAGTAGTTTGGAAAGTGTAATAAAACATAATCAGCCATTATCATCTGTTATATAAACATTCATTTAGGGAAAAGTACACCAGTGTAATACCTAAAAGGTTTGCGCATGTGCGTATTCGACATTTGTACATCTCGCATTTGGCATTTGATTGTAGAAGAAACCCTCCTCTGTCCAACATTACCATCAGTTGGGCTTCGATCACTATATTCAAGAAAAAGAACAGGGCCCATTCGTATATTTTGCCATACCGGTCTCACTCTAGTACTAATTAACTTTAGTGTATATCAAATCGCGTTCAAAACCCTCTAGCCCTATGTCAATTACATGACATCACCCCGGAAAGCTATTACTACCGTTGTTCAGGTCTTTGGTATGACGCGGCCGTTTATATTTCACAGTGTTGTTGTTTTGTTTATATTATACAACGGTCGACAGAAACAGATCCAGATCAGACTGTGCAGATGCGCTGACTGATCTTATTCTGCAACGGTAGCAATTAATTTTCGCAAATCGCCGCTCATAATTAAAAGGTGGACTATATTTCTAAATAATGTTCATTTCTACAACAAACTGACATTTGATTTTAGTAAATGATAGCCTAGTGACATAAATTACTTCATTAATTACTTATTTTATTGAAAATGGTCTTAATCACCATTCAAACAAACACGCATAGCCTCAGCTGAATTGTTTTATTTAGGCAAGTCGGCACATAAGTACCATTGGCCATTTACAAGTATATCACGTAAAGAATATGCTTAATGACTCTGAAATACATTCATTTACATGATTTAAATACACGAATACAACAAATATATTCTAATATGCCAGAGAAGTACTATTATGTTTAGTTAACCAAGAATTATTGTTCGATGAATACATTGTCAAATGATTCTTAGTTATTACTAAACACCACATTTGATTAATACAATATTCTATAACTCAGGTAGAACAGATAGATGAATCAACAGTAACTGATGCGAATTGCGGGTGAATATTGTAATTGGTTCATCTCAGTGTGGAGCGCTCGTCTCTTCTAAACACAAATCTTCAGCAGACGACTTTGAAAACATCCAGTTAAAACTATGGAACTTCTCTACAAATGAAAGAAGAATTATAATAGTGTGGAAAACATGTGGCGAAAGGAGAAATTACTCATAAGCAATTGCTCTTTTGTCACAATATTGTCTTACTTGTCTACTGCAACGTGTCAAAATATGCCTGCATTTTGTAAAATAAAAAATCCTAATAGGTATTAGTGCAGTGTAAGTGTGTATGGTGTTTACGCCACTTTCAATAATATTTCAGTTATATCAAGACGGTTTTCCTTGGTAATTAACCAGTTACAACTGGTCCATTTATCCTGATACCATGGAGTCATTCGTAGGGCTAACCAGACAATCATTTGCACAAGGAGAAAAACATTTTTCTAGCATTTCTTAAGTCTCTAAACTGGTTCATTTTATTTCACCAGGAGCGTAGATAAGTCATATACACATGTACGTCCCGTCTTATCATAACCCTACAATGTAATTATTTAGTACTGCAAATTAAAAACTGCTTTACCAAATAGATAGGTGGGCGCCATTTTGTTTTAACTCCATGTATAAAACATGTCTTCACAGCTGTAACCGTTGAGTGAAAAATGAGAGAATAATTGGAGAGAGAGAGAGAGAGAAGAGAGGAGAGAGAGAGAGAGAGAGAGAGAGAGAGAGGAGAGAGAGAGAGAGAGAGAGAGAGAGAGAGAGAGAGAGAGAGAGAGAGAGAGAGAGAGGAGAGAGAGAGAGAGAGAGAGAGAGAGAGAGAGAGAGAGATGCGAGAGAGAGAGAGAAGAGGAGTGAGAGAGAGGAGAGAGGAGGAGAGGGAGGGAGGGGAGGAGGGAGGGGTGGAGGGAGGGAGGGAGGGAGGGAGGGAGGGGAGTGGGAGGAGGGAAGGGAGGGAGGGGGTCATGATCGTTTTCAAACATAAGGCCCATACCAAATTTAAGAAAAGACCTACGTTTTAGCTCAAGAACGATGGAACTTTATTAGAATAGTTTGTCTTGGTTTTATGTAAGCTAATTGTTTTGGTTATCACATGTTCATCACCAGGTCGCTAGGTTATGTTAAAATAAAATATTTTGTACACTTTAGAGACCAATTTTCGAATTAAGCATTTTTTAAACCCTGTGTCAGAATATTGTACGAATTGCACACAACGCCATCATTGTGTGCCCAGTACTTGGACAGCCTATGATGCATGGTTAAGATGGCGGACCGGAGAAGTCAGTCCTATCAAACAGTACTCATTTTAACCTTTTGACCTATACGAGTGACCTTAACATTTGAGGTACAAGCCTGAATTTTTTGTGCACGAACACACCCACCTCTAACAGGCACCTGCTTACTACGTCCTACTCAATGGGCGTATGTCTCGCGCAAAAATATTTCTCTGTCGAAGGCTATATTGTTTACATTTTTGTCTCGGTGCGACGAAACTAATGTGTTGCTTTTCTGGCGACGGCAACGGCGACGGCAACCGCGACGGCGGCGTCAACTATTTGCGTTTAGCTCAACGTTAAAGCTACGTCTTTTTTTTAACTTTTCTGAATAAGTACTGGTACTAGGGCTTTCATATTTGGATATAGTTGCATCTAATACCCTTATTCACATTGTATGCAAGAGATACTGAGTTTGACCTTCTTTTTTGGGGTAAAAAAACATGATTTGGGTTGTTTTGGGTGTACTTTGAGAATTGGTCATAGCTCCCTCATTTTTTGTTAATTGATTTCAAATTGTGCACACATATTTTCAAAAGTAATTTAACGGGTTTCGGGTCCAACATTTGGATTCTTTCTTTTTCATTTTTTTTGTACTTTTTTTTAACTTTGCGTTTAGGCTCAACGTTAAAGTTTCGTTTTTTTGTTTTTTTTTCTCAATAAGTACTGGTACTAGGTTCATATTTTGAATATAGTTACATCTAATACCTTTCTGCACATTGTATGCTGAAGATGCTGAGTGTGACCTTTTTTGGGGGATAAAACACTTGATTTTGGTGGATTTTGAGAATTGTACATAGCTTCTTCATATTTTGTTGGAATAATTTCAAATTGTGAACACACATTTCATACAAAAAGTACTTCAACATAACGAACAGGTTTCAGCTTAAAACTTTTGGGTTTTTGTTGTTAGTTTTTTTTTAATTTCTTGTACTTTTGGGGAAATGTGGAAAAAAAAAC
>JASEVX010001147.1:0-22852 GCA_031761405.1 Serripes groenlandicus
GAATGTATGCTATGGCAGACAAATATGTGGTTATTGTAGAAGATTTAAGACCCTTGCGATGACACACAGCTATGAACTGGGCTAGTTTTTCAACAGAGACTGGCAAAATCGACTCAGATGTATGAAATGTCATGTGAAATATTTGATAATGTTTAAGGGCATTTCGATAAGCGTTGATAGTGGCTGGTGCTAAAGAATCCTGAAGCAACCGGCCTACATCAAAATTTATATTTGCTGAAGCAAGTCGATTGGTACGTCTGTTGGAAGATTGTCCATCTGGGGTGCTAAACGTTTGAACTGCCCCATCTGAAAACGTGAAAGTAGGTCTGGCAAAATATTTTCTTTTCCTGGGATATGTTTAGCCCGGAGAAGGATATTCAAAGTCATACATGCTATCACCATACGGCGTACTAGGGCCATAACCATTGGTTCTTTAGTCGTTTGTTTATTAATTATTTGAACCACCGCCATGTTATCAGAATGTATGACTAAACATCTATTTTGAAAGTGTTTCCCCCATACTTCTAAAGCTACTACTATTGGAAAGTATTCTTTAAAAGTGATGTTTAAAGGAGCCACAGCAACTGACCACTTGCCATTGAACCACTTACTGCCAAAAATTGCCCCAAATCCTATTGCCCCAGACGCATCTGTGTGCAAATGCAACATGTCACTCGTAACCCAACGTCTGTCAAGCAGTAGTTGTCTACCATTGAAATGTTGCAAGAACATAAGCCATGCTGAAATATCTTTGCGACTCTCTTTATTCAGAGTGATATGGTGATTTGGGTTTGTAACTTTACAAGTTAAGTCGGTTAGACGGCGCATGAAAGAACGGCCAGGGACAACCACCTGGCAGCAGAAATTCAGAAGACCCAGCATTGACTGTAGCTCCCTTAATTTTATTGTACGTTTGTTCTTGTACAGGGCTAAAAGGGATTGCAACTTTACCAATTTGTCATCTGGCAAGCGAGCCTCCATAGTAATTGAATCAAGTTCTAAACCCATGAAAGTTATAGTATTGCATGGATACACAGTTTTTTCCTGTTTTATAGGTATCCCAATATTGGAACAGAATAGTAAAAATTCTGTTAAATTTTTGTGACATGTATTTTTAGGGCCTAAAATTAGGAAATCGTCCAAAATGTGGACCATATGCTTGATGTTTAAATGTGTTGCAGCTATCCAGTGGATAGCTGTACTGAATTTTTCAAATATTGCACATGAGCTTGATGCACCCATGGGAAGGCATGCATCAAAATAATATTTATTAAGAAACGTGAAACCTAGCAGTTCATGATCAAGTGGGTGTATGGGAATGAGGCGAAAGGCACTATCGATATCTGTTTTGGCCATGAATGTCCCTTGACCACAAAGAACCAACTGAGATACTGCATCATCAAAAGAGGAATAATGGACAGATGAAAAGATTGGATCAATAAAATCATTTACCGACTGGCCTTTTGGGTAGCTAAGATGGTGAATCAGTCGGTACTGTCCTGGTACTTTTTTGGGAACTAAACCTATCGGACTTAATTTCATGTCAGGGAATGGAGAATGATCAAAGGGACCCCGAATACGATCAGTTTGCAATTCAGTCTGAAGTTTTTCTGAGACAGCATGTGGCATTTCAACACAAGATTTCAGGTTGGAACAGGATGAAGGAGATCTAGCGCCCATGTAACCTAGCCTGAAACCAGTCTGAAAACCTTTGATTAAATAATGAGAATCGGGATAACCCATTAAGAAGGGAGTTAATTTATTGATTTTTATTGGTGTAACGATATGTCTATTTAGCAGGTCGGATCGTGGTTCTGCTGGCAATAGGGGAGGGAGAGCTGGTTGCAATATTGTTAATGGATCTGTCCCTGGGCTTGTTGGGACATGCGATTGCAGAGTGTTGGCCCCGGCAGAAACCACATATGTGGGGATGTCTGCACATACTGATGTTGCAGGTCCCTCTTTTATTGAAGGCCCAGCATGTGTTTTCCAGGAATTTCTGGCGCTTATTATTCTGTCCCCCTTTTTGTTGTACCCGAAAGGGCCGTGGTTGCGTAGAGCTTTGCATGGGACTAGCCTGTGTAGAGGCCAACAGCCAGAATTCCATGTGTAACCTATCCCATGGGTGGGGAATAGTCTGACGCAGCATCCTGAACTGAGTGTCATAGAACACGAAAGCTGCGCCAGGCCGACGTTGAGATAGATCACGTATTATCTCCCCGTATTTCATTAGTGTGGACGTTTCAAAGGGAAAACGCACGGCATACACAGAGACAAACCGCAAAAAGGCAGTTGTCCATGCTTCAATCGAAGTTATTTTCTTCGTCTTTTGCGACGGAACCAGACTAATATTAGCCTCTGCATCAACCTGTAGTTGAAACTTTGAATTGCCCTGCGGTATCGAATCCGAGGGCAACAACAAAGAAAAATCCACAAATTTGTTTTGAAAGATTTTCTGTTGAATGGAGGCAGATATTTGTGAATTGATAGGCGTTGATACAGGGGTTACATATGTTGGATACCCTATACCTAAGAGGCTGTCTGTATGTGAGGACAACACATTCGGAAATGACATGTTGACATCCTCATCATCCGCTTCATCTTCGGCTGCAGACGTTTGCACTGGCACATTTCCGTCAGATATGTTAATGTTCTGTGATCCATGCATACAAGATTGTGTATGGATGTCTGGCGATGTGACGTTTAAAAGTCGATGACTGCTTGGTCCAGGTAACTCTGGATGAATGTCCATCATGTAATTTGGCTCCTGTAAGGTTTGTGTACCTGTCCCTTTTGTGGCCCGTTTAACAGTGGCCCTTTTCTTGGCCGGTTTAGGCTGTACAGCAGTAGCTGTCCTCTTTTTTGCCGGCATCTAAATGAAATTTTTAACCATGATTTAATATGAGTAACATTTAAATGTATCGGCCAACAGATTATGCATAGATCACTTTGTAAACCACCTAAAGATAAACATTTAGGCAGTAACTCAGTTCAGACAGGCGTTGGTGATTTCCATATGTTGGGAATTACTGAACAAAGCCGTCTTCAAAACCTGGCATAAAGAGGGCAATGTTTCACTAATTCAGGTAATTAAATGCCCGAGCAGGCTAAGAAAGTCTAAAATTTCTTGTTGCTGATGCTGCAAGCTTTGCAATGCTGTTTATAACATTAGAAACCTGCTTGCCAGAGACAGTGCAGGCTTACAGCGGAAATGGTTATAAATAAGTAAATGAAAGGCAGAACCCTGCATAAATGAAAAGCAGAACCCTGCTTAACAAAATATAAAAGGCAGAACCCCGCCATAATGCAGACCCTGCATAAATAAAAAGCAGAACCCTGCTAAAAATAAGGCAAACCTTGCCTGCTGCTGCAGACCCTGCATGCAGCATAAATGAAAAGCAGACCCTGCTTAACAAAATATAAAAGGCAGAACCCTGCCGTAATGCAGACCCTGCATAAATAAAAAGCAGAAACCTGCTCAAAAAAGGGGCAAACATTGCCTGCTGCAGAACCCTGCTTAGAATTGTAAATAAAGGATTAACATAGCCGTACAATTGCACCTTTTTTTTAAAAAGTTAAAAGCAGAACCCTGCTTAAAAAATGGTACATTTGATATTTATAAATATGTATAATGGAGAATTATGTTGCTGAGATCAGGCAACTAATTAAAGTGGAACACCAATTGCAATTCCATAAAAATGAATGGGAGCAAGTAACAGAAACAATCAAAATTTGTGTTTGAACAAACAATGTGTAAGCTTTAAAGCTCAATTCATGGTAAACTTCATGCAATGTTCATGAGATGTTTGATTGTTGAAGTATGGAAAGACTTGTACCATTTCCAAATTGAAAATAATTAATTTGGATATACAGAAATGTTAAGACACATTGAAAAATGATATTCTAATAAATAATACATATCTTGCGTTAGAACAAGTTGTTCAATACAGCAATCACGGCTGCTCTGATATTGTTGAAGAGCTTGAATTGACCATCATTTGTCAAATGTGTACCATCCCTGGCAAAGACTGTCTGCTTTGCGACTGTTGACCAAAAACCTGTGAAGCGCCACAATCTAGACTGTGTAGGATATTTGGCCTCCAGGAACCGAGATATCAGTTGATTTGTGGCGTCAACTCTGCAGTTGAACCATTCGAGATCGACCGGATATCGTGTAAAAACGGCTGGCGCTCGGTGAAGAATCTGACCGACTATAACATACTGTACTCTGTGTTTCGTCACAAGTTTTCCCACTAAAGTCACAATGTCACTAGCAACATCAGAAGGTGTGTTAAATTCCGAATAAATGTCATTTGTCCCAATCATAAGCACTACAATATCAGGAGCAAAATCTTCGATCACATCTAAATGTTCGTGTAACGTGTTTATTTTTGCACCTGGAAATCCTGAGTACTGCACAAGCACTGATTGTCGTAGACCCAGATCATAGCGTATGTTAGTAGAGTCCGAAATAAAACGCTTGAGGCGATGCACAAAAGAGTGTCCAAAAACATGAATCTTCACAGCCGCCATTTCTTCTAAAGTTCTTAGATTCCAATGTAAACTGTCCTGCCAGGGATGTTTGAAAAACACAAATTATCCTGTTATGTCCTGTTTTCGTGACCCTTAACCTCAATTTTCGCGCATGCGCGTCTCGATAGGTAGAAGCGAGTGGTAAAACAATTATTCAATTTAAGATAAACATCAACATAAACTGGTAAAACAAACAAAATTAGTAAATATTTTGAAAATAAGTCTCAAATCAATACCTGTTTATCGCGAGTATAAGGGTCATGAACGTCCAGACGCTTTCTCCTCATTTCGTGACCTAATTTAATATTGCCGAATTCTACAGTCCATATCATGTCGTATGTTCCACCCTTAATTTCACAATGTTCAGCGTTCCTTCTCATCTTAATCACATTAAAAAAAATCTCTGGAAAACATGTGTCATTTATTAAAACTGTTTAAATTTAAAGAAGTGGAGTTTTTTTAACGTGAAAATTTTAACTATTAAAAAAAAAATCTAACATTAAAAAAAAATCCCTGGAAAATATGTGTCATTAGATACTGTAAACAAGTGGAGTTTAAACTGGAATATTCTTACTATGACAGGTAAAATTTGAAAATATTTACATTTGATTTGAGTGTGACATAAATTTGGATTTAATTGTGTCTGCAATGAGGACACAGGAATATACTATGTCTCCTTATCACACGCTCCTCCGTACAAAACCCAAGGTGCACCCAGTGGTCACAAGAATCACACTTGCCCCATCCTATAAGCTTGATGCTATCACCGACTCTTGTTGGTGAAAATTTCCCGCAAACACAGCATTTATCGTCATCCTCTTCTTCACTTGACAGCGAACTATCTGTGTCGACAGGGATTCCGGGTACGCTCATATTTTTTTGGAGACCACTTGTGGATGGTTTTGGACTGCTTTGTTTAAAGTGTTTTTCTTTTCCTTTTTGTTTGGGTGTTACTTTCTTCTGAGTCGATTTTGATGGGTTTTTTTGCTGGTCAAGATAATTGATTACGGTATTAAAATACTCATCATCCGTTATGGCTTTGCCGCTTGCATTCGGTTTATCTGAAATACACCTCTTTTTACTTTTACAAGTACACGGACTTTTCTTTTCCTCCTCTACCTTTTTCTTAATACATTCTTCTTTTTGATTGAGAAACCGTTCTACTGCTTCTGGGCCTACTTTCATAGCCTTAGCCTTTCCTATTGGGTCTTTCTCTCTATAACTTTCACATGGCAAGAGCTGCTCAGGGGTAATCAAATTCGCATCTAGTGGAAAAATGCCTGTCTTGCGGAAGCCAGCTTGAATGTTCATTGGAGTTAAAGCCTTCAAATATGCTCTACATGCTAGGGCACATATTTCATATCTAGTGATATGTTGCCCCATGTGTGTATACATATACTGTGCACATTCACTATAATAGAATCTCTTGAATGGTCCGAATATGGTCACATCAAGGGGCTGTAATAGATGTGAAGTGTGAGCAGGCAGTACAAATAAAACAATGCCTTGTTCTCTAGCCCATTTAATTGTTTCTGGAGTTTTGTGTGATGCGTGACCATCGTAAATTAGCAGTATGGGCTGTTTACTGGTAGATGATGGTCTCGCAAAAGGAAGAAAGTGGTGCTCCAGATAAAACTTGAAAACTTCACTATTGGACCAACCGGTATCTGACATTCTGCCACTAGCCCCGGTACATGCCCCTTTCATTAGATCTGAGTTCCACCTCTTTCCTTTAAAAACAAAAAAGGGCGGAAGTGTATTTCCCATCGCATTGACGCAGCCAATCACAGTTGTTGTATTAGATCTTGGCGATGTAATGGCTTGAGTCTTAAAGTTTGGATCTGCAATGATATTAGATGGTTTATGTTCTGGCTGTATACCAGTTTCATCAATGTTATAAATATGTTGTGGTTTTTGAAACAATTCGTTTTCTTCCATAACTTTTTGTAAGTTATTGAAATATGTGTGGATTACCTCTGGTGTTGCATTTTTCGCTCGAGCACTTTCAAGTTGGCGAGGTTTTAAGCTAGCTATTTGAGTGTTCCATCTCTTCAAAAAAGAATACAGCCACTTGTTACTCATAGGCAGATTTTGATGTTTTTTGCCTAGTTCAAAGGCCATTTCTCCTGCCAACCTCTGTGTATATACATTTGTCAAGCCATACCCGAGCACTGCCCTTGCTTGCAAATGCTCCACCAATTTATGTTCTTCCTCTCTACTAAATAAAGTATCATTTCCAAAATGAACGGGATCGATTTTGCCCAAAACCCGGTCTCTTAGTGTTTGCTGAGGCACACCAAACATTCTTGCGGCTTTTTTTACAGGGAATCCATTTCTTTTTACCAGTGCATAAGCCTTCATCAAAGAATCTGAAGAATACGACCGGTATTTCCCAGTCTGTCTTGAAGGAGTTATCTGAAAGAGAAATTAAATACTTGACAAGGAATGTAAGAACACAATCGGCTACGAAATTGTATAAGTGTGAGACCTAAAATACTAGCACCTGCTAAGAAAGTGTGCAAATATAGAGGCAATGTTGCTTGGACAAACATTCATGTTTAAAAAAGCAGTGATTTAATTTTGTTTGTTTGTTTGTTTGGAGTTTAACGCCGCTTTCAACAGCTTTGGTCATATCACGGCGGTCAGTGCACCTACCCATGTTTTCCTGGCTTTCCCACACCAGTACTTACACAACATTCTTTCGAAGCCACTGACTACTTTCTCACATAGATCAGAGGTGAGAGGCAGTGATTTAATACAATTATACACAGCAAAGGTAAACAAATACAAAAAAAAAAAGAACAAAGAATCATAAACATTATTAACCACAACCTAAAAGTGTGTAAAGAAAATGTACACCCTGTCTGTGCCCATGAGGAACAAAGCGTTATTTTCACTTTGTGCAATTCGCCAGGTGAAGCGATTTGACGTTAATTGAAAATTAATTGGATCAAACGAGTGGAACAGATAAACAGAATGTCACTGTATTTTTAAAGGGAAATAACCACGGTAGTAACATGTAAATTTTGAAAAGCGCTTCCATGACATTGACGAGTTATGCAGACAAAAAATGTCGCTCGAAAAATCGAACAAATACTTTTAATTTGATATAAAAAAACCTGGAAACGGGAAAATAACTGTTATAAAAGGTATTAATCTATGTGTTTACCTGCTTTTTACGCATTTTATCGGGATAATCTTTCGTATTACAATAGATTTCTTCTTCACGGAAAAAGTTGACTAGAAGTCGGACGTTGCTATTAGCGTCACGTGGAAAAATTCCGAGATTTCTTTACGTCACGAAACGAGCGCAAGGGCCGAATGTAGGAGAATGAAGGATACGAGGAATTAATTAATATTCCTAACAAAATACGTACTGTAACGTTGATTGTCACTTGTGTAGAACAAATAAATGTTAAAATCCAATCACGAAAGTGACAATAAATGGCATTAATTAAATGCAAAAGTATTAAAAAACAGAATTCCTTCTTCACAACGTAATTTTGTTTAAAACAAAGGAAGTCTGCTCTCCGAGAAAGGAGGTAGCTGACTAGCCGCTCCGGGCACCCCCACCAGCGATTGGCCGACACCCGTCGCATTACGTCATATTACGTAATACGTTGCAGCAATGTCATCGTGCATCATCACGTGACTCGCAGGTGGCCAGGACCGCCAGTCTACCCCCCACTCAGTTGGGAGTAACCGCTCCAGATAAAAACGGGTCCCCAATACCATAAATACTTTTATGCATGCATAAAATCTATAAGTATCACACTTTCTAAGCGTTTCTCGTGTAGAACACCTATATCATTGAAAAGAGTAACCACTACGCTTTATAATAATCGAAATAAAATGGGGGGTCATGCATAATGCAAGAAATAATTCACAGGCGAAAATGGATACCGTCATTTTTGACCAAATAGTGCACGGACAAACCGGTGCCTAGCATTCTCCACTTTCACTTTCAAACAAGGTCAAAATACTAAAAGTGATCAAATCAATCATTTCCAGTGCATCCTATACACATTTACAATGAATTTTAACTTAATGTCATATATTCAATGCATTGTAGTGATGGTATACACTTATTTCAACGCAAACAAGGGTTTTTTAATGACCGCGGATGTATTTGGCGTAAAACGTAATAGGCCTTGAGCTAGGTACAGGAAATCGGACTTGGGTGTACCAGAAAGGGTGACAAAACGACACCTATATATAATGGAAGATATGCATCTAGACATAATGAAAATGCGTGTTAACAGCGCATTGCATGTAGCTTAATAACTTTTTTTCTAATTTAAAAGTGTACCCTTGAGCTAAACAAAATATTTTTTAGTTAAGATGGTAGGGGAGACAAATATAGGAACTGAATGATAAAAACAAAACATACATTGTTTATTTCGTATCAAATGATTCATAACACTTTCATCTACAATATTAGAGAAAACGTTTTTGTCACATGGCCATAATGACGTCACTAATGCTTTTAAATTCACTTAAAAAGGGACGTAATTCACATATCTTTAAAATGGAATACTAGTATTTATTAGAAAACATTAATCGTTGACTCGTTGTATCAGTTGCATTCTATATTTTCATAAAATGATTAAAGATAGTTTATAATTTTCTTTTACATGGTTAGCCTTCATTAAGTTTTACAAATGTATAATCTTAATTACTTCCCCTTTATTTCAAATAATGTGGTGTATATTGAACGCTCATGGCCTATTATTCCAATTATTCTAACTGAATATTACATAAGAACAAAACACAGTCATTTAGGATAACATTTAAAAATGTCTGAAACACATTGGATTGAATGATACACAAAATCTATATTTAGCAAAGATGATGAGTCTTTTGCAGTACTTGAACTATCATACTGTATATTACAGTATTATCATAGTTGATATTTTTGTTTTAATTACCGGTAAAACTCGGTTGAATGAGTTCAAGCCCATGTCATTTATGGAACATGTAGATCTGTTCTGATTGATTAACTAAAAATTAACTCATTATCAGTGTATGTATCATCACCACATTCTCTATCTGATGTGTACAGTTCTTCATCTTCACGCTGGTTTGAGCATTTTTTCATATAAGTTGTAACCGTCGCTATGAGTCATTATGCGGCGGCTAGTCTGTTAAACTTGCACAGTGTTATAGATTGTGAATGGCTACTTTTAAACCCATTGGAAAACATTGGTGTATAGTTAGAGCGTCGAACTCTCGTAGCATAGGTCCCCGGTTCGAATGCCGTGATGAGCGGTTTCTTCCTTTTTAAGTTTTACATACAAACGACGTGATTACTGGTTCCGTTTCTTAGAAGCAGACATCGAGCGCGATTAACATCAGCTGACGGCTTGTTTCGCAATCGATGTAGAATACCTAAGTTTAAACTGAACCCATTTATTGGTATGAGAATGCAGCCTGTGAAACGCTCATGAATACTTGTATAGCCTGTAAAACTTTAACAGCAAAATCCGACTGACTCAATGGTTGGAACGTCCGCCTCGTTAACGGAGGACACGGGTTTGGTCAAACTAAGTTCTTAAACGTTATATCGGCTTCTTCTTTTGTTAAAAGTGTTAATATGGACAAGTTCCCATAACCTACAGGGCTTCCACGTGATCCGTGGAAGCATAATATGGAAAGATCTTTGTCGTTTATATTTGTAAATGTATTTTCAAATATTTAGTAAATTGGTACAAATTAATACTGCAATTTATAGATTTTACATTGTTTTGTTAAAATATAGAAACATTCTACGATTTACTGGAACCATCCTCATTATTGATGGCGTCTATTTGGGTAAATATCCGAATCGGATCGAATTTGTATAACCCTAATACATCTATAGGTGCTACCTATTTACGAAGAAAACGCAAGATAATTATAAACAAAAATTAAAGAGCATACTTTGGCCATAAAAAAGGATTTATAAGTCATTGACTAGTCAATAATAATGTTAATGTCATGTTTCTTGCATTATCAAAACATATTTGGAATTCGTATTGCTGTCGTCTATTATTATGAACAGAAAATAATAAAGTAAAGACTTTCAGAAAATCAAGGAATACATTTATAATGAACGAGGTTAAAACATTAGGGCCAAGATGATCCTTAATCGATCACCTGCATTATAGTAAATAAGCAAATAGATCACCCCTATTCTGATGCCACCTGGCGACTGCCTTTTTCAACCAGTCAATATGACTGGAACAAATTATGTAAGGGGTCACATTTCTGCTAAACCCTTTCCCTATTAGAGACGGTTTCTGAGGCCTTTGCAACAGACGATTTAGGAAAAGATTGTCGCCAAAAGAACAATTGCTCCTTATGAGAAAGTTATCCTTTTGCCACAATGTTTGATAAATAATTATACTTTGAATGAGTGAGTCAATAGCTCATGTATAGGAATTTGGGGTCTTTTATGTTGATACCACTTTGTTTGCGGGAAACGACGTCGCTCCATTGACGTTACGCCAAGATGAAGTGTTACGGAAATGACGCCACGTCCTTCTTTGGCTACGTTACAGTCAAAATTTAGGTTCGGGCGTAAGAAGACTAATGCTGTCGTTTTTTTGACGAACGGGAAAACATATTTCTTACAGAGTTCCATTTATTTTTAACCTTTCGTACAAATGTTAATTCCCACACAGCACTGTAATGATCTTAAATATCGATTTTAAAAAAAATGATTAAAAATACGACAATAATTTTCAATCCGTGTTTTTCGTCTCATTTTATACATACCCAAAATATCGATTTAAAAAAAGTGATTAAAAAGTCGACAATAATTTTCAATCCGTGTTTTTTTTCCGTCTCATTTTATACATACCCAAAATGGCGGCCCCCATGGATTTAGCCAGTTTCATTTCAGAAAGCTTCATGGGTTATTGAAAAAAAAAAAAAAAAAACATTTAATGTTTTTTTTTCGTATAATCAAAGTACATTAAGGTAGTAGGAGCCTAATGGGCAACATTTCAAATTAGGATCAGCTTGATAATTTCTTAATGTGTATCATTTCCTGGATTCAAAAACAAAATTTAAAAGAAATTTATCCACAAATAACAATTTTATTTTAATTTGAATTACCCTACCCCCCTTTCAGAATTTTCGATAGATACGACATTACCCGAGAGACAAGAAAAATCCTTTATTTCATTTATTTTTCAACATTTTGGTAAAACTTTGTATTAAAGTAACAAGAAATATATTTGCTTTCAGAAATAATACATTATTGATCACATCAACAACAAATATAATCAAACTGTACTGAAATAGTCATATGGTATTACAATTTTAACATACTATTTTGACCGCGTTAAATTGGAACATCGACGTTAAAAAGCAAAAATCAACAAGTTCTAGAAATACTCATGACCTGTTCTTTATTAATGATTAACTTTAACCTTTTGGGAACATTATGCCAAAAATTCAAAATGTTTTAACCGTCTCATTTAAAAAAAAATAGAGTTTGAAATTCCCAACCACCTATTTCAGCCGTGACTGCAAGTAATAAAATCTTCAAAGAAACTAATATTTATGTATACAAATGTATTTAATTACCTTTTAATGAAAGTACAATATAAACTTCTGTAAAAAGTGTAAGCAAATGAAAACAAAGAAGGAAAAAATAAAAAAAATGTTGTGCTTCTGGAGGGATTCGAACCACTACCTTGAAACCCTCAAAATATTTGAAGTCCTGCGCTGAACAACATAGGCTAAAGCATTACAATTGAAGAGTTTCAATTGGAGGTTTTCATTACGCTCCTACTACCTTAAGTCGCAAGCAGGCAAATCCCCTGGCATTGTAAGTTTATATATTGACAAGTTCTTTTTATATCATAGACCTATTCTTCTTTTTGAATACGGAAGTTCGTGTTATCCTTGTGGCTGACACCAGTGCATTACTCGTAATACTATACAGGGAACTACCAGCACTACTGGTAGTTCAAACCTGAGACCAGTGCACCCATAGTAATTTTATACAGGGGATTACCAGCTCACATGGTAAGTACAGCCAGACAAAAGTGCACGATTTGTGATATACAACAAAGGATAACAAGCACTACTTGTAAACTACTGGTAAGTTAAACCTTACACCAGCGCACCAATCGTAATATAATCCAGTGGATTACAAGCACTCACGATGTGTTTGTCCTGGCACCAGTACATCAATTCATATACTATACAGGGGGATTACAAGCACTCACGGTGTGTGTATCCTGATACCAGTACATCAATTCATATACTATACAGGGGGATTACAAGCACTCACGGTGTGTGTATCCTGATACCAGTACATCAATTCGAATACTATACAGGCGGATTACAAGCACTCACGGTGTGTGTATCCTGATACCAGTACATCAATTCATATACTATACAGGGGGATTACAAGCACTCACGGTGTGTGTATCCTGATACCAGTACATCAATTCGAATACTATACAGGCGGATTACAAGCACTCACGGTCTGTGTATCCTGATACCAGTACATCAATTCGAATACTATACAGGCGGATTACAAGCACTCACGGTGTGTTTATCCTGATACCAGTACATCAATTCGAATACTATACAGGCGGATTACAAGCACTCACGGTGTGTGTATCCTGATACCAGTACATCAATTCGAATACTATACAGGGGGATTAAGAGCATACGGTGTATTTGTCCTGATACAAGTGGACAAAACGTTCAACAAAAGGGGTTAGATAAATTCGGGTTGATTTCATGTGATCCATAAATTACATATAGGACACTTGTTACGATGCATCTTTTAATCGATGTCGCAGTGACATGAAAGAGATATACAACAGTGCGGACATATATTATATAACAATATATAGTCCGATTTAATTGTAAACTTTGTAATGTGTTTACATTGCTTTCAACATAATTTCAGTTAAATCAGTGCGTTTCCAGGGGACATTATCAGTATTGTCAGTAGGTTTATCAACAAAGTTCCATAACTGTTAAAAAGGACAACTATGGTATTTCATTGCTATTCTAATTGAACATACCTGATTTATATAACACGTACCTCTATTTTGAAGTGTGTGCCCAATGGGCGTAGGAGGTTTTTATCCCAGGGACGTAATATTAACAACATTGAATGCGTGAAAATATATATCAATCAAAGTATAATTAATTGAAAGGGATTAAAACAATGTGGCAAAAATTTGCTAAGAGGTCATCTGCTGCAAATGCGTCAATATGCATCAGTATATTATTAAGGGGAAAATGATACAGATCGAAACGGAACACTTCACTACGCGTGAATCGGTATTTATCCTTTTTTCTGTATCAACTGACATTAGTGAGTGTTCAGCTTGCGATAGTTGAATGTTCAACATGTATAGATATGAGATTACAAACAGCAAGAGGCTCAAGGGGGCCAACAACGCTCAAATGCCACTAAGCAAAATTACACCAATATCTGTTGTTACCTATATCTTCTGCAAGTTAATGTGCCTTGAACCTTGATAGAAGGACACAACGTTATTTGGTTTTATGTAACATCTATTTCAAAATCGGGCGGATATTTGTTTAGGATTTACAAATGTAGCTGTTTAAACTGAAGACTGTGGTATTTAACAGGGAAAAACAACCACATCGCATGATGGTAGTGTTTGAAACTAAATAATTGTTTATGCAGAAATTTAGTACAGGGTCATGCTATGGGGAAAATCTATGAAAGACAGACATTTGTTTACCTTAAACTATATGCGGACCCATACATTGCAGCTACATGGCTTGGTAGGTCACCCTTACAACATTTCTTTGAAAAGAAACTTACAATGCACTAATGTTCTAAACTTAGAAATTTAAGTACATATGTAATGAAAGCTTTTCAATTAAGATATGGTTTGTAATGGTTTTATTAAATGTAAAAATAAGTTGTTAATATAAATGCTGTGTTTTCTTTACATTTATGTACTGATGTAATTTTCACTTATTGATGTGTATGTGTCATACTTGTATCAATATGCCCCTTGCCTATATTTGACATATTATATTATATTATGTTATGTTATGTTGTATCATATTATATCATATTGTTTTATATTGTATTGTATTGTATTATATAATGTTGTGTTGTGTTATATTAAATTGTATTGCATTGTAAGAATGTATATATAAACAGAGGTGATGAGGATATGATATTACGTTTGAACTACACCTTCTCCGTCTATGACGCGACATTTTACCTCTTTCAAAGTATGTACTTGTAAATTGGTAAATGTGATCCACTTGCTATGTCATTTGTAATTTTTATTTGTGTTATTTTTTTCTCACGGGTCATGTGGTCTATTGAACTTGTTTTTGAAATAAACTTCTTCATATATGTTAAAGGGCAAAACAGAGCTGCCGCTTGGTTGTCATGTTCTGGCAAATCCATACGGCTTTAAGGAATCGTTTCTAGAGTGTAACACATGGATCATTTCTACAAAATAATTTTAAGTACGGTAGATATTTTCTTTTTCCAAACTTACATGTCAAGAAAGTATCTGGTTATAAAAGGAACATTTCTGTGGAATTCGATGAAATTCGACCGAATCATTTAGGAAGAGACGATTTTAAAGGTGTTTTTCTGTCATTTCATTAAAACACACTGTAATAAGCTATTTGTAATGAATCAAAGTAAGCTTTAACACGCCTAATTAAAATTCAGAGAGAGGCCCCAACTCCATATCGATACATCACTTTCAAGACTGAGGTAGTATTTCAAACCTATGAGGTTATATTTGAAGTATGAAATATTGGTTTTATTCTAAAGAGATATGAAGAAAGCAATGATGATGTGAGTGCAGTTAAGATTAATAGTCAAGATTATACATGGACGGGTGTTACGATAGTGCATGTAATATGTTCGTTAGTTGAAGCAATAATAATAACTGAACGTTGATGTTGATTGTTGTTGTCTTTAATTTCAACTCCCTCCGAATGTCGGTTTTTTCACGTTGTGGCTCACTTATGATGGTCTCGCCGATTAACTAAATGTCAGCATGTATGCTGTGTTAACCTCGTTAATTAATCAAAGCGCTGAAGTCACTAAATTTGTTTCGGTATACACATTTGCCTTTGCATAGATAAATTGCATGTAAATAACTATGCATTGTGAAGGAAATTGGTATACACATTACAGGTTCGGGTAAAAGGACAAATGGCAAAAGGGTTGCAGTTAAAATGCAATGTCAATTTCAGTTGTGTCAGAGGAAGATTTTTTTTATACCGTGTTTGCAACCATTGTATATGGATTGAACAGATTAGGTAGAGGACCACTGAAGGAACATTTCTGCTTAATCATCTTAAAATCCGACAAGCACTATCATTTGCTATTTTGTTTCTTTTTTATGCCATCCGGCAGCCATGTTTTTCAAGAAATCAATATATTATTGATAGGATCTCTAAGGGAACATTTGTATCAACTAATCTTAGAGTCAGACCAGCTAATTCACAGGAAATGAATTTTGATAGGTTTGCATTTCACCTCTCCCCTCCCCCTTGCTGATGCCACAGCAACCAAAGTTCAACATATAAATTACATCTTTAAACAATTCTGAAAGAGAACTACGAAAAGAACATTCCCTATTAAGTATGGTTGAAATTCTTCCTTTCGTTTACAAAGAGATACGATTAGAAGGTAAATATTGACAACGAACAGACAACAGTCAGAGGGTTATAAGAATAAATCAACTTAAGCCTTCGGCTCAGGTGATTTAAAAATATGTTACAACAAAAGCATACACATGATGACATTTTTTTTTTATATATTTCTTAATGGTGGTGTTACTTTGGAAATGAAACACCATATGCACAATAGTGGAGTTAACATGTATTTAGTTAATTTATATAATTTAAATTTTCTAATCATCTAAACTGGCACCATCTGAGGATTTATTCAACATCTATCAAAATGAAAAAGTTCTTAAAATCATGTAGAAAACATTGAGAAAATGGGAGAACGGATATTTATATGAGCACTTTCTCCTTTTCACTTGATTGTTTTTAAAAGTCATCTGCTGCAGAGGCATTTAAAGTCATTTAGATTAGAGCAAGGGTTAAATGATTCAGAGAGACATGAACATATATTATAAACTGTAACTCTACTTTAGAGTCATCTACTTCAAAAACATCTTAGAAACAAAAAATCTGAAATATCTTAAGTAGGAGTTTTCATGCAAGGTTGAAAAAAAATGACAAAAGGAGAAAAATCCCATTATGTATGAAATATTTTAAATTACTCTGTACTTCATAATACACCAATCTCTAGATCTACATTTTATTCTGACAAAAACATTTGAACAGGTAGATAACTATGTTTTACATGTGTTACAACTTATTCCATAAATATAGACTAAGATCATATTGCTTAACCCTTTCCCAAATATAGACGCTTTTTGACGTATTGTATTTTATTATTTCCATAGTCAGGAAGGAACCTGATACGGATCTTCAGGGACAAGCTATAAACGGATCTTCAGGGACAAGCTATAAACGGATCTTCAGGGACAAGCTATAAACGGATCTTCAGGGACAAGCTATAAACGGATCTTCACGGACAAGCTATATACGGATATTCAGGGACAAGCTATATACGGATCTTCAGGGACAAGCTATATACGGATATTCAGGGACAAGCTATATACGGATCATCAGGGACAAGCTATATACAGATATTCAGGGACAAGCTTTATACGGATATTCAGGGACAAGCTATATACGGATCTTCAGGTACAATATATATACAGATATTTAAGGGACACTCTATATACAGATCTTCAAGGACAAGCTATTAACGGATCTTCAGGGACAAGCTATCTACGGATCTTCAGGGACAAGATATTAACGGATCTTCAGGGACTGGCTATATACGGATATTCAGGGACAAGCTATTTACGGATCTTCAGGGACAAGAAATTAACGGATCTCTACACAACATACTGATTATCATTTTCCTACTTGCAGACGCATTTTAGCGCATCTGTAGCAGACATGCCTAAAACAATGTTGCAAAAGAGCAAATTGCTCATATTGATTGAGCAATTCCTCCTTTTAGCAAAATATTTTCAACTTTATTTAATAATGATACTTTTATTTATAAATATTTTCCATTGTTTTACTAAAACCTTTTTGTTTCTAAGTCGTCTGCTGTAGATTTGTTGCATATAAGAAAGTGTCAATCTCGACAACACCATGATATTAATATTCAAGTACTTGTGCATCTCAATATAAAGTATGTTAACCCTTTCCCACCTGCAAACGCATTGTTGACGCAATTACAGCAGGCAACTTTTGAAATAATGAGCAAGTTCTCAATTTGCCACGATGATTTCAACTCTATTCAATAATCATACTATCATTTAACAAAAATACAACGTCTGGATCGAAGTCTTCGATAACCTCGGTATTGTTCCGTAATCTGTGAACATCAGCTCCCGGAAATCCAGAGTATTGTATCATGGGTGGTCCGTCTAAGTTCCAAGAGAAGGTGCAGTCCTCACTTGAACGTATAAAGTCCTTAAGTCTCCGAACAAAGGAATGTCCAAACAGCTGAATTTTTCCGATGGGCGCGGCCATGTTTATGTGTGACGTCACCGATGTGTGTAGTGGTGTATCTGCGTCGAGTCCAAGGAAAATCACGAAATTAGCACTGAAAACCGTGTCGCCAACCTGAAACGTATAGTCCGTACGTTGCTTTGTGTTTAGTTCCAAAGTAATGTGATAAAATCGAACCTTCAGACGGATGAACACTTGTCCAAAACGTAAATAAAGTTCCAAAGCGATGAAAAGCGGTTCTCGATCCAAAGAGATAAGGTGAAGGCTGATGACCTCGTATTCCCATTGGTCAATACTTGTCGGGATACTAGAAACTGCGGTTAATGGGGATCGAGAAACTAAAGTGTAACCTGCGGCTCTAGGAGCCAACTGGAGTAAACTCAACAAATACATAAAAGATTTTATGTTTGCATAAAATGTCATTTATACAAAATTTCTATATTTTGGACTTGATCACTTCAAAGTCGTCTGCTGCAGATTTGTTGTATGTGGGAAAGGGTTAATGAGTGCTTTCAATAATTAATCAAACAACAATGAACATTGAGATTTGAATAAATATTTTCCAATATTACTTAATCATTACGTCTTTTTCTTGGACACGGATGACGTTTGAAACAAAAATCGAAACAGGAGACTTTGTTCCAAACTATATTCTTTGACACAATAGTATCAATCCTTTTTAACCAAATCGAAGCAGATGACCTTTGCTGATAATGAACAATTTCTTCTTTAGCCAGACTATATTTAACTCTAATCATATCAAATCATTAATGTGACATGATGATATAATAATTTTCTTATAATCATAAGTCAAGTTTGAAAAAGAGTTTGAAATAATTGTTCTATAATTCAGAGCTCTAGATAAGGATCTTGTCATGTTATTAAAACATAAGTTGCGCGGTGCTCTGCAAAAATCAATTTACATGCGTTTGCGAAAAGTATAGATTCAGATCAGCCTTAACATCTGTTCAGCCTAATATGATTCTGCACTCTTACCAATAGGTCATAGACGGTTCCAAGACACGTCTGGAAAACAGCTATTATTTGGATCTGATAGCATAGATGTGTAGCCATATATATCGAGGGCTTGGCGTGAAACAGTTTTAACTAAAATTGGTATTTTTTTACCAAGGTTAATCACCTTGCCATAAAGTATTTTTAAGCGTTAAATCATTTTTCTTGGTAAACAATGGAAATTTAGGTGCCATTGCTCGTTCTGAGCAATGGCACCTAAATTTGCATTGTTTACAAAGGGGTCAAAATTGCCCCTAAACTAGGGTTTTCAAAATAGGTTTTTAGTTACAACCGTTTCACACCAAGCCCTCGATATGCTTACATATATAATAATTATGCTATGGTTGGTTTCGCTAGAGCAACAATTATTTGAACGTTAACCATCATGTTGCGTGTACGCATTGACTCATCTTCGAGAGGCAATTCTACTGTGCTTTTGATCACGAACTGAAATGCATTCACTAATTAAGAACATACTGTCTGAACATAGTATTGTTTTCTTTTGGATCAAAGTAAGAATGACGGAGTTTTCCATGAAGCTTGCGTAATCTTGTGTTTATGTGTCAAACCATGGTTATTAAAACAATATAATACAAGTATAAATAATTTATAATGTAGATATTTCTAGTATGATTAAAACACGTATGTTATAATGAAACTATAACTCAATTTTGTACAAAATAAAAGAAATAGAATAATGCAATTTAAAAGGAAGACTAATCCGAGAATTCAGCACATTATTGTATGAAAACGTAACTATAAGAACATGAAAGAAGCGAGACGCATCCATTAAAATAAATGGAAACAACACTGTTCAACGTTTCCGCTGTTACCGATCGACCCAGCTCACTTATTCATGACCCCTGGATAAACAAACCAGTTCTAGGCTAGAAAATGTGCCTTGCCCAAGAACACTCCACCATGACCACAGCGCTGCGACTTGGGATCCAACCCGAGACGCCCGGTTTTATATCCCCGAAGCTAACCCCTCGGCCACGGCGGATTCCTCAGGACATATGCTCTGAATATACACTGTTTGTTGGAACCTTATTCACATGTAAGTTAGGGATTTGTTCCAAAATGAACCACAATGCATATTCCAAAGTAAGGTAGCCACTGTATCATTTCTTTTTTCAATTTCAAACCAATGTGCACATTAAAAGGGAAACAAAACTAAACATGGAATTGGGTCTCTAAGGACAGTTTTGAATGGATATATTATATACCGGTAACTCACAAGCTAATGTGTCAGCACAGATCATACAGACTTCACCGTTCGTCATTCTCAGACGAATATATAAGACGGAAGTTGGTTCCCATTGGACAATAATGATTTTGTTGAAAGTGTTTTTCACTTCTGAATGATTTATAACCAGAATAGTGTTTGCATTTAGCTATATTGACACTATAAGAGCCATTTTCAGAACATCTTGTATTTCCTGAAATTAAAAGTAAAATTAAGTGACTTTCTATTTGACCTCATAAAACGAAAAATGGGCCGTAAACCTGTATGTTTTTTTTTACTGATTTGGTAGTTTTAATATTGAACTTTATTTTGATACAAGTTTCATTCAGTGTAGTATAACTTGTTGAGAACGAACCATAACCCATAATGCTATATATAATGGTCGTCTATGGAAAATGAATAACTTCCCTTTGACCTGCAAGATAAATCAACGCGACGAAAGCACTATATTGGCGATTGTGTGCACAATCTTGCAATGTCACGGTTTACTTCGATGTACGCCTTGCAATTTTAAACAAAATAACTATTCTGTGGAGAACAAAGGATGCTAGTCAGAACGACTTTTGTCAATCATTGGAGAGAATGGCCAAGCCGGGATTCGACCTTACGAACCCCTAAGTCCAATGGACTGATCGCCTTCGTAATTACAGACTGAGGTATCGAGACTCAGCATGTAATATTTTAGACAACCTAGAAACTGCCATCCATTCTTTCCGATGATTGTCAAAAGTCATTGTGACTAGTATAGTCTATATGGGAAGATAGCCAGTTGCCTGGGGCGAATGGTGTGTGGAGTACTTGTGCGAGAAGGCCTGGTAACACACTTTAGGTGAACTGGTCGCCGTGATATGACTGAGATACCGTTGAAAACGACTTCGAGCTCCAATCAATTAATCAATCGTAAGACCTACCCTTAAAGCCAAGAGATTCACAATCATAAATAGAACAGACGACGAAAGTGTTTTTGTTTAAAGACCATATGCAAATGACAAGATGCCGGCGGGTTACATTTCGAATCTTAGACATTAGACTGTAACAGCAACATTGAGCTAGAAGCCGAATCTTGCACACGACGCAAGATCTCAAGATGTCTTTATGTCAGATTGCGTTGGTATTTGATCTAGAATTACAATTTGATATTTGATATTTGACGTTAATCGGGTGACGTCACTAATATTTTACAATAACTTTGCAAAGTATACTGAAGTGAGTTGGAAACGCATAAGCATGTTTTTATTGATTCAAACTAAAGTCATACATTGTATCTACATTTCTTATTTGAGTATAAAGAACTTTTCCCTTTGAGTAAACAAAAATGGAAGTCATTTCTCAACATCTGGTACGTCCCGGGTATCAGGTATCGCACCGCTGTTACACCTCGAAGTTGTGCATGAAGTTCATCAGTGTATCGGTCCTCTTTATTGGACTTTTGTCCGATTCTTCAAACACGGCAGTTATTGAATGACCAACAGTAGCGAGGGTATTCTAGCGAAGCAGTTTCCACGTCGTGTTGTACAATAATGAACGTGGACTCTTCCGTGAAAAAGACATTTTCCATGCCTCCTTGTTAATCGTCTGGGTGCTTGTGCCGACACCGAAGTCATGCGGCACATTCCTTGTGTAGACGAATACATTTGTTTCG
The DNA here is from genome assembly GCA_031761405.1 of Serripes groenlandicus. NCBI lineage: Eukaryota > Metazoa > Mollusca > Bivalvia > Cardiida > Cardiidae > Serripes > Serripes groenlandicus. Next base: position 22,008 of record JASEVX010001147.1, read on the forward strand.
TTTTGACGTCGCGTAGACGCCTAGATCGTGGTCGGTCTGCAAGTGTCTCTCAAATATCGAACAAGGCTTTCTGTGATGGAAATATCCACCCTGAATTGCTTAGTGTCACGACTTGCATTTGGTCCTGCTTTATAATTTAAATTATTGTGGGAAAACGATACTATTTGCATAATGAACAAGATCTCATTTTCCTAAAAAGTTTCGTAATGTTCTGAAAAGAATAACATTGTATATCTGGATATTTTATTTTTTACGTAGATGACTCTCAACATAGCGGACCAGGGAAAGGGTACAATACAGCTACTTTTTCAAACTGCGTTGTATTGTTTTTGCTTTGCGTGTGTGCGCTTTCTTTTGATAACAAAAGTTGCAAATGGGAAGACAAAATTAATTAGAAAGTTTTTATGAGTTTACATGGAACCAGGGACACTATACTACTATGTAATATAGTGTCCCTGATGGAACCGAAAAGATTGCGGAATACATGTCTGCTCAATTGATTTAGATATACGCGTACAACATAGTGTTAGTTTATTTCCGTTCTATTTATAGGATTCTCGTGATTCTGTGACTTATCGATTTGGATTTCTCAGTCATCATGGAAAGATAATCTTAACAAGTTTAATTTCATTAATTAATGAAATTACCCCCAAAAAATCAATACACAATTCTATTTATTAATCAAAGTGCCGAAGGCACTGTAGTGGCGATCGTGTAGAAAGTCTTTGACCTTTCTCTATCTTGTCATAATAGTACTTAAACCGACACATTTTTTGAAAAAATCTGCAAACATTGCAAAGAAAATTATCGGAAACCGTACAACTTTCAAATCTTTCAATGGGCAA
>JASEVX010001148.1:0-22744 GCA_031761405.1 Serripes groenlandicus
ACAGACAGAGTACAGACAGACAACAGAAGAGACAGAAAAAACGAAGAGGAGACAGAGACAGAGACAGACAGACATACATACAGACAGACAGACAGACAGACAGACAGACAGACAGACAGACAGACAGACAGACAGACAGACAGACAGACAGACAAGAACAGACAGACAGACAGACAGCAGACAGACAGACAGACAGACAGACAGACAGACAGACAGACAGACAGACAAGAGAGATCGAGAGAGAGAGACAGAGTACGAGAGAGAGAAGAGAGAGAGAGAGAGAAGAGAGAGGAGAGACGAGAGAGAGAGAGAGAGAGAAGAGAGAGAGAGAAGAGCGAGAGAGAGAGAGAGAGAGAGAGCAGAGAGAGAGGAGCGAAAGAGAGAGAAAGACTAAGAGAGGGAGATAGAAGAGAGAGAGTGAGGAAAGATAGAAAGAAGAGAGAGAGAGAGAGAGAGAACGAGACAGACAGACAGACAGACAGACAGATTTCTATTTCAATATGTCTGTCTGTCTAGGCAATACAAACTAATCGTTATGCGTTTAGGCCCTTGATAACAATTTGGCCTAACTCTCTGTGGACTTTCTCTCTGTCCCCATGCCTCTCTCACTCTCTCCTATCCCCACCTCTCTTTCTCAATCTCTCTCCCTTTTCTCAGCCAGCCAGCCAGACATACAGACAGACATACAGACAAGACAGACAGACAGACAGACAGACAGACAGACAGACAGACAGACAGACAGACAGACAGGACAGACAGACAGACAGACAGACAGAACAGACAGACATACAGACAGACAGACAGACAGCCAAGCCAGCCAGCCAGCCAGCCTCAGCCAGCCAGCCAGCCAGCCAGCCAGCCAGACCAAGACAGACAGACAGACAGACAGACAGACAGACAGACAGACGACAGACAGAAGAGACAGAGACAGAGAGAGACAGAGAAAATGGAGAGAGATTGAGAAAGAGATGTGGGAATAGAGAGAGTGAGAGAGGGATGGGGACAGAGAGAAAGTCCACGAGAGTTAGGCCCAAATTGTTATCAAGGGCCCTAAACGCATAACGATTAGTTTGTTTTGCTAGGACATCCTTTGTTTGTACTTCTCTCTCTCGGCCACTATGGGACATTTGCGTTCATATCTTGGTAAACGTAGACGCTTCTGAATTGATGGATACGAGTTGATATTGGTTTGGGTGTTTGGTTTATCAGTATTCTTGTATGCGTGTGAAGTCTATTTTCTATATCAACACACATGAAATAAGTTATTTATACAGCTAGCTGCAATGGAATAACTATGTACACATCTATTATATTTTTGCAGTCATGGAATAAGTCATGATACGGCTAGCTGCTATGGAGTAACGATTTACACTTATATTATGTTTTAACAGGCATGGCGTCAGACATTATACAGCTAGCTACAATGGAGTAACGATCTACACTTTTATTATATAATTTACAGTCATAGAGTACGACATTATAGAAAGCTACAATGGAGTAACAATCTTCACTTCTAGTACATGTAATGGAGTCAACCATTATATATATAGCTGCAATGGAGTAATTGATTGTATTATATATATACAGACATGGAATCAGACATTATACTGATGGCTACAATGGAGTAAACGATCTTCCACTTCTATTATATATTTACCGTATATTATACTGATAGCTGCAATAGAGCAATGATTTACACTTTAGTATATGTTTACAGACATGAAGTCAGACATTATACAGCAAGCTGCAATGGGAGTAACGATCTTCAATTCTATGATATATGTATAGAAAAAAAAGGTCAGACATTATACAGATATATGCAATGGAGTATCGATCTACACTTCTAATATATATTTACAGACATGGAATCAGACATTTTTAAGATAGCTGCAATGGTCTAACGATCTACACTTTTATTATATGTATTTACAGACATGGATTCAGTCATTATTCCGCTATCTGCTATGGAGTAGCGATCTTCAATTCCATTTCATAATTACAGACATAGAGTCAGACATTATACAGATAGCTACAGTTGAGTACATGTAACGATTTTACACTTTCATTATGTATTTACAGACATAGATTCAGATATAATACAGCTAGCTGCAATGGAGTAACGATCATCACTTCTTTTATATGTTTAGAGACATAAAGTCAGTCAGTATACAGCTATCTGCAATGGAGTAACGATCTTCACTTATATAATATATTTACAGACATGGAATCAGTAAGTATACATCTAAGTGCACTGGAGTAACGATCTTCATTTCTATTATATATTTACAGACATTGATCAGATATTATACAGCTAGCTGCAATGGAGTAACCATCTTCACATATATAATATATTTACAGACATAGAATCAGTAAGTATACATCTAAGTGCACTGGAGTAACGATCTTCATTTCTATTATATATTTACAGACATTGATCAGATATTATACAGCTAGCTGCAATGGAGTAACGATCTTCACATATATAATATATTTACAGACATAGAATCAGTAAGTATACATCTAAGTGCACTGGAGTAACGATCTTCATTTCTATTATATATTTACAGACATTGTTCATATATTATACAGCTAGCTGCAATGGAGTAACGATATTCACATATGTAATATATTTACAGACATTGATCATATATTATACAGCTAGCTGCAATGGAGTAACGATATTCACATATGTAATATATTTACAGACATGGAATCAGTAAGTATACAGCTAAGTGCACTGGAGTAACGATCTTCATTTCTATTATATATTTACAGACATTGATCATATATTATACAGCTAGCTGCAATGGAGTAACCATCTTCACATATATTATATATTTTAAAGACATTGGTCAGTCATGAAACAGCTAGCTACAATGGGGTAACGATCATCACTGCTATAATATATTTACAGACCTTGATCAGACATTATACAGCTAACTGCAATGGAGTAACGATCTACATTATCTTATATATTTACAGACAGTGATCAGTCATTATACAGCTAGCTACAATGGAGTACCGATTTACACTTCTATTATATATTTCTAGACATGGAATCAGTCATTATACAGTTAGCTGCAATGGAGTAACGATCTACACTTCTATTATATTTACAGACATTGATCAGTCATTTTACAGCTAGCTACACTGGAGTAACGATCTTCCCTTCTATTTTTTATTTACAGACATAGAGTGAGATATAATACAGCTAGTTGCAATGGAGTAATTATCTACACTTCCATTATATATGTACAGACATGAAGGCAGGCATTACACACCAAGCAGCAGTGGAGTAACGATCTTCACTTCTGTTATATATTACAGACATGAAGTCAGGCATTACACAGCAAGCAGCAATTGAGTAATTATCTTCACTTCTGCTATATATTTACACTAATGGAGTCAGGCAGTATACAGCAAGCTGCAATGGAGTAACGATCTTCACTTCTGTTATATGTTTGCAGATATCGAGTCAGGCATTTTACAGCTAGCTGCAATGGAGTAACGATCTACACTTCCCTTCTTTTTGATATATACGGACATGGAATCAGACATTATACATCTGACAAATCATTCAACTCCTGCAAAGACATCAAGTTTAATACCAAAATGATATAACGTCCTACTTTCAATAATTCGTGCTAGTAAAGGAAGGTTAAAACATGTTCAGTGTATAAATAGCCTGATATTATTTGAAAAAGTATCAAATTAATGCATAAAAACGGGGCCACGGTGTTCTACTTTAAAGATATGTCTATCTGCGTTTACCTTGCAATGTAACAGTTTTCTAGTTCAATCCTTTCCCACATATAACAAATCTTCAGGACACCCCTGGCCATAACTCGTGCTAATAAAAGAAGGTTAAGATTTGAATAAATAGCATGGTATTATTTTGAAAAATAATTGAATTAATGCGTAAAATAAAAGGGACACGGTGTTCTACTTTAAATGTAAGTCGATCTGCGTTACCTTGCAAGTCGTAATGCAAACCCAATAATTCAAGGCGCCAAGAGGGAAACACTATTACTAAAGTATTTAAAGTATTTGATATGACCCGGACGCGGTTTGAACTCTCGACATCACAAAGGACGGTTATCATGAAGCACGGGGACGAAACGTGTCTGACTGGCCTCTGGCAGGTTGCCCCTAATATATGGACCAAAATGTTTTCATATGTTCATACACACCAACCATTCTAAATGAGTTCTAATTCTGAATTCGAAGAACATTATGAATGATAAAGCAAATACATTTCTGATTGGCTTAACCGACATGGTGTTATCCAATCAGAATTGTTGTTACTTTTCGAAGAAGGAATTTTTAATGACATTTCTCTTGATTGGTGAATGTTAACTGTTGCGTAAGCTAACGTCACTTAATCGAGCTATCCACTTACCTCTACATAGCTAATAACCGCCTAACAGCTACAGCTATCATGTCTGAAATAACTACAAACACCCCAATAATTTGTATAAACGGTGGTCTCAGACGTTTTTATAACCCCCTGAAGCCATATGTTAAACCTTTTTCCACATGCAACACATTTAAAGCAGAATGACTTTGAAAGTAGTAAATCAACAACTTTGAAAACTCTCTATAAATGGGAAGTATGGCTTTTTAAACACATTACGACAAAAGGTGAAAGTGGTCTTCATGAGAAATTTCGGCTTATCCCAAATTATTTTTAAAAAGCTGATGCATGCTCTGATATAAGATTGCACAATGGAAAGGGAAGGGTTAAGACGGAGATAATGAACCCATAAACGAAGAAGCTGAATAAATGTCTCTATATAAGGGTGAGTCGCGTCAAGCAAAGTTGGATACTGTTGCCTGTGCGAAAAGTAAAGACTCAGGCGAGCCTGTGCATACACGCAGACTCACTGGAGCCTTCACGTTCCACCAGCGTGTCAGCCAGCAGTATTGTATTTTACTATTGACAAAAATCAACACATAACCCTTTCCCTCATGCGACAATTCTGCAGCAGACGACTTTGAACGTATTTTGTCAATAAATGAAAAATCTATATAACTGAATGGATAACCTATGACAAAAAGTGGAAAACATTGTGGCAAAAGGAGAAATTGCACGTTTTGTGCAATTTCTTCTTTTGTCACTGTGTTTTCAAAAAGCTGTCAGCTGCAGAGGCGTCAGAAAGCGTCTATATGAGGGAAAGGGTTAATATAGTCCTACTTAACCCTTTCCCGCATTTGAAGCAGACGACTTTGAAAATATCTGGGCAAAATCACGGAAAAGCTCTATAAATGTATGTATAATTACTGAAAAGACCTGAAAACTTTGTGGCAAAAGAAGAAATTGCTCGACTTGAGCAATTTCTCCTTTTGAAACAATGTTTTTTAAATGTCGTCTGCTGCAGAGACGTCAGAATGCGTCTATATTTGGGAAAGGGTTAAGTCCATGTACCTTTGATTGACGTCGAAGTGATAACGAGGCCCAATATAGCCGAACATGGCTCCAAGGTTTTATATGGTTTCGGAATTAAGGTCAGTTTGACAGAGACGCTGCGAAATCTAAAATACAGTGTATTTGCTATATATCGAGGTCTAAAAGGACTCGTGTTTTATTTCGAGTTATCGACGTGTTTGAATGGTCGCTGTATAAAGGTAAATGATTTAAGAAAAGCAAGCCACTAATAAAATGATTTCTAGAAAAGTAGTCGTTAATTACTTCGAGTTATCGACGTGTTTCAATGATCGCTGCATATAGGTATATGATTTATAATAAAGTGATTAAGAAAATCCAGCCACTAATAAAGTGATGTCTAGAAAAGTACTCGTACATTACTTCGAGTTATCGACGTGTTTCAATGATCGCTGCATATAGGTATATGATTTATAATAAAGTGATTAAGAAAATCCAGCCACTAATAAAGTGATGTCTAGAAAAGTACTCGTACATTACTTCGAGTTATCGACGTGTTTCAATGATCGCTGTATATAGGTATATGATTTATAATAAAGTGATTAAGAAAATCCAGCCACTAATAAAGTGATGTCTAGAAAAGTACTCGTACATTACTTCGAGTTATCGACGTGTTTCAATGATCGCTGTATATAGGTATATGATTTATAATAAAGTGATTAAGAAAATCCAGCCACTAATAAAGTGATGTCTAGAAAAGTACTCGTACATTACTTCGAGTTATCGACGTGTTTCAATGATCGCTGTATATAGGTATATGATTTATAATAAAGTGATTAAGAAAATCCAGCCACTAATAAAGTGATGTCTAGAAATGTACTCGTACATTACTTCGAGTTATCGACGTGTTTCAATGATCGCTGCATATAGGTATATGATTTATAATAAAGTGATTAAGAAAATCCAGCCACTAATAAAGTGATGTCTAGAAAAGTACTCGTACATTACTTCGAGTTATCGACGTGTTTCAATGATCGCTGTATATAGGTATATGATTTATAATAAAGTGATTAAGAAAATCCAGCCACTAATAAAGTGATGTCTAGAAAAGTACTCGTACATTACTTCGAGTTACCGACGTGTTTCAATGATCGCTGTATATAGGTATATGAGTTATACTAAAGTGATTAAGAAAATCAAGCCACTAATAAAGTGATGTCTAGAAAAGTACTCGTACATTACTTCGAGTTATCGACGTGTTTCAATGATCGCTGTATATAGGTATATAATTTATAATAAAGTGATTAAGAAAATCCAGCCACTAATAAAGTGATGTCTAGAAAAGTACTCGTACATTACTTCGAGTTATCGACGTGTTTCAATGATCGCTGTATATAGGTATATGATTTATAAAAAGTGATTAAGAAAATCCAGCCACTAATAAAGTGATGTCTAGAAAAGTACTCGTACATTACTTCGAGTTATCGACGTGTTTCAATGATCGCTGTATATAGGTATATGATTTATAATAAAGTGATTAAGAAAATCCAGCCACTAATAAAGTGATGTCTAGAAATGTACTCGTACATTACTTCGAGTTATCGACGTGTTTCAATGATCGCTGCATATAGGTATATGATTTATAATAAAGTGATTAAGAAAATCCAGCCACTAATAAAGTGATGTCTAGAAAAGTACTCGTACATTACTTCGAGTTATCGACGTGTTTCAATGATCGCTGTATATAGGTATATGATTTATAATAAAGTGATTAAGAAAATCCAGCCACTAATAAAGTGATGTCTAGAAAAGTACTCGTACATTACTTCGAGTTACCGACGTGTTTCAATGATCGCTGTATATAGGTATATGAGTTATACTAAAGTGATTAAGAAAATCAAGCCACTAATAAAGTGATGTCTAGAAAAGTACTCGTACATTACTTCGAGTTATCGACGTGTTTCAATGATCGCTGTATATAGGTATATAATTTATAATAAAGTGATTAAGAAAATCCAGCCACTAATAAAGTGATGTCTAGAAAAGTACTCGTACATTACTTCGAGTTATCGACGTGTTTCATTGATCGCTGTATATAGGTATATAATTTATAATAAAGTGATTAAGAAAATCCAGCCACTAATGAAATTAGGTCTAGAAAATAGCACAGCAGCAATGCCGGCTGGTAGAACGAGTAATTAGAACTGTTTATTACGCTGTTTTCAAAATAGAGATCCGTTCCAGGAAACGGTTTGAGTTAAACGATATATGCGAGTTTGTTTTAATGTTCGAGTTATCGCGGGTTCTCTGTAATGCAATCGTGGTTTGTGATTGGTGGCTCATATAACCTGTAAGTTTTTACCCTTTCCCTCAAATAGACGCCTTCTGACGCCCCTGCTGCAGACGGCTTTTTGAAAACATAGTAACTAAAGAAGAAATTGCACAAAACGTGCAATTTCTCCTTTTGTCACAATGTTTTCCACTTTAAGTCATAAGTTATCCTTTCAATTATAGAGATTTTTCATTATTTGACAAAATATGTTCAAAGTCGTCTGCTGCAGAATTGTCGTATGAGGAAAAGGGTAAATAAAGCCAAAACGTCCATAAAAAACCTTTGTTTGCGTAGAAATTCGTTTATACCTTCCCCTTAATGCATTGAATATATGACATTGAGTTTTAAGTTCATTGTAAATGCGTTTAGTATGCACTTTAAATTATTAAATTTGATCATTTGTAGTATTTTGACCTTGTTTTAAAATGAAAGTAGAGTATGTGAAAAACAGTTTCGGCCCACTCCGATTTCGTCCAAAATGAACCATTTTTGCGGGGTGAATTTTTTCTTTCATAATACTGTTAATGCATGACGCCAAATTTTCTGTGGATTATTTTAAAGCTAAGAGGTAACCATTTTCAATATTTTCAATGAATTCGGGTGTTTTATTTGAGAAATGTTTAGAAAGTGTGACAATTGAGGGTTGAAACTGGTTGATTTACATGGAAACAATTGAGAATTGATTTGGTGTATTGTGTCCTAGAGTGCACGTTTTTAAGCGATGGATCTTTTCTATTTTGTCAATGAAGACTTTTGTTAGAGTGTAGCTTATAGGCTCAATGTTTGCTAGACTTTCCCGAATAAAGATTGTGTATATCTAAACAAATTACAATAATTGAGAAGTGTTAATTTAATTTAAAAAAATGGAGAAACTTGCCGGAAACTGGCTATAGACAGGTCAAAATGATCATGGTGAGCAGTTTGTCTATATCCATAACACCCTGTTATTTGACAGCAGTTATATTTATTAGACTTGAACGGCCTTTTCACAGTATAACAGCTTTCTAACGTGTGTCCAGATACAGACGAAGGCGGGCGCATTATGCAGCAGTAGTATGGACCTGCCCTTACCATTACATAATTTTGTCTACAATACACCCATAATGGCGGCGCCCTTTTGTCATGGTTTAGCGATCAAAATGCCATAGAAGCAGCCTGTTATATGGACCAAATCTGTCAAACACCGCCAGTAATTAGCTTCATGTATTCCAAACATCAAGTTGTTTGGTCCGCTATAGAAATTACGAAATCCAATTAAATATTTTACTATAGTACTGCAGTGTAAATCAGATAGCATGATTCTTTCAGGAAATGTCATTATGTCGTTATGAATCAATTATGATATCATGTATGTTTGACAACGTTTCGAGGGATTTTATTATGATTGTGTGTTCAATATAATGCAGTGATATCGAGAAATTTAGGGGTTGTGTCGGGTCTTCACAACGCATGCTGCTATGGATACGAATACAAAAAATATGGCTAACAGCACAATTTTATTATCTAAACATAAGCTTTTAAAATATAATATTCTCAAATAATTTTATATTTAAGTTACATAACGATTTGTCAAAGAAACATTGTCAAATGGATGTTGTCTCAAAACTTTCCGAATGTCCCTCGTATGCTTAGACAGAGCTTCTTTTAATCTAGTACTATAATTGCTGAATTTGGTTTTTAGATTTGAATATATCGGTGAACCAAGGTAGATTTACATCTCTTTTTATATACCATGCAAAAGAAATCTAATATGCTTGATGGTTTAAAACTGCAAAAACTAATTAGGGTTATTTATCACGCAATAAACATCTCCTATTTTAGGCGGGTTCTTGTTAATTATGTATATCTTAAAGCAAATGCCAGACTGACGACGAGAAGACGGTGGTTTGTCCCGCAATATCTTCAGTATTGTAGATAACTGGTTTCAAAGAGTATAACGTGATGCTTGTTTGGCTAACAATCTATGTAGAAAAGCAACCAGCTGCTTGAGTACATCGAGGGCTTGGCGTGAAATGGTTGTAACTAAAAACCTGTTTTGAAAACTCTGGTTTAGGGACAATTTTGACCCCTTTGTAAACAATGCAAATTTAGGTGCCATTGCTCAGAAACGAGCAATGGCACCTAAATTTCCATTGTTTACCAAGAAAATTGTTTTAACGCTTAAAAAGACTTGATGGCGAGGTGATTAACCTTGGTAAAAAAATAACAATTTCAGTTACAACCGTTTCACGCCACGCCCTCGACATGTAGAACAATTATTTCACCCGGCATTTGCTATCGGGGATAATTTACCATGTAGAAATGCAGAGGAGGTGTAACTTTTAACGCGCTGTACCGCTTGCATTAATGAAGTTATCGCTTAGATGAAAACGGCTGCACAATATATAAGTATCCATCTTTTACGTGCATATTTTATTTTTCGATATTTTTTTAAATTTAGATTGTCTTTTTTTAGGTTGAATAAACGTTGTCAATTTCATTTAACAAAGAACACAAAAGAATTACCCCTTCACTTATAATCGATGTATATCAAATATAAGTATATATATTTCTTAGGTGCAAACGGTCTCGGATACAACACTTCTTCATCCACAATGTAAATAATATATTTAGATTTAGATTGTCTTTTTTAAAGATATATTTGTAACTTCATGGTTTTAAATGTATTCGTGATAGTTCGTAAATGCTCCCGATTCGATCCGAAGTTTTATGACCCCTATAAAGTAAATTTGTATCCCCAGGGGTCCTAATCCGAATGATCTTATACACGGTTCTCACACGGTACACTTCAATGTTGAACAACTTAGTTAGGTTTTGTATGAAGTCTTTGTAACATAAAAAAGAAATGTTAAACAAATAAAGTGACAGAAAATCTGACAGAAAATATAATTGCGCGCAAAAGAGAAATTGCTCATAATAAGCAAATTCACCTTTGCCCATAATGTTTTCTTTAACTTTTTTAAAACATCTGACAGAAAACAAGCAACATTTCTAATATTTTTAATAATTGTTGACTGAAGATAGTATTGCCTGAAAAGGAGTAATTGTTCATTATGAGCAATCTCTTCTCCCACAATGTTTTCCTTCCACTTTTTCAAACATCTTCACACAGACATGCATAATATATTAAATAACATTTCAAAGTGAGAGAAGTATTGGCACTTTGAGTTACATGTATTATTGTAAGGTTGTAAATAGTTTATTCCCTCAATTTCAATGAACAATGCACTAAGGTATATTAATTAACCCTTTCCCTCATATAAAATATTTCTGATGCCTCTGTAGCATACGGCTTTTTGGTAGAAATTGCTCAAAACTTTTGACACAATGTTTTCAACTCTACTAGAAAGGCGACACCTTAAGGTTTCGCGGGATGGAATGAGTGGAGAGGAGTTCTTTTTTTTTAATATTCAGAAATGCATCCGAACTACCAACCGACCACACACAATGCTGAATATATTATTTCGATTCTAACATGATCCAAAACATAACAATTGATGACACTCAAGTATTTGAATACACCAAAATTAGTTAGTCAAAAAGATAAATAGAACATTATTTTCGGGTTTTGGCGCCAAAGTGACTAACGTTATGACGTCAAACCGCTGACGTGATGTCACTTTCCTAGTATTCGGTCATGTTATATTCACTCTCACAGAACAAATTTAAGTCAAGAACCCCTATTAAAAGCTTTCTCCAAGAACCCAAACTAAATGTAGGAAAAATCTAAAAACACCGTTGTTTTGAACTGGATCTCGGTCAAGTTTTAGGTTGAATTTCAGGTTTCTAGCTGATTCCGTTATTTGCTGGTGCGAGATTGCAGAACAACAAATCGATATTCAAGTCATGTATCAAATCGGAAGAAATTGATGTACAAATGGCAAAACAGCAGATCGATATGCAGTAGCAAACCGGTAGAGACTGAAGTACACATTGCAGAACATCAGATCGATATTCAAGTCATGTATCAAACCGGTAGAGATTGCGGTACAAATAGCAGAACAGCATATCGATAATCAAGTCAAGTAGCAAACCGGTAGAGACTGAAGTACAAATAGCAGAACAGCATATCGATATTCAAGTCATGTATCAAACCGGTAGAGATTGAAGTACAAATGGAAGAACAGTAGATCGATATTCACGTCTTGTAGCAAATCGGTAGAGATTGAAGTACAAATGGAAGAACATCAGGTCGATATTCAAGTCATGTATCAAACCGGTAGAGATTGAAGTACAAATGGAAGAACATCCGATCGATATTCAAGTCTTGTAGCAAATCGGTAGAGATTGAGGTAAAAATTGCAGAGCAGCTGATCGATATTCCAGGCATGTATCATACTAGTAGAGATTGAGGTACAATTGGCAGAACATCAGATCGATATTCAAGTCAAGTAGCAAACCGGTAGAGATTGAAGTACACATGGCAGAACATCAGATCGATATTCAAGTCAAGTATCAAACCGGTAGAGATTGAGGTACAAATGGCAGAACAGCAGATCGATATTCAAGTCAAGTAGCAAATCGGTAGAGATTGAGGTACAACTAGCAGAACATCAGATCGATATTCAAGTCATGTATCAAACCGGTAGAGATTGAAGGACACATGGCAGAACATCAGATCGATATTCAAGTCATGTATCAAACCGGTAGAGATTGAAGTACAGGTGGCAGAACAGCATATCGATATTCAAATCATGTATCAAAGCGGTAGAGATTGAAGTACAAGTGGCAGATCGATATTCAAGTCATTTATCAAACCGGTAGAGATTGAAGTACAAGTGGCAGATCGATATTCAAGTCATGTATCAAACCGGTAGAGATTGAAGTACAAGTGGCAGATCGATATTCAAGTCATGTATCAAACCGGTAGAGATTGAAGTACAAGTGGCAGAACAGCAGATTGATGTTTAAATAATGAGGCAAACAGGTGAGTGAGGTACAAATGGCAGATTATCCGATCGATATTCAAGTCATGTAGAAAACCGGTAGTGTTTAAGGTACAAATGGTAGAGTAGCAGATCGATGTTTAAATCATGAAGCAAACCGGTAGAGATTGAAGTACACATGGCAGAACATCAGATCGATATTCAAGTCATGTAGCAAACCGGTGAGTGAGATATAAATTGCAGAACAACCGATCGATATTCAAGTAATGTAGCAAACCGGTAGAGATTGAGATACAAATGCCTGAATAACAGATATATTTTCAAGTTCCATAGTAATGTTGTACTCACATAGTCTGGTAAAAAAGCACTTGCAGATTGAGATTCAAGCTGGGTACTAAACTGATAGAATTCCATAACAATTTTAAATTTTCAGTTTTATACCCATGAGGAAGTGAATCTTTTTCTGACATCCTACCTGGTTGGATCCGAGAATGTCGTATCTTTTACCATTAAGGTACATAACATGACGATCATCTCGTTCTGACATTTTATCAGTATGGTACCCAGTAGGAAGTATATTCTATTAATTTGGTACAAAGCGGGACGATCATCTCGTGTTGACATTTTTCTAGGTTAATATGTTTGGTTCACAGCAGGACATGAATTTCGGTCTGACATTCTTCCAGTTTGGTCCCAAGCAGGACGTGACTCTCGGTCTGACATTCTACTAGTTTGGTTCACAGCAGGATATGACTCTCTGTTTGACATTCTACCAGTTTGGTACCAAGCAGGACATGACTCTCTGTCTGACATTCTACCAGTTTGTTACCAAGCAGGACATGACTCTCTGTCTGACATTCTACCAGTTTGGTACCAAGCAGGACATGACTCTCGGTCTGACATTCTACCAGTTTGGTTCACAGCAGGACGTGACTCTCGGTCTGACATTCTACTAGTTTGGTTCACAGCAGGACGTGACTCACGGTCTGACATTCTACTAGTTTGGTTCACAGCAGGACGTGACTCTCGGACTGACATTCTATCAGTTTGGTACCAAGCAGGACGTGACTCTCGGTCTGACATTCTACTAGTTTGGTTCACAGCAGGACGTGACTCTCGGTCTGACATTCTACCAGTTTGGTTCACAGCAGGACATGACTTTCGGTCTGACATTCTTCCAGTTTGGTACCGAGCAGGACGTGACTATCGGTCTGACATTCTACCAGTTTGGTTCACAGCAGGACATGACTCTCTGTCTGACATTCTACCAGTTTGGTACCGAGCAGGACATGAGCCTCTGTCTGACATTCTACCAGTTTGGTGCCAAGCAGGACGTGACTCTCGGTCTGACATTCTACCAGTTTGGTAACAAGCAGGACGTGAATCTCGGTCTGACATTCTACCAGTTTGGTACCAAGCAGGACATGACTCTCGGTCTGACATTCTACCAGTTTGGTACCATGCAGGACATGACTCTCGGTCTGACATTCTACCAGTTTGGTACCAAGCAGGACGTGACTCTCGGTCTGACATTTTACCAGTTTGGTTCACAGCAGGGCTTGATTCTCGGTCTGACATTCTACTAGTTTGATACCAAGCAGGGCGTAACTCTCGGTCTGACATTCTACCAGTTTGGTTCACATCAGGGCTTGATTCTCGGTTTGACATTCTACCAGTTTGGTACAAATCAGAGCGTGTCTTTCTGTTTAACATTTTACCAGTTTGATACCAAGCAGGGCGTGACTCTCGGTCTGACATTCTACCAATTTGGTACCAAGCAGGACATGACTCTCGGTCTGACATTCTTCCAGTTTGGTACCAAGCTGGACGTCACTCTCGGTCTGAAATTTTTCTAGTTTGATACCAAGCAGTGTGTGACTTTCGGTCTGACATTCTTCGGGTTTGGTCCCAAGCAGGACGTGACTCTCGGTCTGACATTCTACTAGTTTGGTTCACAGCAGGACATGACTCTCTGTCTGACAATCTACCAGTTTGGTATCAAGCAGGACATGACTCTCGGTCTGACATTCTACCAGTTTGGTTCACATCAGGACGTGACTCTCGGTCTGACATTCTACTAGTTTGGTTCACAGCAGGATGTGACTCTCGGTCTGACATTCTACTAGTTTGGTTCACAGCAGGACGTGACTCTCGGTCTGACATTCTACTAGTTTGGTTCACAGCAGGACGTGACTCTCGGTCTGACATTCTACTAGTTTGGTTCACAGCAGGACATGACTTTCGGTCTGACATTCTTCAAGTTTGGTACCGAGCAGGACGTGACTCTCGGTCTGACATTCTACCAGTTTGGTAGCAAGCAGGACATGACTCTCGGTCTGACATTCTACTAGTTTGGTTCACAGCAGGACGTGACTCTCGGACTGACATTCTATCAGTTTGGTACCAAGCAGGACGTGACTCTCGGTCTGACATTCTACTAGTTTGGTTCACAGCAGGACGTGACTCTCGGTCTGACATTCTACCAGTTTGGTTCACAGCAGGACATGACTTTCGGTCTGACATTCTTCCAGTTTGGTACCGAGCAGGACGTGACTCTCGGTCTGACATTCTACCAGTTTGGTTCACAGCAGGACATGACCCTCTGTCTGACATTCTACCAGTTTGGTACCAAGCAGGACATGAGCCTCTGTCTGACATTCTACCAGTTTGGTACCAAGCAGGACGTGACTCTCGGTCTGACATTCTACCAGTTTGGTACCAAGCAGGACGTGAATCTCGGTCTGACATTCTACCAGTTTGGTACCAAGCAGGACATGACTCTCGGTCTGAAATTCTACCAGTTTGGTACCAAGCAGGACATGACTCTCGGTCTGACATTCTACCAGTTTGGTACCAAGCAGGACGTGACTCTCGGTCTGACATTTTACCAGTTTGGTTCACAGCAGGGCTTGATTCTCGGTCTGACATTCTACTAGTTTGATACCAAGCAGGGCGTAACTCTCGGTCTGACATTCTACCAGTTTGGTTCACATCAGGGCTTGATTCTCGGTTTGACATTCAACCAGTTTGGTACAAATCAGAGCGTGTCTTTCTGTTTAACATTTTACCAGTTTGATACCAAGCAGGGCGTGACTCTCGGTCTGACATTCTACCAGTTTGGTACCAAGCAGGACATGACTCTCGGTCTGACATTCTTCCAGTTTGGTACCAAGCTGGACGTCACTCTCGGTCTGAATTTTTTCTAGTTTGATACCAAGCAGTGTGTGACTCTCGGTTTGACATTTTACTAGTTTGGTACAAATCAGGGCGTGTCTTTCTGTTAAACAATCTACCAGTTTGATACCAACCAGGGCGTGTCTTTTTGTCTGACATTCTACCAGTTTGGTACCAAGCAGGACATGACTCTCGGTCTGACATTCTACAACTTTGGTACCAAGCGGGACGTGACTCTCGGTCTGACATTCTACCAGATTGGTTCACAGCATGACGTAACTCTCGTTCTAATATTCTATCAGTTTGGTTCACAGCAGGTCGTGACGCTCGGTCTGACATTCTACCAGTTTGGTTCACAGCAGGGCTTGATTCTCGGTCTGACATTCTACCAGTTTGGTACCATGACACCAAGCAGGGTGTGACTCTCGGTCTGACATTCTACCAGTTTGGTTCAAAGTAGGGCTTGATTCTTGTTCTGACATTCTACCAGTTTGGTACCAAGCAGGACATGACTCTCGGTCTGACATTTTGCCAGTTTGGTACCAAGCAGGACGTGACTCTCCGACTGACATTCTATCAGTTTGATACCAAGCAGGGCGTGACTCTCGGTCTGACATTCTACCAGTTTGGTTCACAGCAGGACAGGACTCTCGGTCTGACATTCTACCAGTTTGGTACCATGCAGGACATGACTCTCGGTCTGACATTTTACCAATTTGGTCCCGAGCAGGGCGTGACTCTCGTTCTAATATTCTATCAGTTTGGCTCAAGCAGGTCGTGACTCCCGGTCTGACATTCTACCAGTTTGGTACCAAGCAGGACGTGACTCTCGGTCTGACATTTTACCAGTTTGATACCAAGCAGGGCGTGACTCTCGGTCTGATGGTTACCAGTTTGATACAAATCAGGGCGTGTCTTTCTGTTTAACATTCTACCAGTTTGATACCAAGCAAGGCGTGTCTTTCTGTCTGACATTCTACCAGTTTTGTACCAAGCAGTACATGACTCTGTCTGACATTCTAACAGTTTGGTACCAAGCAGGACGTGACTCTCGCTCTGACATTTTACCAGTTTGATACCGAGCAGGGCGTGACTCTCGCTCTGACATTTTACCAGTTTGGTACAAATCAGGGCGTGTCTTTCTGTTTAACATTCTACCAGTTTGATACCAAGCAGGGCGTGTCTTTCTGTCTGACATTTTACCAGTTTTGTACCAAGCAGGGCGTGAATCTCGGTCTGACATTTTACCAGTTTGGTACCAAGCAGGACGTGACTCTCGGTCTGACATTCTACCAGTTTGGTTCACAGCAGGACAGGACTCTCGGTCTGACATTCTACCAGTTTGGTACCAAGCAGGACATGACTCTCGGTCTGACATTCTACTAGTTTGGTACCAAGCAGAACATGACTCTCGGTCTGACATTCTACTAGTTTGGTTCACAGCAGGGTGTGACTCTCTGTCTGACAATCTACCAGTTTGGTACCAAGCAGGACATGACTCTCGGTCTGACATTCTACTAGTTTGGTTCACAGCAGGACATGACTCTCGGTCTGACATTCTACTAGTTTGGTACCAAGCAGGACATGACTCTCGGTCTGACATTCTACCAGTTTGGTTCACAGCAGGACAGGACTCTCGGTCTGACATTCTACCAGTTTGGTACCAAGCAGGACATGACTCTCGGTCTGACATTCTACTAGTTTGGTACCAAGCAGGACATGACTCTCGGTCTGACATTCTACCAGTTTGGTTCACAGCAGGGTGTGACTCTCGGTCTGACATTCTACCAGATTGTACAAATCAGAGCGTGTCTCGGTTTGACATTATTACAGTTTTGAACCAAGCAGAGCGTGACTCTCGGTCTGACATTTTATCAGATTGGTTCAGAGCAGGACGTTTACTCTCGATCTGACATTCTTCCGGTTTCTTAGCAAACTGGGTACCAGTATGATACCCAGCAGGGCTTGAATCTCGGTCTGACATTCTACCAGTTTGATACGCAGCAGGGCTTGAATCTCGGTCTGGCATTCTACCAGTTTGGTAACAAGCAGGACATGACTCTCGGTCCTACACAGTTTGGTACCAAGCAGGACATGACTCTCGGTCTGACATTCTAACAGGTTTTTAACCAAGCAGGGCTTGATTCTCGTTCTCACATTCTACCAGTTTAATACCCAGCAGGATGTGAATCTCGTTTGGACATTCTACTAGTTTGTCAAGCGATATATGTTATAGGTATATCTCATAAATTATATATGACACAGTTAGTACGTTTTGTACAGTACGGATGAAGTAGTTAATATAGGCATCAGAATGTCTTATAAATATTTTATCTTGAATATTTCAGACACCACCGTCCTGCACATGCACTATCATTTCATGACAAGAATTCGCAAAAATATCGAGTGACCGTATCAAATTTTAATGTAGATGATATTTAATATGTTTTGATGATAAGTTATTTATAACAATATCCGATGTATCAACACAAAGATCGGAACTGCTGTCATTGCAAATATTAGTATTTCGTGTCAAGCTGATAAAAGATTTTATCATAATTCACTTTCATTAAAGAAGGTAAAATATGTTCTTTCATTGGAAAGAACTGTCTTTTGGAATGGGGTTTCTGGCGAAACCGAGGATGATCGCATATACCCACTGTGAGATTGCCCAAACGAGGGTACATATTCATACTTTTATAATAAGATGAAGTTTCGCAAAATCTCATCTTGTTTCAGTTATTTGTTAGTACCTTCAACTTATTATTATGACTATGACTATTATAGGAACCAGACTGGGGGCGGGGAAACATGTGTCTGAACGCTGAACTGACATTCACGCATCTTCCTACCCTAGGGGATACGTTTACTGGTACCTGGCGTTCTTCAGTATATAGTGTAATGGTAAGGGTATATTGCTTCAGACTAATGGACATGCTGCTACTTAAAAACAAATAAGGGAGGTAACTCGAATGATACAGCAAACATTAGTATTCTGTCTTATCTTGCTTGTGGTCAAAGCGAAGTAAAAATCGGATCGGCTTGGCGGGCAGACAATTTCAGATGATTTTACAACTGAGGTTGGCTCCCATTGGACAATAATGATTTTGTTGAAAGTTGAAAGTGATCTTTATAAAAGTGAATAACCTCTGATTGATTCATAACTAAAATAGTGTTTGCTATTAGCTATATTGACACTCTAATAGCCATTTTCAGAACATGTGTATTTTCTGAAATTGAAAGTAAAATTCAGTGCGGGATAAGGGTGACCTTTGATTTGACCTCCTAACTATTTCAACAGTCGGTGATAATGTGAGTTTTTGTTGTTGCTTTTTTGGTAGTTCTAAGAATGAACTTTACTTTGATACAGGTATATGTGTTAATTCATTTGATGTTAACGCACCATAATGCTATACTGGTCGCCTATGGAAAAGGAATTCCTTCCCTTTGACGTAAGTAATCACATGACGTGATATGCAATTTTTAGATGAGTCTGAACTCAAAACATTTCTAGAAGAGATTGTTAAAAGTTCGAGACAACGTGATATCTAAGTATAAAGCATTATAGGAAAAGGAGGTTTAATAACATACGCTGAAAATAAGATGTCCCTATGCATGAAATGGCATTATTCAGCAGCATGTACCAAGAGTTTACCCTTCGAGCCAAAATGGTATAAATTGGCATTGGTGAAATGCGTAAGTTTATATCAGTCTATACATCTGTTCGGTTTTATCAAAATCCACACAACTCACAAGACATCTTTAAAAAGTACATTTTCTAGCCTAGTACTGGTTTGTTTACCCAGGGATCATGAATATTTAAACTATCGCCGTGATATAACTGAAATAATGTTGAAGCGGCATAAAACCCCAATAAAACATATAAAGATATCTTCAACATTTTTGATAAGGAATTTTTAAACTCGACTGCTGCAGATTTGTTGTCTGTTGAAAAGTGTTAAAATAATAATAACTCATATCTGGTTGCCTTATTTGTGCATGGTAAGGTTCGTTCATTATCGATATAGGTACGCATAATATTATTTAAAACTAAGATCCGCGTCTAGCGCTTCTGGGTCTTAATGACATTCCGGTTTGACATCATTTTAAGACGAATTGACATACGCCATTGGAGCTACACTTCTGCCAGAATGTTTGTTTGTGTATATATAACATATATACGGACGGAGAAAACTCTAAATGGACTGTAATGATGTACAAGATTGCCTGAGCCTTAACTGTACATAGAAGCTAGACTGGGCTATATCATATTTACGCATACTCATTTAAATAGGCGTCTTTTATTGACAACATATTTCTTTATAGACGAAAATATTTAAACTATGTCGACAGGAACGCGCCTGAATATTCTTACAAAAAGGAGCCTTGTTGTAGTACCGCTCAGTGAAAGCTGCATTTCTAGCTTATGGTAAGGAGTCATGTATATGAGCCGTTCCATGAGAAAACCAACATTATGGACTCTTCGTAATGTATCGACCCAGATCAGCCTGCGCAGTCCGCTCAGGCTAATCCGGGCCGACAGTGTATGTCCGGGTTAGCCCGCGCGGCATGCCTAGGCTGATCCGGGTCGATACTTTACGCAGAGTCCATAATGATGGTTTTATCGTGGAAAAGTTCATATGTTCTGTATCATATAAATGTGTTTGTTTCTTTGAACATAGTTTTACGCGTACATCAGTTGTTAAGTTATATCACGGATTCCCTGGCTGAATCATCGGTATTATTTATCCTGACTCCAGCGTATCGTTCGTAATAACATCCCCGTACACCTGGGCGCAATTACTAACGTTGTTAAAGGTATTTGGTATGACCGAACTGGGGGGCGAGTGTAGGTGAGGCTGTATATAGCACGGCACTTTATTTCATAACTATACAATGAAATTGGGAGTAGCTTGATTATTGTATTTAACCACCTTGCCACTGGGCTACCTATTGTTATGACGTGGTGGAGTGTTCAACAAAGGGACACATGTTAGGTAAGCTAAATATAGCAGAGCACTTCATTTCATAAATATACGTACAATGACATTTGGAGTAGACTGATGCTTGTTTAAGCGAGCTATTTTACTGTCTTGCTACTTGGCTAGCTATTGTAACGACGTGGTAGAGTGTTCGACAAAAGGACGAGATGTCCCGAATTTGAAACAAGGTTGGGTTGTTAATTTTTAAACGAGTTACATGAGCGTAGGTACAAAATCATGTGACGTGATTCTGCGCGGCTCGAATACTTTTTAAAACACATTTATCGTAGGACGCGGCTGGTATTTTATATTCAGGTATTTTAAACGAATTACTTAAATGTTTTTTATCATTCAAATGAGGTATCTTTCTATTGATTTTTTTTATGAGCCCAGATATACGTCTAATTCAAATACTTGTATTATGCCTTTTGTATTTGCAGAAGCCGTTTGACTCATCTACAGCAGATGACTTTGAAAACATTTAGGTGAAATGAGAAATTTCTTCTATTGCACCAGTAATTTCAACTATATTCTCATTCTGTCACAATGTTTCTAATTTTATCCATACAGGTTTTCAAGGAGTAACATCTCTTTTGTCAATGAATTCGACTCTATAGAAAAAATATCCCTTATTGAATAGATATTTCTACCTTTGTCTATATATTTTCAAAGTTGACAACTTACGATTTTGTGTATGTGGGACAGGGTTAAGATATTTAGACTGCATTTGTGAACAGGCTTATCTCGCTATGTAGCGGTTATATAATGTAATAGTAATTTGAAACCACTTGAAGCATGTTAAAGTTTGTTTTTTGGTTTTGATTTAAAAGAAAAATCGTTTAACCCTTTCTCACACATAACACTTCTGCAGCAGACCACTGTGACAACATCTAGACACAATTATTTATGGAAACAATCTCTCTATATATATATATATATATATATGTAAACATATTGAATAGTCTTAACAACATTGTGGAAAAAGGAGAAATGTCTCATCATGAACAATTTCTGCTTTTGCCACAATGTTTTCAGAAGTCTGCTACAGAGGCTTTAAGAAACATATGTATGTGGTACAGGTTCTATGAATCAATCGTTGCAAAATATTTACATCGTTAACCCTTTCCCTCATACGACAATTCTGCAGCAGACGACTTTGATCATATTTTATCAAAAAATAGAAAATCTCTATAATTGAATGAATAACCTATGACTAAAAGTGGAAAACATTGTGGCAAAAGGAGAAATTGCTCGTTTTGAGCAATTTCTTCTTTTGTTACTATGCTTTCAAAAAGCCGTCTGCTGCAGAGGCGTCAGAAACCGTCTATATGAGGGAAAGGGTTAACGTTATGACGGCAGTGTACCTACCCATGTGTTCGCTGGCTTCAGTACACCAGTACAACAGTCTTTCCAAGCAACTGGCTGCTTTTCCAAATAAGCTGTTAGCGAATTGGTGAAAGACGAATGACTCTTGTCGCATTGACTTTTGTCAAAACGTAGGAAAGAACGTTGGCCGGACTGTAATTCGAACTTACAAGCCCTGGATTGACAACCCGCGTCGCTACCGACTTAGCTACTGAGGCTCGGCTATATATATTTTATATAATATTCAGACCAAAAAAATGTCCATGTATGTGTAAGGTTGGAAAGTTATATTATTCCTGACTCATACAGAACGAAATTGAGACGAGCGTAATCGTTTTTAATATAAAATTAAACTAACTAGGTCCTGAAAAGGTATATTTTACGCGAATTTTAAAGAATAGAACTATTAGATAAAACAATCTTCTTTCCAAGCAATGCTATGGAATATTACAGGGTGAAACGGAAAAAACATAATTATATATACACAAACACACCAAAAGCATTTTTATCGTCATATTTGGGCGTGTGACAGTGATAAATATAGACTTCTTTGTATGTCATATTAAACATTATAACAAATTTATTTACTTCCGGCAAAGTTTAAATCGAAAATGGAACACAA
>JASEVX010001149.1:0-22703 GCA_031761405.1 Serripes groenlandicus
TAAAATGTCCTGACCGCAGGGATTCATGGTTGGTCTGATAGCCCTAGACAAACGGGTTCCCAATAAGTCATTAACGGAAACATATCCAAACTCGTTTTTATCCAGACCACTTTCGTTCTACAGGCCACTGTATCAACGTATTTGTGGATAAGGTAATAGTTGCATACGTTAATCAAATTAGCAGCTGTTTCATGGCTTTATGGTGTAAATAACAAATGCAATGATTGTGCGATGTGCTTATAGTCTCCTATAATTCTTGTTAGAATGACCATGTATAGTACTTGTCTTGATATGTTTCTACAGTGTCTTTGGTTTTATGTATATGACATTTTTCGTACATGGATGAGACTTAAATATGTAGACTACGTTATGCTTTCAATTGAGCGCGTCTTAGCGATAACCAACCTTAAGGCCGTTGCGACCCAACAAGCCCAGTACCGCTCCACTGTCATAAGACAACATAAACATTGCCTATGTAGCATATGGGTGTTTCTGTCTCACCGCGACGAAGTAGCGAAAGCGAGGCTAATGTGTTGCTTTTCTAGCGGCGGCGACGGAGGTGGGGTCAAACACCAACTTTTTCTTTTTTACTTTTCTCAATTTGATTTAAACATTCATATACTACCCTTTTCATATTTATGGTCGAAGCTGATGACGGCGAGACATTTAATTACGCGAAAAACTCGTTTTTATAAGATGAGTACTTTTGTAAAGTTGTCGCAAAATACAAGATGAGTGGTCAATGTTTTTGCACGAAGTGGCATATCTTGAAGGGACATTGGAGAGAATCATTCAAGGACAAATTCTACAAAGAGCCATATGAGGTTAAATAGTCCTATCCTCCAGTGACCATGTTTTTCTCAAATCAAAATGAAATGAAGGAATTTGATAACGAGTTATTAAAGAATCATTAACATTAGAGTCAGTGGTTTCTGAGGAGATGATTCATAGAATTTGAACTATGGCTAAATAAAACCGAAATTCAACACACTCTAGCGGTCATGTGTTTCGTGAATCGAGACGAGTTGGACAAAAAAGATAGAGAATCACTCCAGGAACATAATTGCGAAATTGTATTAACATTTGGAAAGTTGTTATCTGACTGTTTCCATTACAAACAAGGAACATGTAGTTTAACATGATCTTGGTGAAACCCCGAATGATGTCATGGGCCGATATATCGAATTAAAGAGTGTTTGTATTGTTTACATGTGTATATAAAGTGTTTGTACAAATTTGACATTTCCTTGCGACCAGGAATGTGAACCACATATCTCCTTCATTGTGACCGTATATGAGAAGCGAGGCAAACGTGAAGATATATGGCATGAACATAAAAGTTGAATTATTCGTAAACATAGCATGTTGATTAACAGAATACAGCAAAATATGATTTTAAATGACAGGTTCTGTACTGGTTGTTAAAGTATATGGTTTCTAGAATAATATAGATGTTAAATGGTGCTAAATAATGTTAACGTTTAGCAGTGTAAGGGCGCAGTGTTTGCGAAGAAACTCCACATTAAAACGTTTTGTAATGGTTTAAAAAAAACAAATATAAGTCCCGCGAGAGAAACAACACTTTTGACTCTGCGTAAAGTATCGACCCGGATCAGCCTAAGTAAGCCGGCCAGGCTAATTTGGACAGACAGTTTTCGCCTCCTGAGGATTTTCTGTTTCAGGAATCATTACTCTATACATCTATCCCCCTGAGACGGAATATGTCGGCCCGGATCAGTCTGCGCGGACTGCGCAGGCTGATCTGGGTCGATACATTACGAAGATGCCATAATGTTGGTTTTCTCGCGGGAAGGCTCAAATAGTATAACAGCTCTGACACGTCTACACGCAGTTGTAAAACATGCTTATTTCATGTCATTGGTGACTAAGCGGAACAGCGCCAGACAAATTAATCTATTTTTAGAATTCGTCGTATCGTTCAAACATTCACAATTTAATCAAATTGTCCATTTATAGATCAAATTCGCCTTTGATCAAAATAGGTCAAACAGGAACATATTTAAATGGGGCCATTCTATCTTGAAATGTCAACTTTGGAAAAGAATCATAAATCCTTCTAACAACTATCATTCTAATCGTTTAATACATGTCTTTGTTTTATACTGCATAAGTATGCTTTTGGCAACATTATATCGAATTTTAGAGATAGGTACATGTACAAGATACAACCTTGACTGAGATGATTTTAAATAGTCCTCCAGAAAAGTATATCTTCCAGTTGAGTTGTTTGTGTGTCTCTAGCTGACTGCATTGAACATATGAAAGTCATTTGGTAGGACGTGTCTATGTAAACATGTATATAGTAAAGTGACATTGTTTGGATTGGAGTTCTTTTCAAGAAATTGACGTTGCGCGCAGATTGAACGTTGGCTCAGGTTGTACCACATCGGGCACCATGAGCAATGGATTAATGTCTTCATTTTTTCTTAAATAAGACTCGTTCGGATTTCCAAAGTATGCTATTATGAACGATCTTTGAATCGGTGCCTTTAAGCTGTATTGAATTATTCTTGTTTAAGTACATAATGTTATGAACTGATCTCATCGAGAACTCCTAATAAATGGACTCTGCGATTTCCGTTCGAGGTCGTTAAAGATAGAAATAGTTTGTGGGCGTGCCGGTCTTTTCCGGAATTGACCGACAGATTCACCGTGAATATCGATATCTAACGACTGCGGACGGAAATCGGCGAGTCTATTGTCGGTCTCGTACAACATCGCTGAGCATAATTGAGGTGTACTAACTTAAAGCCACATTACACATTTTGATAAAGATGAAACTGTTTTAATATAATTTGAATTGCTGTCATTAGACTAGGTGATTCGAATAACATTACGTAGAAATGTACAATAACATTGAAATCATCCATAACCGTATGTAACGTCATTGGTTGAAACATATGTATTACAAACGCGGGGGACATCATCAATCACCTTGTGACGTCATAAATAGAAATTCATCTTGATTTCATTACAACAGCCTATTGAAGTTCATTGTATTTCTTTAAAGTGCATTCTCTTTATCTGAAAACATTTGATGTTTTAAACGAAAACACAAACCTAAACCTAAATACACTACTACTGCATTCGGAACACACCGTTCATTTTTCCAGTAAATGTGTATAACAGTTGTATGCTTAATCAGTGTGTGTATACCACGTGACTTTTACGTCACAAATGCTACAGTGGACAAGAATATTTTATTTCGGTTTAGAAGTCAAAACAAAGGTGACTTTTTTATTTCTTCATAATTTTTAATGAAACATGGCGCAGTCTACGCCGCTTACAGAGCCCTATCTCCGGTTTTTCAACGGAGTTTGATTAGTGGTTTAGTTTCTTCAAACACTTCGATGAACCTTTTCTCAAAATGTATTAATATCGCCGACAGCCGGAGCATTATCAAAACTGGATTTTGAGAACAGGTTCGTCGAAGTGTTTGAAAAAACTAGACCACCAATCAAACTCCTGTAAAAACCCGGAGATTGGACATTGTAAGCGGCGTAGACTGCGCCATGTCTCATTAAAAAGGGTGGAGAAATAAAAAAAGTTAACATTGTTTTTACATTCTTAACAAGAGCAATTATTGATATCTGACCATGCAAATATGACGTCAAAAGTCACGTGGTATACAAACACTGTTAATGTATGATATATATAAAAGAACACAGACAGTCTTAAAGTAAATGCCGTAAATACTTGTAGGTTATCCCAATTATGATTGGTTGGATGAGTTCAGTTTTCATAGACTGTCTTTAGGTCGTTTTGTGGTATTTTCAACCGCATGTCATTAACACATAAACATCTTAACACAGTAATCGTTAAATAAGTGTAGAGCAATAAGAGCTAAGACGAAGAATGGACGTTTGTGTGCATTCACTGTATCAAAGTTAAATTCCCTTTCGTGTCGACTCCTTCAAAAATATAGCTCAAGAAGTTATCCATGTGTGCTCATTACGGTATCAGACAATAATCTCTAGACAAAGGGTTTTGTATTCTCAACAATGCCTTCATTTTGTTTCCATGTAAATCGACAGGTTTCAGTCCTCTACGCGTTTCTCATGTAGTCCACCATAAATCATTGAAACGGGTTACATCTACGCTTTTTAAAACAATCAAAAGAAAATGAGGTTGGGGGGGGGGTTAATTTCAAACAAGTTCAAAATACTAAAAGTGATAAAAATCATTAATTTCGAGTGAATTCTATACACATTTACAATGAATGTAAACTCTATGCCATATATTTAAAGCATTCTGGTGATGGTATACACTCATTTCTACGCACACAACGGTTTTCTTTGGGACTATTTCTCTATTTCGGAGACCGCGGATGTATTTGGCGTAATTTAAACTTTAAAACGGGATCATTTTAAGGTTAGTTGGTGTAAAACTAATTCAAGTCTTTTTGTGAAAAGATGCACTAATATTAAATCCCACGTATACATTAGCGGATACAACTAATTCAAGTATTTTTGTGAAAAGATGCACTAATATTAAATCCCACGTATACATTAGCGGATACACATGCTAATCTAAGTCTTCATTCTACGCAGATCTATTGCGATCCCAATCGTTATGTGCAGCTCATATGTGAACACGATTAGGCTTTGAACAACATAAACAAATGCATTCGGAGATAAATAAAGGTCGGGGAGGAGAAATTACAAAGTCTCAATAATGCTTCCAGCTGTTGCAATATTATAAAAGCTATCTAATACATAGACGACAAACTTAAACTTTGTAAGTAAAAGGTTCCTTCATTTCGTACACAATTTACAGTTTTTTCCATGGCTTGTGAACAGGTATATCAATAATGGTATTTTCAAATTATTCGGTAATGTTTCATCATACGTTGTACTTAATGAACGATGGTTTAGTGATCAATTTAAATAATTTAAACATATTATTGCTTTGTGGTGACAATTTTGTCATATTCATGTTTCATTAACCAGTCAAGAAAGAGCACTGATGCAATATTGCATGCAACCTTATTGGTATTTTAGTACATGTGAATATTGAGTATAAAATGTGACATATGGAGTAATACATTTGTCACATCATTATTAAAAGTCCTATGATACTACAGTGTATGCTTACATAGAAAAACAAACTATGATCACGTATCTAGCTATGAACCGTTTAAATGAAGATATCGAACACTTGTAAAAGATCAATCGTAAATTCTAAATGGTCCATCGTGTTCGATATTTCTCAAACACAACCTCGCAGAATGGTCCATCATGTTCGGTACTTCTCAAACACAACCTCGCAGAATGGTCCATCGTGTTCGGTACTTCTCAAACACAACCTCGCAGAATGGTCCATCGTGTTCGATACTTTTCAAACACAACCTCGCAGAATGGTTCATCGTGTTCGATACTTCTCAAACACAACCTCGCAGAATGGTTCATCGTGTTCGATACTTCTCAAACACAATCTCGCAGAATGGTCCATCATGTTCGGTACTTCTCAAACACAACCTCGCAGAATGGTCCATCATGTTCGGTACTTCTCAAACACAACCACGCAGAATGGTCCATCGTGTTCGATACTTCTCAAACACAACCTCGCAGAATGGTCCATCGTGTTGAATACTTCTCAAACACAATCTCGCAGAATGGTCCATCATGTTCGGTACTTCTCAAACACAACCTCGCAGAATGGTCCATCATGTTCGGTACTTCTCAAACACAACCTCGCAGAATGGTCCATCATGTTCGGTACTTCTCAAACACAACCTCGCAGAATGGTCCATCATGTTCGGTACTTCTCAAACACAACCTCGCAGAATGGTCCATCATGTTCGGTATATCTCAAACACAACCTCGCAGAATGGTCCATCGTGTCCGATACTTCTCAAACACAACCTCGCATAATGGTCCATCATGTTCGGTATATCTCAAACACAACCTCGCAGAATGGTCCATCGTGTTCGATACTTCTCAAACACAACCTCGCAGAATGGTCCATCGTGTTCGATACTTCTCAAACACAACCTCGCAGAATGGTCCATCGTGTTGAATACTTCTCAAACACAACCTCGCAGAATGGTTCATCGTGTTCGATACTTCTCAAACACAACCTCGCGGAATGGTCCATCGTGTTCGGTACTTCTCAAACACAACCTCGCGGAATTGTCCATCGTGTTCGGTACTTCTCAAACACAACCTCGCAGAATGGTCCATCATGTTCGGTACTTCTCAAACACAACCTCGCAGAATGGTCCATCGTGTTCGGTACTTCTCAAACACAACCTCGCAGAATGGTCCATCGTGTTCGATACTTCTCAAACACAACCTCGCAGAATGGTCCATCGTGTTCGATACTTCTCAAACACAACCTCGCAGAATGGTCCATCGTGTTCGGTACTTCTCAAACACAACCTCGCGGAATGGTCCATCGTGTTCGGTACTTCTCAAACACAACCTCGCAGAATGGTCCATCGTGTTCGGTACTTCTCAAACACAACCTCGCAGAATGGTCCATCGTGTTCGGTACTTCTCAAACACAACCTCGCAGAATGGTCCATCGTGTTCGATACTTCTCAAACACAACCTCGCAGAATGGTCCATCGTGTTCGATACTTCTCAAACACAACCTCGCAGAATGGTCCATCGTGTTCGATACTTCTCAAACACAATCTCGCAGAATGTTAAAGGTGCCGAACTCCAAAACGAGATAAAAAAAAAATGAAATGTTGAAACTTCTGCAAATATTGCTAATAATGACAACAAAGTAAGAAATAAATAGTTCAAAACTTTATGGCAGTACAGTTTGAAAACCAGTCGATAGAAAGTCATGTAAAATGTACAAAAGTTGGCATACTGGGTCTACCCAGTTAAAATGAAGCATACACCATCAACATTTAGATGTTTATTGTACTGGAAAGTGAACTTATTACTCTTTTTAGAACAGTTTTAAAACTGTGACTATACTATTTACAATCTGGAGCTCATCACCTTTCAGAACACATTTATTACATTCAATGCATAAACATATACCATCACATTAACCTTGAGCTAGGCTTTAATATTAAATCGAACTCGAGCGCTGTGTTCAAACGCTTAAACTGCAGACCGATCATATAATAATGTAGACTGATCTAGGTCGCTATTGGAATCCGCCGTTGTCTATTGATAAGCGTCGGAGATTTCGAAACAGGGTGTCCAGGGTTCGATTCCCAGTCGCGCACTACGGTCATGGTGGAGTGCCCTTGGGCAAGGCACATATTCTAGCCTTGTACTGGTTTGTTTACCCAGGGATCATGAATAAGTGAACTGTCGCCGGGATATAACTGAAATAATTTTGAAAGCGGCGTAAAACCCCAATACATAAATGTCCAAACATGATATGGTATTTTTTCCTGTGGGTTGGCCGTTTATTGAAAGTTCACCAGACAGCAACAGCTGACTACACTTAACTAACATTTGTCCGAAGGTCAAACAGATTCATATAAATAGTCATAATAAAACACATGTCGGGATATTTTAAATTAATGTTAATTGCAATACAAATTAAGCCTTATTTCATTGGTTCCTTGGCCATTACCGTTTCGATGTCGAACATAGACTATATTGATCAAAATAGGCTGTTTTTCAGGCTGATCTGAAGTGTCGCTTAAATTAAAGTTAATTTAGAATTACTATGTTCTTAGTTATCCACAACACCTTTGAATACAAATAGTCCGACTCAATGAGACGATAGGAATGAGGGGTAACAGCAGGTCTGATGTTAGCTGAGTAAAATAACATTCAACCGTCAGAGGCAGAAAGCGGATGCACCGGCTGGCCCGACACTACACTGATTACACAGGCTTTACCTGCAACCAAAGGGTAACCATATATACAAACATGATTTACACTTCACGGAATTTATGAAAACAACTGAAGCTAGCATCAGCAGAAATAACAATGAACTTAATTAATATATTAATAAAGCCTCTACCTCACATTCACGAATCTGAACACGAATGAACACGATTTAACGTTTTTCCTCATTCGTGTTCATTCATGTTAAGCCGTGGTCGGTCGCTGTCATATGGACGTCGCAGCTCGGCTTAAATCGTGTCATAAATTTTATAACACGATTTAAGCCAAGCTGAAAAGTTGTGTTCAGTCGTATAAAGGTCGTATGAAGGTCGTATGGCAGTCGTGTTCAATCGTATGAAGATCGTGTTCAGTCGTATGAAGATTGTGTTCAGTCGTGTTCAGTCGTGTGGTGGAGCGTGGGAAGCAACTCATACGACCTTCATACGTTTTAACACGATTCAACACAACTTTCATATGCCTTTCACACGACTTTCATATGCCTTTCACACGACTCCCATACGCCTGAACACAAAATTCATACGACCGGAAGAGCCCTTCACGTGACTGATTGAGAACGTGGGAAAGTGAAAGCCCATTCTACAGCCATGCCAAACCTCAGGCGGCCGAAACGGAAGCCCCTCCAAGCAAAACCTTCGAAAGGGAAACATCCTTCACCACCTCTGAACCACCACCAAAATAGCCAACAATAACAAAAACAACAACTGAAACTGAAATCCAGCCATCTCAGCATCCATCTGAGCAGGAGGGTAGTCCATTCAACATTCCATCACCATCACCTCCACCTTCATCTCCATCTGGAGACATTTCACATAAATCTACCACTGAATCTACCACTGAGCTTACCGGACCCAAACCAACCAAGAAAGGCAGACCAAATTAGAAGAAAAAAACATCAATTTCATCCATCAATCCCAGTGATGCTGAGTCTTCCCAACCGAAGAAAGGACGCACTACTTGGTATATTGTCAGTGACAGACAGGAAGTGGAATTAGCGGAGTTTTACCGCGAAAACGACGTCTTTTATAATAAGAAGTTGAAATCATATAAAGATTCGGGTAAGAAGAGACGTTTGCTTGAAGAGAAAGCTGCATCCATCGATCCACTCTGTACATGTAAGAACCTTACATTTTTAATACTCACCTTGCCCTCCACAACCTGTAGTTGAAGGTTCGATCTGCGTTCGTCATGCACCTGAACGGAAAGGGTTTCATGAGCCATTGACGTAGAGCGAAGGCTTCATCTCCTATAATTGCGAATGGCAGGGATTGATCCTCGTTTGGAAGAGGTTGTGGTTCTGGAAGACCTGCAGTGCCTTGGTCCAGCGCTGATAGATGTCGCAGTCCTTGAAGACACCACCATCTGAGTAACTACCATTTGCCCCAATGTCAACATACAGACACTTGTATGCAGCGTCAACTATTGCGAGGAGTATGGTAGAGTAGAAACCCTTATAGTTATAATAGAAAGAGCCTGAATTTCGTGGACATTTTGTAGCCACATATTTTACATCTATTGCACCAAGAGAGTTATGAAAGTTCCATCTCGTTGAAAACTCATTAGCCACCTCCTTTCAAGCCTCTGGGGTTTTTGGTGTCGGCATGACCTCTTCTGTGTACTCTTGTGCAATAGCCTCACATGTTTCGTAGACAATCGTAGAGATGGTATTAGCAGCCATTATAAAACCATATTGAAGTAGGAGTCTCCAGTGGCAATATAACGCAGTGTTATAGCTAGGCGAAGCCCAGGCTCTAGGGCTTTTCTCCAGAAGGTGTCCTTTTTTCCATACGAGGACAAACGCGTTCTACTAGTTCCATGAATATCTCCGGAGTGACACGCAAAAAGTTGGTAAATGTATTCACATCTTTACGATACAGTTATTGCATTAGGTGTTCATACTGCCCATACAGAGGTCTCCTCAACAACCATGGTGGAACCCATAATCTCTTCCTGTTCCTCACTCTGCGACGCCTACGCTGCCTCCTACCCCTCACCATTAAAGCCATAGCTACCAGAGGTACTTCCTTCTCCTCCAAAGCTGCTTCTTGCGGGTCTTGTTCGTTGTTGAACATGGTGAAAACTTACACAGAAATGCTGTTGCAATGCAGCTTATATACTACATGACCCACGTATGGAGATCGTGTTTATTTTTGTAGTCGTATGGACATCGTAATGATTCGTATTTAATCGTATGGCGGTCGTATTGATTCGTATTAAGTCGTATGGGCGTCGTATAACAGTCGTGTTCGATCGTATGACAGTCGTGTTGGGGTCGTGTTACATTAGGTTCAATCGTGTTGTATCGTATGAATATCTTATGACGGTCGTATGAGTGTCGTGTTCAGTCGTATGAAGGTCGTATGAGGGTCGTGTTTGGTCGTATGAGGGTCGTGTTTGGTTAAGACATTTGCATAAACCACAAGCTCGAGCCGGAATCAACACGATTTTCCAACTTTTCTTAAATCGTGTTCGCAATTTCTTAAATCGTGTATGTGAGATAGGGGCTTAACACCTTCGATCAATAAATAACACGTATTCGCTTGAGTATCTGCAAGAACAGGGATTGGTTATAAGTCTCTTAAAATCTATTTTTGGGTCCGGCTGTGCAAAATAATTCGGATGATACATGCGCATAGTGAAATTCACTAAGCCGTTTCCCAATTCGTCACTTAACACTTCCAAGTTCATTGGCATTGTGTTATTTCATCATATAAACTCACATTTGCTAAAAATTTAAACAATTGATGTCCAAAAGCATAATCGGTTGTCGACTTTGCCTTTGCCACACCATGCAAACAGAGGACATATTTGTATTTGGCATCGATGAAGACGTTATTTGTACAGGGCATCCGTGCAGTTTCAGTTGAGTCGTCACAATGTACAACAACCATTATTCCTGGAAACTGATTCAATGAATTAATGACAAAAAGCTACAAAGTACTGGTGCAACCAATGATCAGTAGAGAACAGTCATTTTATAAACAAATGAATGAACATAAGTCAGTGGGACCTCCTTTATTTTATTTTTCTAACAGTACAAAAGCGTGCGTCTCAACAGAGGCTTCGCAGTCTGCCTTTGTGTAATCATGTATGATATGTAACTATGGGTAGCACCGAGGGCTATCTCTCAATGAATCGATCTGAGTTCGAATCCTGACCCGTCTATTCGTAATTTCCGGAATATGAGGAGGGTAAGTGTGACTATTGACATTCGCGTCAGAGATGTCCATCCGGGCGTCCCGTGTGCGATCTTCAGTCGCGGCTGCCATGGTGTCAGCCCTTGGCCAAGGCACTTTTTCATTTCCAAGCAAAGTTCTGATTTGGTTACCCAGGGATCAAGACTACATTAACTATCGATACCGTGATGTTACTGAACAGAAATCAATTCAAATCGATCAAAAGATGTAATTGGTATGATAAGGGACTTACACCAATACGTGTGTATATCAAAACGTGTCAGACCAAACACGCTCCAGATACGCTAAACCGGCTGAGACGACTTTCACACCATGGAAAATATTTATAAATGAATATGTAATTAATGAGTAGAGTTGAAATTGCTCCTTTTACTACAGTGCTATGGAGAGTCGTCTGCTGCAGATGCTTAAATATGTGTCAGCATGTCGGATAGAATTAAGTAACTTAGTGCGATAATATGGATGAACTTACCTGAAATCAAGTTCGAAAGATAAAACAAGATAAAGTGTTTCGTAAGGACAGGGTTTAAGATATGCACACAAACATTCACCTTGAAAAACAAGCCATTCAATAAAATACAATTATCGACTGCTGTTACATCATGGTGCGTTGTTGAACCTTGTGGCCTTTATCACAACAAAGAATTATATGTTTGCTTGCATGTACGAAACGTGATCGATTGACTATTGCATCACCGACAATTTTAACAGGTGCATGAACTCATAATTGTATTAACATTTTCCCACATACACTTCTATCCACAAATATGGAAAACGTCTTAAAGTAAAAACTAGAGTTGAAATCACTTTGGAAAAAGGTGGAAATGTTCATAACGAAGATTGTTTCCTTTTGTCATAATTGTTTGATAATTTTAATATATATCATGAGCTTTAAACAGTCTGGAAAAATGTTAAAATACTTCATAATGTTCAATTTAAGCGCTTGTCACATGGATTTCAAACGTCTTCTGCAACATACATTTCAAAATGTGTCTGCAGGATGAAACGGGTTAAACGTCAAAGGATACTCTGTTAATACTCGATTAATACTCAGTTTATACTCGGTTAATACCCGGTTAATACTCGGTTAATACACAGTTAATATTCGATTAATACTCAGTTTATACTCGGTTAATACTCGTTTAATACTCGGTTAATACTCGGTTAATAACCAATGGCTCGTCGCTATTAGTAAGTCTACTACTGTAAAGGGAGTAACTGTTACAGTAATTTCTTGCTGCAATAACTCGAAGTTACTGGTGGCACTTATCCCCGGGAAAATTACGACGAACAACCCCACAAGTAGTTGCTTCCCTATGACGTTTCCCTCCATAATTGTTGTATTATATATAACCAGCTGTTACCCCACCTTTGATTCAATGTGGACTGCGTACAGTATCGTATGACGTATGAATGTGCGTGCGTGCGCGTGTATGTGCATATGTGCATATATTTATATGAATATGTATGTGGGGGCGTTTATGGGTGTACGTACGTATTTTCATGCAAACTTAGTAAGTTATATAAACAAGATAATTTTAATAAATAGCATGTTTCTTTATTTTAGATTACAGATCAAATTTCAACTATACCAATATAATTATTCAGTACGAATTATGTGCATGAATAATGTTTACCAATGTTTACATTCTATCAATACTTCGATTACGGTCTTAAAAATTGTTTGTAATATTATATTTTGTTGTAATGGGCCGGTGGCTCTAATCAAATAAAACTTTGTATCTTGTATCATGTATCTTGTATCGACCCGGATCAGCCTAAGCATGCCACGCAGGCTAACCCGGACAGACACGTTTCGCCTCCTTCAGGAGTCATTCCTCTATACGTCTCTCCCCCGGAGACGGAATTTGTCGGCCCAGATTAGCCTTGGCTAATCTTTGTCGATACATTACGCAGAGTCCATAATGTTGGTTTTGTCGTGGAACGGCTAATTTGTTGATGTGATCACCAACTTCTCATTCAAGAAATATGTTCAATGAACATAGAATTATTCAAGTTACATCTATCTGATTTAATTCATCGAAGGTTGAAAATATTGCTGTTTTCATCAAACAAACAAACAAATACTTTACACGAAAAGGCTTTATCAAAGTCTTCAAATTGTACGAACTCTGAGGTGTATCTGGTACAGAATACGTGGATCGAACCTGATCAATAACCAATTTATAAATATAGTATCTTCAATGCCTGGTGTAATTATCTTATCAGAATTACGTCCACCATTCATTTGACCTAATTATATGTTAAAACGTTTATTTACTATATCAGTATGTCACTAGGGCAAAGTGTCTAGACGAAAGGTAATCTAATTTACATACGATTTAACGATTTTAAAAACATAGTGGCAAAAACGATAAAAATATATTTAGACGAAAGTTTAGGTAATTAAAACAGTCGATATGGTCATGTGAGCGATTTCTCCTTTTGCAACATGGTTAACAAAGTCGTTTTCTCCAGATCCGTCTAAAGGTTGGAAAGGGTTAAAGCTCGTGTTTGAATTGAAATCGGTACACTTCAAGGTTGGGTAAATATAGATGTTTGTCTCGTATCGGAAAGAGTGATCAAGTGCGAGCAGTTTTATTAATGAGCCGTGCCATAGAAAACCCAACCTTAGCGCATTTATGATAAATGTGGATGAATATATTCGGTCTATCATCTTTTTCGGAGGTTTATATGTGCCGACCTTATGACACCAGAGGCTTCCAACATATATGTCGAATAGTAAAGATCCTGCTCAGACTGACCACACGGTATCGAAGGTCTGTTTATGGATGACGTGTTTCATTATAGTAAAACGATGGATTGATTTGTGTTTAACCCTTTCAGCGCCGAATTGTTTAAAGTAGACTCTTCCATGTTTAAACTCGGACGACTCTATTTTCATGTTTTAGGATTTTTGGAATATTTTTATAACTCACAGCCAAACAATGCAGATTTCAGGTGAGACAGCTCGTCACGAGCTGACTCACCTGAATTTGTATTGTTTGCAAAAAGCTTAATATTGCCTTTGGCGCTGAAAGAGTTAATGACGTTTTCAACATTTGTTTAAGTGGTATCACGGCGGCCAGTTCACCTCTCCGTGTGTTTCCTGGTTTTATCACACCGGTACTCCACACAACAGTCCTTTCCCACATAAACTGTTATCCCATTGAAAGACGAATGACGCTTTTTGCATTTACTTTTATCACACGTCGGAAAGAATCATGGCCGAGCTGTGGTTAGAACTCATAATTAACAGCCCGCGTCATTACCGACTGGGCTTATGGGGCTCGACATAGTAAAATGAACAGGGTCGTGTAATTAAAGTCGAGCATGTGGTTTTTATGTCTCTAGCCAGCAATGTACATGTTTTAGAAACATACCTACTATAAGTACACAGGTTATATCTGTCGCTCGTTAATCTTCGCCTACCTTCGTCATCATTCGGCCGGTCAATCGGTAACTATGTGGTTATTACCTAATGATACGTGAACGTTGATGATTCAAACATCACTGTCCGGATAGCTTAGTTTGTCAGAACAAAGAAGTTCAGAATGTAAAGGAAACTGTTCATGGGTTCGATTCGCATGCTAGGCGAACATTTTTTTTTTTTGCTTTCCAATTGTGAAATTTGATATAATTTATATTTGATCATCTGTTCTTCTTTTCAGAAAATTTCATTTAATCAATTATACGATTCCTTTCTCCCTTCAATTTGCTCAATGTATATGTAATCCTACCCTTAAAGTTATAAGGAATCCTACATACGCATATATCTCATTCTATAAGGTAAATTCGAAAATATAGAAAACATATATTCAGGAACGTAGATAAGATCTTATCTAGGTCCCTCATATATAACTAATTTGCATACCTGTACTTGAATAACAATTGTTTTCACAAAGCACGAAAACAGTATCATTATAAAAAGGATTACACATTAAAAGACATTCCTTTTTGTAGGGATTCGAACCCGTGGCCACTGTATTGGTAGATCTGTGTGTTACTTATGTACAGAGCTTATTATGATATATGTCGACAACCAGTTTTAAATGGACATTATACCTAACTTTCTGTATCGAAATCTAAATTTAGAACAAAACGTCACAAATATCATGAGTGCCAGGTAAAATATGTTAACTATTTTTTTTTTTTATACATAAGAGACCCTGGTATATGTATTTATATTGACATATTTGTTTATTTGTTGTTTATATAACCATTGTGTAAATATCGATTTTCTTATTTATTTATTTATTTTATTTATTTGGGTTTTACGCCGTTTTCAACATTATTTCAGTTATATCACGGCGACAGTTCACTTATTCATGATCCCTGGTTAAACAAACCAGTACTAGGATAGAAAATGTGCCTTGCCCATGGGCACTCCACCATGACCGTTGTGCTGCGACTGGGGATCGAACCTGGCGATTTTCTTAACGATGACATGTATACCAATGGTACTGGGTCTTTTCATTTTCTATTTTGTTATGTGTTGTAATACACATGCCATTTACTTACTTACTTAAAATGCCTCGGTAGTGAATTGGTAGAGTGTCCGCCTCGAGTTAAGGGAGGTCACGGGTTCGATGCCCGGTCTTGTAATACTAATGACTTTAAAAATGAAAGTAACTGTGGCCCTCCATAGCGCTAAGGGTTGCGGGGTTAGCATTACAACTGACTCGCTGGTGTCAGGATAAATAGACCAGTTTTCAGGGGCGTAGCTCCCTTTAGGCACTGTAGGCACGTGCCTATACATTTTTTCTCAAAATGCCCCAAAAATGCAGCTGCGGCGATAGACATCTGCGTAATGTATCGACCAGATTAGCCTGCGTTGTCCGCGCAGACTGATCCGGCCGACACATTCCGTCTTAGGGGGATAGATGTATAGAGTAGTTATTCCTGAAACAGAAAAAACACAGGAGGCGAAAAGTGTCTATCCGGGTAGGCCTGTGTGGCATGCTTAGGCTGATCCGGGTCGATACTTTACGCAGAGTCCACACTGTTGATTTTCTCACGAATCGGCCTACACTTTGATTATTGCAAAGCTACGCCCCTAGTAATACTGATAACATACCCAGGAAACACAGTGACATAACTAAATAATTGTTGAATGAGGCGTAAAACGCCAAACAATATCAATCAATCAATACTTACTAAAATACTACTGTAAAAAAAGAGCGTTGAATTAGTGTACCACTAGGAGTAAGTGTATGAGTCCTATGCATGAACATTTGTTAAAGTCATATTTGTCTGTTCTGTCTAGATTGATTCAATGAAAACAGACCCAGAACACTATAATGTGCAATCCTAATAACATTACGTAATATGGGATTCCTAATAAACCTTGAATGGAAGTCATAAGCTCTCCTTGAATGAAAAAATGCCGCATAGTTTCACCTCGATTTACTTTATTATTGTTGTAATGTTCTTGACATACATATAATCCAGAGAAAATAAATCGGTAAGTGAACATATGTTTGCTTTCAATAACAGGTGTTTCAGCATGATTCAATGTTTGTTTTCGTTGATGGTACATTCTACGAGGCTAGTTTGAGATGCCAACATTTACAAAGACGAAGGTTTCCTCCATTTTGTGATATGGATGCACTCGCCTGCTTTAAAAAATGTGATTTTGGAAATATGAACGCATGTTATTTTGTGCTACATAGTTCGAAGTAGTTTTGGAAAGGGACAACATTATTCATGTTAAGGAATTTCTAATACCGCTTTATAAGACTTGCTGAATTTTCCTTTTAATATTAAATTGTACATAATTCATTTCTAGTAGCGCAGTATAATCAATAAGAATGAACACACATGTCTACAAAAAAGCTCAGACCACCTTCTGTGGCATTTCCCTCACTTCGCTGTTATGTTCAAGACCGCCCTGTCAAGAACTATGATTCGATCACGTAGATCCCTGTACATTTCTCTGTCGTTTCAGTGAAGTCAAGATAATAAATCGTTATTTCTTAATACTGTCATTCTATACTAACATGAATATTCGGTTTTAGGTAGGATGCTAACTACCTGAATATACCTTTATTGGTGGCTATTAAATAAATTGACATAGCTAATCAAAGCACTGTAGGTACTGCCAGCAAGGGGTTAACAGCATATTCGGATCACACTACATAGCGATCACAAAATTAAATCAAATTTACTTTACAGTAGCACTTGGTTACATGTATGTCATTATTATGTCATTAGTTTGAATACTATTCAGGGGCGTAGCTCCCTTTAGGAACTGTAGGCACGGTTCTACACATTTGTTCTCAAAATGCCCCAAAATGCAGCTGCGGCGATAGACATCTGCGTAATGTATCGACCAGATCAGCATGCGCTGTCCGCGCAGACTGATCCGGCCAACACATTCCGTCTTAGGTGGATATATGTATAGAGTAGTGATTCCTGAAACAGAAAATCCACAGGAGGCGAACAGTGTCTATCCGGGTAGGCCTGTGTGACATGCTTAGGCTGGGATCCGGGTCGATAAATACTATTCAGGGGCGTAGCTCCCTTTAGGAACTGTAGGCACGGTTCTACACATTTGTTCTCAAAATGCCCCAAAATGCAGCTGCGGCGATAGACATCTGCGTAATGTATCGACCAGATCAGCATGCGCTGTCCGCGCAGACTGATCCGGCCAACACATTCCGTCTTAGGTGGATATATGTATAGATTAGTGATTCCTGAAACAGAAAATCCACAGGAGGCGAACAGTGTCTATCCGGGTAGGCCTGTGTGGCATGCTTAGGCTGGGATCCGGGTCGATACTTTACGCAGAGTCCACAATGTTGATTTTCTCACGAGACGGCCTACACATTGATTATTGCAAAGCTATGCCCCTGCACACAAGTAGCTTCGAAGTAATTCAATGCCGATATTGAAATAATACTTTAACGTTAGAGAAAATTCGCCATCTAAAGCAATTGGCATTGACGACCCCTTGCGAAAAACGACGTGTTTCAAAATGAATAGCTTTAATGTACAAGCTATCGACACCATAACTTGATACGACATTACTTTACAGCTTGGACTCAATATATTCTGGTTTTACATTGTTGTCAAATATACTTATGTGAACACTGTAGATCCAGATCAGTCTGTGCATCTGCATAGTCATATTACTATCTACATTGTTCACATACTACTAAAATCAGCTTGTTAGAACTTATGTAAGTTCTAAAATACTGAGCAGATGACCAAAACCAAAACATGATAAGCAAATATCCATTTTTCCCTGAGTGTTTCCAACTCACAAATTGATTAAACAATAAGGATTGAATGGTTTGCTGCGATTTTCCATGTATTTGCCGATTTTTTTCAAATGCATCTGCTCCATATGTTTTTTTTTATAAGTGTTGTGTGTGGTAAAGTATTATACGGACGTCAAAACGATGTAAACAAAATCTGTATGTACAGTACAATTAGAACGCTGTTTACAGATATAAGTTGAGCATCAATCATGGCTGTCTTTCAAGTGTCGGCATAATGTGCCACTTTTATGGTGTTTAAATTAGCAGTAAATCTCAAAGTCAGTAAATGAACTGTTACGTATATCGTTAATTATCACAAATTACTGATGATAAACCTCGTTATCAAGGATTACATAATCTCTACTTAGGTGAGTGTTAATCCTCTTGCAAAATAGTTAATGATAACATTGAGTCGTCCCGCGAGAAAACAAACATTGTGCGTAAAGTATCGACCCGGATCAGCCAAAGCATGCCACGCAGGCTTACCTGGACCGACACTGTTCGTATCCTGTGGATTTTCTGTTTCAGGAATAACTACTGTATACATCTATCCCCCTAAGACGGAATGTGTCGGCCGGATCAGTCTGCGCGGACAGCGCAGGCTGATCTGGTCGATACATTACGCAGATATATTGATATGAGCCGTCCCGCGAGAAAACCAACATTGTGCGTAAAGTATCGACCCGGATCAGCCAAAGCATGCCACGCAGGCTTACCTGGACCGACACTGTTCGTATCCTGTGGATTTTCTGTTTCAGGAATAACTACTGTATACATCTATCCCCCTAAGACGGAATGTGTCGGCCGGATCAGTCTGCGCGGACAGCGCAGGCTGATCTGGTCGATACATTACGCAGATATATTGATATGAGCCGTCCCGCGAGAAAACCAACATTGTGCGTAAAGTATCGACCCGGATCAGCCAAAGCATGCCGCGCAGGCTTACCTGGATAGACACCTTTCGCCTTCTGTGGATTTTCTGTTTCAGAAATCATTACTGAGACGGAATGTGTCGACCCGGCTCAGTCAGCGCGGACTGTACAGGCTGATCTGGGTCGATACATTACGCAGAGGACATATTGTTGGTTTTCTCGCAGGATGGTAGGTCTCGCGTGTTTTCATTTGGGGTACCAGATTTTAATATTGGTTAGTTTATCGGCATATAAGCCTTTTCAAAATAATGTAAATATTCTGATTTGTTTGATTGAGGTTTAACGCCGTTTTCAACATTATTTCAGTTATATAACGGCGACAGTTCACTTATTCATGATCCCTGGGTAAACAAACCAGTACTAGGCTAGGAAATGTGCCCTGCCCAAGGGCACTCCACCATGACCGGAAAATCTTCTGAAAACGATTTTGAAAACACATAGGCAAACCTCTGGCAAATGTCCAAAAAATGAACATAGTATTATTTGATAGATAAGAAAACATAGGGGCACACGGAGAAATTGCTCATTATGATCTGTTCATTTTTTCGCTACAATTTTTTCTAACGTCGTCTGCAGCAGAGGCGCCAGAAACGTCTGTATGGAGGAAATGGTTAGTTGAGTTATCAGCGTAAAGCTATAAATAAAACAAACAGCTAAAGACATAATTTGGATTCCAAGGATATGCAAACATATTACTGTGTAATAGTTGACATTCGTGATGTAATAAACGTCATTGCAGTTTAGAAAGAAAATATGTTCCAATGCTATTTTCAATTATTGAGAAACATTGCTCTCATACCAGATCTATCAGACGAATCAAGTTAACCTTATGATATCGCCCACAAAAAAATATCTGGAAAAAAAGAAAGGATACATCCTTTCTCAATATTTATGTATCACATATGAGACATTCCATTAGAAAACCAACATTATGGACGCTGCGTAAAGTATCGACCCGGATCAGCTTAAGCATGGCGCGCAGGCTAACCCGGATAGACACTTTTCGCCTACTGTAGATTTTCTGTT
The DNA here is from genome assembly GCA_031761405.1 of Serripes groenlandicus. Lineage (NCBI taxonomy): Eukaryota > Metazoa > Mollusca > Bivalvia > Cardiida > Cardiidae > Serripes > Serripes groenlandicus. Next base: position 20,262 of record JASEVX010001149.1, read on the forward strand.
TCATGATTAATTACTCTATACCTATATCCCCCCTGAGACGGAATGTGTCGGCCGGATTAGCCTGCGCAGGCTGATCTGGGTCGATACATTACGCAGATTCCATAATGTTGGTTTTCTTTTGGAACGGCTCATGTTCTGTGTGGAATAACAAACACCTAAATGTGATTGCAATTTGAATTTCGAATACAATGTTTTCAAAATGAATTAGTTTTAGCAAATACATAAGACACCAATTTAATTTAAATTACAGTAAATGGATACTTATCCTATGTAGTAGTTCCCTTTCTAATAGACAGTACATGAATAATGCCTCCTAAACCGCAACTTGCGTCAATAGAGTATGTGGAAAAGTACTATTTCAAGTGTAAATTTGAAATAAGATACGTCTACTTCCAAATTCACGTACATTGATTAGGACTGAATAACTGCATGTTCGCATCTCGCAGTACGAACACTCTGAGATATCGCTGGATCTGTTTTCACCATGGCGAGGCTGGTCTGCATTAGACCATATCAATAATATAAAAACCGAGACACCCACACGCTTTCTGGGAAACACATCTTCGACTAGATTCGAGACGGATACGTCGCGGACACATTGCTCTCTTTGAGTAATCAGAGCCGAGTCAGGTTTAGAAGTTTGTTTGTTTCTTTGAGGGATACGCCAGGAAAACCAACTCTAGCGTAAATAATACAAAGGTAGTTATACAAATCCTGCTCAACCATTTAATCGTATTCAGATGAAACATTATTTCCAGAATTTGTTTGTATTTACTCATGACTGTTTTGCGAATAGTTTAGAACAAATTCAAACTGAGAAAATGCGCATGCTGGTCTTGAGCTATACTGGTCGCAAGGGCCTTCAGGTATTCTTTTAGAAAGCGGTTCATTTTACGTTCGATTTTGAGGATAAACTCATTCATGTTGATTAACTGTAAACTCAGATGTAAGCGTGTGTATCAGCTTGTAAATAACCCGATGTTCTCAGAGTAGGATGGCATGTTAACTGACGATCACATGGGTCTTTACGACACGTACTCATTAAAACAATATTTCATCAAGTGATTTAAATATAACACTGTTTTCAAATGTATCGCAGCTATATCACGACGATCAGTTCACCTAAAGTGTTTTAGTAAAACACACAACACTCTTCCAGGGTAACTGGCTTCCTTTCCACATATACTAGTTAGCCCTTTTTGTAGAATATAGATAATGCTAGTATCAGTGACACTACTAAGGCGATATCATCATACGAGGGAGGCATTGTAATTGTGGCTCCATATCTACGCTACTAAGGCGATATCATACAAGGGAGGCATTGTAATTGTGGCTCCACATCTACATTACTAAGGCGATATCATACGAGAGAGGCATTGTAATTGTGGCTCCCCACCTACACTACTAAGGCGATATCATCATACGAGGGAGGCATTGTAATTGTGGCTCCATATATACACTACTAAGGCGATATCATACGAGGGAGGCATTGTAATTGTGGCTCCATATCTATACTATTAAGGCGATGTCATACGAGGGAGACATTGTAATTGTGGCTCCACATCTACATTACTAAGGCGATATCATACGAGAGAGGCATTGTAATTGTGGCTCCCCACCTACACTACTAAGGCGATATCATCATACGAGGGAGGCATTGTAATTGTGGCTCCATATATACACTACTAAGGCGATATCATACGAGGGAGGCATTGTAATTGTGGCTCCATATCTATACTATTAAGGCGATGTCATACGAGGGAGACATTGTAATTGTGGCTCCCCATCTACACTACTAAGGCGATATCATCATACGAGGGAGGCATTGTAATTGTGGCTCCATATATACACTTCTAAGGCGATATCATACGAGGGAGGCATTGTAATTGTGGCTCCATATCTACACTACTAAGGCGATATCATACGAGGGAGGCATTGTAATTGTGGCTCCATATCTACACTACTAAGGCGATCTCATACGAGGGAGGCATTGTCATTGTGGCTCGACATCTACACTATGTATACTAAGGCGATATCATACGGGGGGGGCATTGTAATTGTACATCATTCGGGTTTCCATGTCATATATAACATCAAACGGTTTAGCTACTTTCTGTTAAGACGACTTATTCATTTGGTGATAACTCATTCAACCGAGTTCATGATACAGCCAACATGTAATGGGGGGGGGGGGGGGGGGGGGGGGGGGGGGGCCATTGTAATTGTACATCATTCGGGTTTCCATGTCATATATAACATCAAACGGTTTAGCTACTTTCTGTTAAGACGACTTATTCATTTGGTGATAACTCATTCAACCGAGTTCATGATACAGCCAACATGTAATAACGCCCTGCACTTAAAGAATCATTTAGAAAACGAAAACCGAATAATTGTCCTTTTACTTTTTCCGATTTTCCAATTACCTTCAAATAATTTTGT
>JASEVX010000115.1:5000-92311 GCA_031761405.1 Serripes groenlandicus
GATAAACGACGTGACATAATAGGCAAATAGTTGAAGGCGTCGTAAAACGTCATACAAACAACCATACAAACAACCATACACACAACCATACACACACTCATACACACAACCATACAAACAACCATACACACAGCCATACACACAACCATACAAACAACCATACAAACAACCATACAAACAACCATACACACAACCATGCACACATCATAACAAACAACCATACAAACAACCATACACACAACAATACACACGACCATACACACAACCATACAAATAACTATACAAACAACAATACAAACAACCATACAAACAACCATACTAACAACCATACAAACAACCATACAAACAATCATACAAACAACCATACAAACAACCATACAAACAACCATACAGACAACCATACACACACCCATACAAACAAAGAAACAAGACAAAAAGCTGAGCATCACCGTTACCTTACACATTCCCATGTTCCTTATCGACTTCACCGTTACCTAACACATTCCCATGTTCCTTATCGACTTCACCGTTACCTAACACATTCCCATGTTCCTTATCGACTTCACCGTTACCTAACACATTCCCATGTTCCTTATCGACTTCACCGTTACCTAACACATTCCCATGTTCCTTATCGACTTCACCGTTACCTAACACATTCCCATGTTCCTTATCGACTGTGTCGGCTTATTCAATCCTCTCTTCAAACGCAACAATGATGTAGTCTCACTAAGAGCGTTAACCCTTTCCCTAATGTAGACGTTTTATGACGCCTCTGCAGCAGACGATTTTTGAAACCTTTGTGACAATAGAAGAAATTGCTCAAAACGAGCAATTTCTCCTTTTGACACAATGTTTTCGAATCTATTCAATAAGTATGTCTTCATTTAGGGAGATTTTCCACATTATTGTTGAGATGTTTTAAAAGTCGTCTGCTGCAGTTTAGATGTATGTGGGAAAGGGTTAAATTACAGATGCGGGTCATCGGGTCGTTGCTGAACGTCTTTGATTTTTGTTATTTTAATCTTTATTTCCTCCAATTAAGATTTCATTTATAATACAACAATACTGAAAACACAATTTGCTACACCTACATGAAAAACGTCCCCGCCCCCGCGTCACCGCCCCATCCCCACCCCACCCACATCCCCGCCACAAAATAACAAAAAATAACAACAAAAACCCACAAAAGAAGAAGAAGGAAATGGATAGGTACATGAGTACATATTAAGACACGTACCTTCAAAGTGCATAAACCATTTTTAAAACTGTATATACAACCACCGGTTTTACTGCTCAACAAGAAGAATAAATAGAAGGTTGCCACTGGCATATCAGACATATGACTGTGACAGCCTACTGTAACAATGTACATGAAGTCCTCATGATAGAGCACTTAAACGAAACGAAATAAAACGTGTTCAGTGAGGAAAAGGATGGATAATGCACAATAGAGACATGCACTCATGCAACCATCTGAGCACACTTTAGTATGATAAGAGTGTATATATACAGACACAATACGTTCGCCATATGAAGGCCCTCGTGTCAAAGCATACACAAATAATTATACTTGTACACATAATATAGTGTGTACGATATAGTGTGTATAGAATTTCATTGAAATATCTACGTATTATCTTTAATTTATAAAATACTTATAAAACTTCGAAATTGAATGGAGAAACATTGCAACAACCTTGTAAAAGGATACATATGTGCCTTGCACTACATTATCTAAGATTGGGTTCAAATCAAATAGAGCAAGAACAAAGTCATTGCCTTTAAATGATACTACTGAATCGGAAATAGTTCTACCAAACTTGAATAACATTCTTTGTTGAAAAGAGGCAGTACACGATTGTACACTTTGACAGTTAATCAGGATATGTTCCGTAAGACTTGTTATTACATCGTTACAGCCACAAAGTGTGCATTGAGAAAACTTGGTATAAGCTGTATGAGCAATTAGCTTAGAGATAGAAAAACAAGCACGTAACATATCCGGATTGCGTTTAGCGTAATCCCATACCGGACTAAATATGAATCTGTGTTGTAATTGTCTATAGAAGACAAATTGCGATAAAGATGTTGTTATATTCCATTTTCCAACAAAATGACAGAAATTTTTATATCAATACAATGTTTTCAAATGTGTTTACTTGGGAATACCCCATTGTCAAAGTAGTCTTATAATACATTATATATGTCATATTTACGTAGAATACATACAATATCTGAAACAAATCCGGAATCGGGAATTCAAAAGTCGTCTGCTGCAGGGGCGTCAGAAAGCGTCTGTATGTGGGAAAGGGTTAAAGAATATATAGGCAGCATAAAAGAACAACAAATAAAGTGAGTAAAAAGAAACGCAATAAAACCTCATTATGAGAATCTTTACCTTTGCATTGCAATCAATGCAAAAAAGCAGTTCCGTCCATTTAAACTTAAAATATCACTGTAAAAAAGTAATTATTTTCACTAAATTTAAAAAAATACTTTTCACCGGAAACCTTCTATAAATCATGACCAAGCATAAAAGAAATACATGTAGTTGTGTTGGAATCAATCACGTTATTCATTAAAGTATAACAAAACAGAGTCACTCTTTGTCAAAACATTTAAAGCCATTTCGCGCAATCCAATAGACCCTCCCATTATACCCATTGTATTCCATTGTCGGCAGGGGGCGAAGAACTGTCGTCTGCTAGAAGAAAATTTGTATTCATAAGTCATTGTTTCAATACTTTCCAATTTTCGATTTTTGTACCATGAGACAGCTAAACTGTACTCTCAGACTCTTCTCTATTTTCATATCTGGCTGATTTTGTTTTATTGGGACTTTACGCCGTTTCACAACATAAGTTCAGTTATATCGTGACGACAGTTCATTCCCACTGATTAAACAAACCAGATCTAAGCTAGGAAATGTGCCTTGCCCAAAGACACTCCACCGCCCGGTTCAAATGCCCCGACGCTAACCACTCTGTTACGGCGGATTACTGTATCTGATTCAAGTTTCGTATTAGCAAGAACACTTTATTTATGCTTCATTTGTTTTTATAATTGATTAACCCTTTCCCACATACAGACGCTTTCAGCCACCTCTGCAGCAGACGATTATTGTCACAATAGTTACAACTCAATTTAATGATTGATTGATAGTTTGTTGTTTAACGCCACTTTCAACAAGTTTTCAGTTATATCACGGCGCTTCCTGGTTAAGTTACCAGTACTACTGGTTCATTTATCCTAACACCAGTTATATCACGGCGCTTCCTGGTTAAGATACCAGTACTACTGGTTCATTTATCCTAACACCAGTTATATCACGGCGCTTCCTGGTTAAGTTACCAGTACTACTGGTTCATTTATCGTGACACCAGCCAGCTGCCAGTCGTAATGCTAACCCCACAATCCTGAATGAGAAGGAGGGCAGTCATTACTTCCATTTTAAAGTATTTGGTATGAACCGGCCGGGAATGAACCCACGACCTTCCGCACACGAGCCGGACGCTCTACCACTGATTGAACGTCAAAAGTTGGGGCTCACGCAAGATTTTGTCACACGTTGACCATTAATCTTCAATATCTTCGCCATTTTTACAGCTGCATGTATGATTTTGGTATGATTACAAAGGAATTTTGACGGCAATAAACAAGACCTCCAAGAAGATGGATATCGTTAAGGAAAAAACAAAATTGTGTAATTCAGCTTAAAAAAGGGTGTATTTTATCATACTAATTTTTATAAATTAAAAATGAGGCTTGCTATTTAAGCAAAATACTACAACATTTTGCATGGAAAATACGTCTGAACCAGAATTTCTGTAAATAAAATTTTAGCGTATTCTAGCATCAAAAACCGTTATTTTTTTATCAGGTTATTTTCACTGATAAATGTCCCCTTTCACCAAAAAACATCACTTATACTGATAGCGTTAAGAAATAAACACAAATAATTAAAACTGTGTATTTCATTTTACCATTTTGAGTTTATTTTCAACATACGTCTAGAACATTGTTTTTAAATTTCAACGGGTTTAATTAATGTGTTGATATTGAATGAAATATCATAATTTTGTCATAACTGACATTTTGTCCCCTTTGAGCGTTTTTTAACGTTTATTACGTGTACTTTTTATAGGGACGCCGCCAAAGGGTACCTTTGAGTATTACCGCTGGTTAAAACGATCTAAAAACCTCCCAATCGAATAAAAAATATGATTGTGCAATTCAAAATAATAAACAACGGAAACAGCTGTCAGAAAGCAAGGAGGGTACGAACAAAAGTAATCAGAGAATCGCGTCCAGGGACAAACTAAACAAAATAGAAAACAAGCGTATACGTCAGAGAGAAAATGTAAGAAAATTTAACGCAAGAAAGGCGCAAGAATCACATACACATACACACAATGACTTCAAACATAGAATGGAGAAAACTCGCGCGTTAAAAACATTTAAATCCGGTCTTTCCCAGACCATATGCATTGTACGGATTTAATGAAAACTGCGTTCAATGTTTTACGACGTCAAACCGGACGTCATTCTGTTACAGTCGTGAGTTCCAACTTTTGACGTTCAATCCACTACACCATCGAGGCGTTAACGGTTTTGGAGAGAAAGGATCAGTAGATGACAAATGTTCAGTTATTTCACGGCTTTTCCTGGTTGCCAGTTCTGTTGGTGTATTTATCCTGACAGCAGCCAGTCAGTCGTTATGCTAACCCTGCAATCCTCAGCACCAAGGAGGGCAGCCATTACTTCTATTTTTAAAGTATTTGGTATGACCGGGTCGGGGATCGAACCTGCGACCTCTCGTACCCGATGTGGACGTTCTTCCACTACACCACCGAGGGGGTCTATTCAATTAGTAAATCTTCATTTATGAAGCTTGAGCATAATTTCACGTCTGTCGCAGAAGTGTTTATTATATGTGAGAAGTGTTTAAACAAGCCGACTAAGGCAAGAACAATATTTTTGAAACCAATGTAGATACAGACCTACCTACACATCGCCATGGTGATCTTAATATACAATGATTGCCAGTGAACCACAGAAACATTCAAGAAACTTTTTACAAGCAGTTAAGGTTTTGATAGGCCGATAAGGATGCAGTAACATATTTTAATATAAGCTTTGTTTGTAGCAAATACCCCGATGGTGGTCTTACTGTAGCACGGCAACTTGAGCTCTGGTAGCTCAGTAGGTAGCGTTACAGTCTGGACATCCAGGGTTTGTGAGATCGAATCCATTCTCGGCCAACATCCTTTCTGACGTTTGACAAAAGTCAATCCGACAATCGCTTGTGAGAAGGCCATGAAACACATAGGTTTGTGCCCTGATCGCCGTGATATGACTAAACAATTAATTAAAATCTGCACTACGGTAGTTTCACAACTTTGGAGATAAATTGTTCAAAGTGTCCAATATCCTTCACAATTTGTATTCGGGATATCTGACGTCAAGGCTTTCAAACAGCAAGATGCTGTATATCGAATGAATGAACGTGATATTACTTCAATTTTTGTTTAGGGATCCTATTCATTAAACGGGTATATTATGGCGCCAAAAAAAACCATGAAAATGTTTCAAAATTCCTATAGTGAAGCTGCGGTGAAAAAAAAAAAACAGTCTACAAGTGGTATAAACGCTCGAGGAGGGAAGAGAAAAAACAGTCTACAAGTGGTATAAACGCTTTGAGGAGGGAAGAGAAAAAGCAGTCTACAAGTGGTATAAACGCTTCGAGGTGGGAAGAGAAAACATCGGGGATGACGGGCTACGGTCGTCCGAAATCCAAAAGGTTTAGACGCTGTTTTCAAGAACTTGTGTTTTTCATTAAACGGGGAGTATTTTGAAAAGCACGTAAAAATATGTTTGACCCGTATGTTTTAAGTGATGTTACTGTAGCAACGATTACACTTTTAATTGCATATACGTGAAAAACGAATATGACAGTTTGTGATCATATTGATATTGAATCAAACAATACATAAATAAATTTCCAGCAACATATCTGCCGTAATAGAAAAATATGAACCCGTTTCTGTGGATCTTTTTTGACACCCGTCGCAGTCCGTGCAGGCTATTTCGGGCCGAAACATTCCGTCTCAGGGGATAGATGGATAGAGTAATGATTCATGAAACAGAAAAAACACAGGAGGCGAAAAGTGTCTGTCCGGGTTAGCCTGCGCGGAATACTAAGGCCGACCCGGGTCCATACTTTACGCAGAGTCAACACTGTTGGTTTTCCCTTGGAACGGCTCATATATAAAGGGATTTAAGCTAGAAAACTGTTTAACCATTATCCCCCTGAATGTATGCGACTAGTCTGAACACCATTCACCATAGCAAGCTATTACACATGATACATGATAAGCGAATAGTGTGCACTAAGATAATACTGCACGATTGAGCATGATGATCTTTGTCTTCAACGTTCGCAACTTTTTGTTAAAGCCGTGTATTGGACGATGCACCATATTCTGTTTAAAAATCGTGTATAGAGGGTCGTGTGTTTTGGGTTTGGGGGTGTACGGCACTTACTTGTTGATATTTCACGGTAAGGTATTAGGTAGTAGCCGCGTCAGGGTATTTGGGACCTAATTACATCTGCGACCTTATTACATCTGCGACCTTATTACATCTGCGACCTTATTACATCTACGACCTTATTACATCTGCGACCTTATTACATCTGCGACCTTATTACATCTGCGACCTAATTACATCTACGAACTTATTACATCTGTGACCTTATTACATATGCGACCTTATTACATCTACGACCTTATTACATCTACGACCTTATTACATCTACGACCTTATTACATATGCGACCTTATTACATCTGCGACCTAATTACATCTACGAACTTATTACATCTGTGACCTTATTACATCTGCGACCTTATTACATCTGCGCAAGGGTATTTGGGACCATATTACATCTACGACCTTATTACATATGTGACCTTATTACATCCGCGATCTAATTACATCTGCGCAAGGGTATTTGGGACCTTATTACATCTGTGACCTTATTACATCTGCGTCAGGGTATTTGGGAACTTATTACATATGTGACCTTATTACATCTGCGACCTTATAACATATGTGACCTTATTACATCTGCGATCGTATTACATCTGCGACCTTACTACATCTGTGACCTTATTACATCTGTGACCTTATTACATCTGTGCATGTGTATTTGGGACTTTATTACATCTGTGACCTTATAACATCTACGACCTTATTACATCTGTGACCTTATTACATCTGCGCCAGGGTATTTGGGAACTTATTACAAATGTGACCTTATTAGATCTGCGATCTTATTACATCTGTGACCTCATTACATCTGTGACCTTATTACATCTGCGACATTATTACATCTGTGTCAGGGTGTTTGAGAACTTATTACATATATGACCTTATTACATCTGCGACCTTATTACATCTGCGCAAGGGTATTTGGGACCTTATTACATCTGTGACCTTATTACATCTGCAACCTTATTACATCTGCGTCAGGGTATTTGGGAACTTATTACATATGTGACCTTATTACATCTGCGACCTTATTAGACCTTATTACATCTGCGACCTTATTAGACCTTATTACATCTGCGACCTTATTAGACCTTATTACATCTGCGACCTTATTAGACCTTATTACATCTGCGACCTTATTACATCTGCCATCGTATTACATCTGCGACCTTATTACATCTACGACCTTATTACATCTGCGACCTTTTTACATCTGCGACCTTATTACATCTGCGACCTTATTACATCTGTGCCATTATTACATCTGCGACCTTATTACATCTGCGTCAGGGTATTTGGGACCTTATTACATATGTGACCTTATTACATCTGCGACCTTTTTACATCTGCGACCTTATAACATCTGTGACCGTATTACATATGCGACCTTATTATATCTGCGACCTTATTACATCTGCGACCTTATTACATCTACGACCTTATTACATCTGCGACCTTATTACATCTGCGACCTTATTACATCTGTGACCTTATTACGTCTGCGACCTTATTACATCTGCAACCTTATTACATCTGCGACCTTATTTCATCTGCGACCTTATTAGACCTTATTACATCTGCGACCTTATTACATCTGCGACCTTATTACATCTGCGATCGTATTACATCTGCGACCAGAAACAACTCAGGTGAGTCTGTGAGTACACACGAGCTCACCAGTGGCGTCACGTGCCGTTTACATGTATTTTTTAGTTATAGACGCATTTATTACTTAATATATCTATAGGTGCTACCTATTTACGAAAAAACGTAAGATAATTATAAACAAAAATTAAAGAGCATATTTTGGCCATAAAAAATTATTTATAAGTAATTGACTAGACGATAAAAATGTTAATGTCATATTTTTTTCATGATCAAAACATGTTCGGAATTCGTATTGCTGTCGTCTATTATTACGAACAGAAAATAATAAAGTAAAGACTATCAGAAAATCAAGGAGTACATTTATGATGAACGAGGTTAAAACATGAGGGCCAAGATGATCCTTTATCGATCACCTGCATTATGGTAAAGCCGAAGCAAATATATCAGCCATTTTCTGATGCCACTTGGCGACTGCCTTTTTTAACCAATAAATATGACAGGAACAAATTACGTAAGGGGTCACATTTCTGCTAAAACCTTTCACTATTAGAGACGGTTTCTGTAGCCTTTTCAGTAGACGATTTAGGAAATGATTGTCGCCAAAAGAACAATTGCTCATTATGAGAAAGTTATCCATTTGCCACAATGTTTGATAAATAATTATACTTTGTATGAGTGAGTCTATAGCTCATGTATAGGAATTTGGAGTCTTTCGTGTTGATACCACCTCTTTTGTTTGCGGAAAACGACGTCGCTCCATTTGACGCTACGCCAAGATGAAGTGTTACGGAAATGACGTCACGTCGCTAATGCTGTCGTTTGCTGTCTTTTTTTTTTTTGACGAACGGGAGACACATATTTTGTACAGAGATCCATTTATTTTTAACTTTTTCGTACAAATGTTAATTAACACGAAAATAACACAGCACCTTAATAATCTTAAATGTCGATTTAAAAAAAAAAAAAGATTAAAAAGACGACAATAATTTTCAATCCGTTTTTTTCGTCTCATTTTATACATAACCAAAATGGCGGCCCCCATGGATTTTTCCAGTTTCATTTTAAAAAGGTTTATGGGTTATTGAAAAAACATTTTTGAACTAAAGATAGTTAACCAACTGTTGTATTTTGAATATGAGAATTTTAGTCTGAGTGTCATTCTTACGCGCGTTACAAAAGAAAGACATTATAGTTTTACTCATCCCCCGATAATATGAATATAGGTGGGACCTATTGCGGGCAAACAAATGGATTGGTTTACCACAAACATAATTACCAATGATTTAACTATCTAAAACATTTAATAAAGTATTTTCTATTAAAGATGAAATTAAGTATGATTGGAAGAGGCAGTTTGCCAACATTTTACCTGTAATAGATATAATGCTGCCCAGCTCTAGCCACGGGGAGGCCACCTCTTTAAGAGCCAAATTTTGAATTTTGAAAAATGATCTAAATGGTCCAAAAGAATGACCGTTGAACTAAATGAAAATAAAACAAAAAAAACTTAAGAGTTAATTTTGGTATTGATTTTGATGTATACAACATAGCTGTAACCACTGGAGTTAGCTGATAATACATTTACCCTTTCCTACATACAATCATCTGCTGCAGACAAATTTGCAAAAATTTATATAGGCAACTTTGTGGAAAATCTCTTTAAATGGGGTATGAATGTTGAATCAAGTTGAACGCATTGGGCAAAAGGAGGAGTTGCCATAAGCAATTTCTCGTCTAGTCACAATGTTTCCACAATTTGTCTGCAGTGGTGATAAAAAGTGTGTGAATATATGGGAAAGGGCTGGGGCTTGTAATTTTCTGTCTGTGTGGGTATGGGCTACATAATAAAACTAGTTTTGAAGCTAAACTACCACCCTGTAGTTTAGTAGCCGACATTCCACACAACAAGAACAGAATAATAATTTACTTTTGTGCATGCATTTGATATACTGAGTCTGTAGTGTAGGGGAGAGTTAATTAACATTTACCAAACATTCAAGAAGAAAATGGTGTAGTTAAACTTACGTACAATACATATTCACTTATGTAAACATAGACATGTAGTAATGAGGCTGGCCAGTTCCTGCCTTCATTTTGCAAGCCATGATTAATAGTGGAGTTATTAATATTAAAGGTGATATCTGACAGACCAACACAAGAATTTGTCTCCCCAACATTTATAATCACTTGTTTCTACTGTATCAATAACCAAAGGTTCATTTTCAGGTAGAGCATTTACACGAGATTTGCAGATAATAATATCAGCATATGCAGGATTACATAATTTTAGCCACTCAAGTGCTTTTAATACTTTTGATCTTTGGACATTGAATTCTTTAGAAGTGTCGTTTGAGCCCTTTTTGCGAATTCTTATGATTTTAACTTCACTTGGAAGTCTTGGAAGTATCTTAGCTGGTTCATTCACATTTTGTGGAAATGTTACGCAATGACCATTTGCAGCAATACCTCCATGCTTTAGTAAATGAATGTTGATGACTGGGGCTAATCTTACTATTAATTGTTGCTCTACAAGAGTAAGATCAAAAAGTTCTTCAGGTGCTGGTTTAGGATCCATATTATTTTGGGCTGAGAACATTTTTACACTTGATTTGTCAGATTTGCAACGTAGACATAAATTGTAATTAGACATTTTCATTTCAAGCCTTCGCTCATTACAAACATGACAGCAATTAAATTTATAAGACATTTGCTCAAGTTCAAATGCTCTTATGCAATCCATTGCCTTGTTGTATTGACGGCGTTAGAAGGCGCTGCAGGTGGTGGTAAATCATCAACAGTTATGTTTAGTTTCTTCTGAGCCTGTGCTATTTTTCTTAAATTGAGTTTTTGTCTGGCTGTTATTTGTTTATTTGTTTCATTTAATTCTGAAAAACAGAACGGTAATCCAAGCTTTCTGCATCTTTTGTAAGAGTCTGCTTCTTTTACTGTAGTAGAACAATTCTTTGAGGAATTACGTGTATGTCTATATGTTTTGTTACTTTTGATCTTTATTTCTCTACATTGATCAATATTTCCCTGAACAACTTCATTTTGTTTAGTTGTTTGAATGTTTTCATTAACAATTTCATTTTGTTCAGTTGTTTGTGTTGATATTCTTTCCACAATATTTTCATTAACAACTATATTTTCAGTTGTATCAGTTGATAGTTTCTTTCTCATTTTTTCATGTGTAACCTTTTGCCTTTTTTTATGACAATCATCATTTTTGGAAGAAATGCTTATATCAGACTCAATGTTATTGTGCTCATTCAACCCTGTTAACACTGTGAAGTGAGAATTTTGAAGTAATAGATTTATAATTCCACTTGCATTATCTGTTATATATGTTTGCTCAGTGTAGCGTGGCATAAAACGTTTAAATTCTTCACTGTAAGTGATTCCACGCAGCCAAATGTTGATGTTCATCGTTAAGAGGAAACAAGCAGTCTGGATTTCTAGTGCAGTAGCATATATCCATTTCTGTTAATCATATGTTCCCAGTACAAGTTTACAGAGTTTATGCTAATATCATGATGCAGTGACACTGCATTGGCCCACAGGTCCCAGTTGTTAAGAATGTAGTTACAGATTAATAGTCTGTAATAATGAGTTTGCTCAAAATCACCATTTATTGATAAACTAAGTGAATGAAAAAAACAGTTTCCATCTCCAGGGACATTTAGTGATTTCATTTTGATTTCATTATTAAATGGTAACAGTATTATATGTACCAGTATATGTCCTTAAATTAAATAATGCATGTTGTTTTTTTACACTTTTCTTAACCTTGCATTCCTTAAAAGAGGTCTGGACATCATTTGATTTTGTACTTTTCAGGATTTCACGATTCTTCCTAGATTTTTGAAAATTTACTTTTGTCTGTCTTTTTCTTTGGACATTTCCATTTTTCTTCAAAGCATTAAATTTCTTTTTATCTTTTTTTAATTTTGATCTTTTAGACCTTTCTGATTTTGTTGTTTTGGGCTTTGAGGAGGAGTGATTATCATTAGCATTAAAAGAAGCTGGTGGTGTTTTTATTGAACAATATGGATGATCAAAGGAAACAGGGTTCTGACAAATATTGTTACTTTGTAAACTTGGATTCAGACTGTAACAATGTTCATTCAAAATAACACCTACCATTTTGACATATTATTTATTTATTTATAGATAACATGATAGAGTATAATGTTTAGTTCAAGAATTAAATGATTTTAAATATGTTGTTAGTAAAATTATCAGCTAACTTCCAGTTTCTATGATTAAAATCCCTATTTCAACTAAATGTTGTTTTTTGTCTCAATAGGAAATATCTTTTACTCCAATCATGATTAAACAAAATAAACACACTAACAAAATAGAAATTAAAAATAACCAAAAATTAAAACTTAAATTTGAGTTTAAGAACAGATTCAATATAATAAATCGACTGAATAGTAAATAAGCACTCTGAATTATTAATAATGTGTCTACTTACTTGTAAATAAACAACGCTGACTTAAACTGCCAAGTTTCCAAAAGGTGACGCCGACATAGTGAAACCTTTGCAGACGAAAGATAGGTTAACCGAATGAACTGGTCCTCTGCTTTGTGGAATTTAACAATTTTGTAATTCAGGGTACCAGACATGTTTTTTTGTTTATCAACATCCGGAAAGTCAAAAAACCCATACGAGTTTTTATTTGGACTCATTTTAAATATAGACGACGAGTGTTATTACACGCAAATTATCACACATAAAATAATTTGTGCTCGTTCCTTTATCGTGTACGTATTATCATATTTAATTATTTCCTCTAGATTTTTTATTTTGTTTCGATATTTTCTTTTCATCCAATGAAAACGTACGAGTATCGTGACTGCATACATGCATCGAAAGGTTCGCTCTGGACACAATTTTTGGAAAGACGGTATAGCAAATTTTTGCAAAGTTCATACACATTACCTATTGACGGGAAACATCGCCGGCTTCGCCGTCGATTTGTTTACCCGTATTATAGAGTGTTTGCCTCGGCTGTGTAGTAAAAGAGCGTCCGCCTCGGCTTTGTAATGATAGAGCGTTCGCCTGGGCCTTGCAGTTTTAGAGCGTTCGCCCCGGCATTGTAGCTATAGAGAGTTCACCTCGGCTTTGTAGTGATAGAGAATTTACCTCGGCTTTGTAATTAAAGAACAACGTTCGACTTGGTTTTGTAGTTATAGAGCGTTCGCATCGGATTTGTATTTATTGAGCATTCGACATGGCTTTGTAGTTATAGATCGTTCGCCTTGGCTTGATAGTTATAGATTGTTCGCCTCGGCTTTGTAGTTATAGATCGTTTGCCTCGGCTTTATAATTATAGATCGTTTGTCTCGGCTTTGTAGTTATAGAGCGTTCGTCTCGGCTTTATAGTTATAGAGCATTCTTCTCGGCTTTATAATTATAGAGCGTTCGCCTTGGCTTTGTAGTTATAGAGCGTTCGCCTCGGCATTGTAGCTATAGAAATTTCACCTCGGCTTTGTAGTGATAGAGCGTTCGCGTCGGCTTTGTAGTTTTATAGCGTTCTTCTCGCCTTTGAAGTGATAGAGCGTTCACCTCGGCTTTGTAGTTATTGAGCGCTCGCCTCTGATTTGTAGTTATATATCGTTTACGTCGGTTTTATAGTTATAGATCACGCCTCGGCTTTGTAGTCATAGAGCGTTCGCCTCAGCTTTGTAGTTTTAGAGCGTTCTTCTCGCCTTTGAAGTGATAGAGCGTTCACCTCGGCTTTGTAGTTATTGAGCGCTCGCCTCTGATTTGTAGTTATATATTGTTTACGTCGATTTTGTAGTTATTGATCACGCCTCGGCTTTGAAGTGATAGAGTGTTCGCTTCGACTTTGTAGTGATAGAGCGTTCGACTCGGCTTTTTAGTTATAGATCGTTCGTCTCGCCTTTGTAGTAATAGAGCGTTCACCTCGGCTTTGTAGTTATAGAGCGCTCGTCTCTGATTTGTAGTTATATATTGTTTACGTCGGTTTTGTAGTTATAGATCACGCCTCGGCTTTGTAGTTATAGAGCGTTCGCCTCGGCTTTGTAGTTTTAGAGCGTTCTTCTCGCCTTTGAAGTGATAGAGTGTTCACCTCTGCGTTGTAGTTATTGAGCGCTCGCCTCTGATTTGTAGTTACATATCATTTACGTCGGTTTTGTAGTTATAGATCACGCCTCGGCTTTGAAGTGATAGAGTGTTCTCTTCGAACTTGTAGTGATAGAGCGCTCGCCTCTGATTTGTAGTTATATATCGTTTACGTCGGTTCTGTAGTTATAGATCACGCCTCGGCTTTGTAGTTATAGAGCATTCGCCTCGGCTTTGTAGTTATAGAGCGTTCGACTTGGCTTTGTAGTTATAGAGAATTTACCTCGGCTTTGTAGTTATAGAACATTTGCTTCGGCTTTGTAGTTAAAGAGTGTTTACCTTGGCTTTGTAGTTATAGAGCATTCGCCTCGGCTTAGTAGTTATATAGTGTTCGACTCAGCTTTGTAGTTATGTATCGTTCGCTTCAGCTTAGTAGTTATAGATCGTTCGCCTCGGCTTAGTAGTACTAGAGCGTTCGCCTCGGCTTTGTAGTTATAGAGCGTTCGACTCGGCTTTGTAGTTATCGAGAATTTACCTCGGCTTTGTAGTTATAGAACGTTCGCTTCGGCTTTGTAGTTATAGATCGTTCGCTTCGGCTTTGTAGTTATAGATCGTTCGACTCAGCTTTGTAGTTATAGAGCGTTCGCCTCGGCTTTGTATATAGTTATAGAGCGTTCGCCTCTGCTTTGTAGTCATATAGTGTTCGACCCAGCTTTGTAGTTATGTATCGTTCGCTTCGCCTTAGTAGTTATAGATCGTTCGCCTCGGCTTAATAGTTCTAGGGCGTTCGCCTCACCTTTGTAGTTAAAGAGCGTTCGCCTCGGCTTTGTAGTTATAGAGCGTTCGCCTCGGCTTAGTAGTTATATAGTGTTCGACTAGGCTTTGTAGTTATGTATCGTTCGCTTCGGCTTAGTAGTACTAGAGCGTTCGCCTCGGCTTTGTAGTTATAGAGCGTTCGCCTCGGCTTTGTAGTTATATATCATTCGCCTCCGCTTTGTAGTTATAGAGTGTTAGTCTCGGCTTTGTAGTTATAGAGATTTCGCCTCGGCTTCATAGTTATAGAGCGTTTGACTCGGCTTTGTAGTTATAGAGCGGTCACCTCGCCTTTGTAGTTATTGAGCGTTCGCCTCGGCTTTATAGTTATAGAGCGTTCACCTCGGCTTTGTAGTTATATATCGTTTGCCTCGGCTTTGTAGTTATATATCGTTCGCCTCGGCTTTGTAGTTATAGAGCGTTCGACTCGGCGTTGTAGTAATATATCGTTCGCCTCGGCTTTGTTGTTATAGAGCATTTGCCTCGGCTTTGTAGTTATAGAGCGTTCGCCTCGGCTTTGTAGTTATAGAGCATTTGCCTCGGCTTTGTAGTTATATATCGTTCGCCTTGGCTTTGTAGTTATAGAGCGTTCGCCTCGGCTTTGAAGTTGATTGATAATGATTGGCTGACAACTTCTGTACAATTCATAATCCCGTTACGCTACCTAGCGGTTGCAAAAATACACATGTCACTGTGGAACCTATGGGATTGCGAATTTTAATGTACGAAGTAGCAATGACTGTAGTTCGGCTTAATAGTTATAGATCGTTCGCCTCGGCTTTGTAGTTATAGAGCGTTCGCCTCGGCTTTGTAGTTATATATCGTTCGCCTCGGCTTTGTAGTTGATTGTTAACGTCTGGCTGACAACTTCTTTACAATTCGAAAATCCCGTTACGCTACCTAGCGGTTGCAAAAATACACATGTCACTCTGGAAACCTATGGGCAATGACTAGCGAAGATGACAGTTCATAGTCTCTGCCTAAAAGTAGGCATGGACTACCGTTGGAGGAGAAAGAAACGGATATGCATATGAAAGGACACAAGGTTTTTTTGTTAGCCATTTCATTGTATTTCGAATATGCGCATCATTCCAATGTAAAGCATAATTTATATTTCCGACAAAATCAATCATATCGACATACATCTGAAGCAGCATATGCAACAATTTGTCTTCTACCGATCAGTCAAAAATCGATAATCGGCTATATAGAAATAAGAAGGGCAGTGTAACAAATGTGGGCATAACTTTCTTAATGTTTATTATATTTTAAGTTCGCATTCATATTTGGGAAGAACAAAATCTCTCGATTTCAAATATGTAATTTGTTTTAATTAGAAATAAAATTTAGGTGGGGGAATTTATATAAACATTAGGTGACCCTATATTCCTATTGAATTACATATGATTTTTGATAATTACACATAAATTGCCATCAAATTTCGTTGGTTAATTAGTTATAACTTGTTTTCCTTTGAACTTTTTATAAGTTCGCATTCCCATTCGTAAAGTATATTCATTTGTTTAAAGAAGGATATCATTTTTTATGAAATTAAGAAAATTTTAGGCGGGGGAATTAATGCTTTTGTCAAACAACATGTAAGTATTTTTTGTGTTCGGTGGAGTCCGTCAAACAGTAGCGGAAACTTACGAAGTTAATCGGATTTCACCGCTACTGGTTTTATGACTTCGATGTTTTATTGCAGGGCAATAAAATCTTACTCCTTCAGGGCAGGTTTTAAATATCTGGATAATTAAGAATTGAATTAAGAGTTAAATTTAAATCAAATATTTTTTATCCTCGCGCAATAACAATAGGAATATTATTAAATAATAGCCCGCCGTTGACATAAATATTACCTGTAAATTAAGGCCAATTATGTATTTGTCATATTTAAATGGGTTAAAAGAATAGGAATAATAATTCATTTTGAGTATCAGCGGAAAAAAAGTATACATGATACGTTGTCAATCTCACTAGGATTGATTATCCGATGTTGGTTATGGAAATAATACTGACCAAAAACTGTTAAATACATACGTTTGATGCGTAATAAAAAAAAAAAATCATGTAATCTACACAAATGTTATTAACTTTACTAAAATCATCTTAGATTAGTACACTTTATTGTTCACAAAGTGTTAATGTATGTTGACAATATTTCTGTGCAAACGGAAATGCGGTATACACTATTCCTGATATTATAAAAACTACTATGTTTTCATAATATACAAATAAAACATTTTAATTGCTACCTTTTTGCAATAAAAATATGCCAGCTTCTTGTAATTTTTATATAAAATGTGAAAAGAATTAAGGAAACACAATTTGTGTTATTAAGATAACCCTTTTGTTATTAACACACTATTATTTCTACCCAAGTTAATTAAAACTACAAAATGTATTTTCTTTTTTTTAATACTGTTTATGACGATTCTCAATGGATACCGTTTTTGTAATTTTGATGCTGTTTTTCAGAACATCATCTCAATTTTAATGTATAAATGTGTGTATTCAGGTTAATCTGTAATGCTCTAATAGACACTGCCTCGGGCGTTTTATAAGTTAATTGGGTCATAAAAACAAGGATTGACATTTTCTGCCATTTGTTATTATCAGCGTGACTTAATATAGATGTACTTGTGTTAAATTAAAAGTTACGACATAATATTTATTATTATTGTTATCAGCTTCATGAAAATATTTAATATCATTTCTGAATAATGGATTTTCTGTATTGTTTATTTTGATACAGGTTGGATTGATCTTATTTTCAAAGCAAATCCAAATATAATTTGAACTTATGAAGTATGGGTTCTAATCTTCGTATACAAAATAGCTAAAATCTGCATATTAAGCTGAGAAGTTAAAAATCTTACATTATCATTTTTATTTTTTTATTATATATATAGCGACTTTCAGTTTTATATTGGTGGTTGAAGTCAGCCCTAAGTGAATCTCTTTGTTTTTTAATGACCAAAGTAAAACTGCTCGGATTTTACTTTTTAATTAAACACTTTAATATAAATTCATGCTTCGGCTTTTTTTAAATTAAATTAATGGTTATTTTTTTTATGAAAAATCAATTTTAAACTTGATTTTATATTAAAACGTAAAAGACAAATTTTGCTACGCTCTTTTAAATATAGCATATCCCTATAATAAAACCGTTAACCTACCAAGATTAAAACTGCTAAATCCGTTTGTATTACCCTGATGATTTATGATTTATGACCCCTACGAATTGCGTCGGCGATCTTCGTAAACTGCCGAAAGATAAGAAACTCCGCCGATCGATTAGGTGAAATATCGATAAAAGTTATTGAGTGAAACCGGAGAAGACAGATTGTTGGATATGTTGCTATTAAATCAGAGGCGTCCGAATTTCTATTACAGCAAAAAAGGTTTTAAGTATTTTAACGAGGTATTGTGTGATTTTCCGCATTTTTTAAATCGACAGAAATCCACGATTTTTATCTGAAATAAAATTTGTAAAAAAAACAAATATATAGTATACATGGCGTATAGCTAACAAGTTTGTTATCCTTAAACCGATAATAATTCACGAGAATAAGTTGAACCTTCAAAATAGATAACAACTAACATTTTTAAGATTGTTTTGGTGTATGAATATGCCAGTCTCAGTTTCGACCTCTACACTAATCCGTAAAGATTAATCGACAAGATCGTAATATATCTATAGGTGCTACCTATTTACGAAAAAACACTTAAAATTAAACAGCATAATTTGGCAATTACAGTTGATTTTTAAAAGTATTTGACTAGACGGGGGTCATTGGGTTATTTCTTCTTTTCAGCCCTTTTCTGATGTCACCTGGCGACTACCTTTTAAAACCGGTCTGAAAGGCTGGTACAAATATTGTAGGGGGTCACATTTCTGTTTAATTCTATCCCTAAAACAGACGATTATTCCAGCCCTTTTCTGATGCCACTTGGTGACTACCCTTTTCACCCAATCAATATGTCTTGAACCATTTTGTAGAGGGTCACCCATAGAACATCTTGGAATTCGAAGAAGCGGTTTTACAGGAGAACAATTTTTAAAGTTTTGCAATTTCCACCCCATTCTGAAACCGCAGCAAACCAATTTATAGGTATAAAATAAATTGTTGAACAATTTTTAATGAGGGTCAGCAAAGTAACATTCATGTCAAGTTTGGTTAATATCGCATCAGCAGTTTCAGAGAATATTTGACCGTTTGACGTACGCCGTACAGTGAGTGATCACAATGGAACACCTTGAGCCTTTAATTTGAAATTGATCTTTAAACAAGAGGGCCATTATGGCCCTAGATCGCTCACCTGAATGATTTCTAATGAAAAACACATCAAGACAATTATTCTGACAAAGATTTAAAATGCAACCTCCAGTGTTAACAAGATGTTCCTGTATTTGGCCTCTTGACCTATGTTTTGTTTTACCTGATATGACCCATATTCGAACATGGACTAGATATCATCAAGACAATCCTTCTGACAAAGTTTCAACTTGCTCATAGTAGAAATGCGGCCTCCAGAGTTTTAACAACCTTTTCCTTCAATTTGGCCTAGTGACCTAGTTTTTGATCAGGCATGACTCATATTCGACCTTGACCTAGATATTATTCAGAGAAACATTCTGACAAAATTTGAAGATGCTGAAGCAAAATTCGGCTTCTACAGTGTTAACTCGATTTTCCTTCAATTTGTCCTAGTGACCTAGTTTTTAAAAAAGACAGGACCAATATTTGAAATAGGGACTACATATCATCAAGACAAACATCTGAAAAGGTTTGAACATGCTCAAGTTAAAAATGCAGCATCCAGAGTGTTAACACGATTTCCTTTCAATTTGGCCTAGTGACCTAATTTCTGACCCAATATGACCCATATTCTAACTTGTCCAAGATCTGATAGAGATAAATGATCTGATATACTTCTATGAAGATCTGATGCAAAACGTAGCCTGTAGAGTGTTAACAAGGCAATTGTTGACGACGGACAGGCGCAGGACAAAATGTGATCACAATTGCTCACATTGAGCACTTCGTGCACAAGTGAGCTGAAAAGTAAAAGTGTAACATTAAAGCTCAAATCTTAACTTTAATTGTTGTAGATATTGTGAAAGAAAATATTTTACACACAAAGCTTTGAAAAATAATCTAATATATATGATAAAATGGCATATGAGAAGCATTTATTAACCCATTTTCACATACAAGGAATTTGAAGGTGATTACTAAAATCTTAGTTGGAAAATAAAAAATATTCATAATGAGAAATGTATGTGTTCATTTCATTGGACACATCAGAAGTAGTCTGTAAGTGGTTAAGGATTAATCCTTTTCGACATGTAGATGTTTTCTGCCACCTCTGCATAAGAACATTTTTGAAAAACATTGTGACAAAAGGACATATTGTTCATGATGAACAATTTTCCCCTTTATCACAATTTGTTTACTCTATCAAATAATTACACTTTCCTATTAATACATTTTCCAAAATAAAACCAAAATGTTTTCAAAGTGGTTTGCTGCAGATTTGTTCCAGGTTGGAAAGGGTTAAGTAAAGAGAAAGTACTATATATGGTATATATGTACATGTATAATTAATAAGAGGACCATAATGGTCCTATATTGCTCACCTGATTTAATCAAACTTAAAAAGTTTTCAGTGTTTTTTCCCCTATATGAGTTTATGAAAAACAAGTGACCCCCAGCGAGGGCTCATTTTTGACCCCAGTGCTATAATTTGAACAATCTTGGTAGAGGTCCACTAGATGATGCTACATACCTAATATCTTTTAGACAAGAACATTTTTAAAGTTTTTTCCCTATCTATGTAAAACAAGTGACCAGAGGGAGGGGTCATTTTTTACCCCATGGCTATAATTTGAACAATCTTGGTAGAGGTCCACTAGATGATGCTACATACCAAATATCACAGGCCAGGGCCCTCTACTTTTAGACAAGAAGATTTTTAAAGTTTTTCCCCTAAATGAGTCTATGTAAAACAAGTGACCCCCGGAGAGAGGTCATTTTTGACACCAGGGCTATTATTTGAACAGGCTTGGTAGAGGTTCACTAGATGATGCTACATACCAAATATCTTTTAGACAAGAAGACTTTTTAAGTTTTTTCCCTATATGAGTCTATGTAAAACAAGTGACCCCAGGGCTATAATTTGAACAATCTAGGTAGAAGTCCACTAGATGTAATGATGTTACATACCAAATATCAAAAGCATGGGCCTTCTAGTTTGAGACAAGAAGGTTTTTAAAGTTTTTCCCCGATCTATGTCAAACAAATGACCCCCGGAGAGGTCATTTTTGACCCCAGGGCTATTATTTGAACAATCTTGGTAGAGGTCTACTTGATGATGCTACATACCAAATATCAAAGGCCTGGGGCCTCTACTTTTAGGCAAGAAGATTTGTTAAGTTTTTTCTCTATATGAGTCTATGTAAAACAATAGACCCCAGGGGAGGGGTCATTTTGAACCCAGGGCTATAATTTGAACCATCTTGGTAGAAGTCCACTAGATGATGCTATATACTTAATATCAAAGGCCTGGGCCCTCTACTTTTAGACAAGAAGATTTTTTTACGTTTTTCCCCTTTATGAGTCTATGTAAAACAAGTGACCCCTGGGATGGGGTAATTTTTTACCCCAGGGCTATTATTTGAACAATCTTAGTAGAGGTCCACTAGATGATGCTACATACCACATATCAAAGGCCTGGGCCCTCTACTCTTAGACAAGAAGATTTTTTAAGTTTTGGTTAATTTCCCCTTTTTTTGTAGCCGTGGCAACCAATGTTCTGCATGGAATAGAATTCTTTGAACAAGTTTGAAAGAGATCACTCAAGAAACATTCCTGTAATATTATTTTGAATTTGGTTAATTGGTTTAGGAGGAGAAGTCGTTTGTAGGAAAACGTAAACGGACGGACAACGGACGGACAACGGACGGACAACGGACGGACAACGGACGGACAACGGACGGACAACGGACGGTGAGCGATCACAAAAGCTCACCTTGCACTTCATGCATAGGTGGGCTAAAAATACTGAAAATCTCAATTAATTTAATAGAGATGAAAACATTGTGGCAAAAGGAGAAATTGCCAATTTTGAGCAATTTCTCTATTTGCAATAATGTTTTCAAAATTTGTCTGCTGCAGAGGCGTCAGAAAGCATCTACATGTAGAAAATGTTTAACCCTTTACCACTAACAGACTACTTCTGATGTAGCGTCTGTATGTGGGAAAGGATAACTAAGAAAGAATCTAAAAATAATTTACATGTACAAAATTTACTTTAAGGTAACAGGTTAAATTAAAATGCTCAAAACTTGTAATGCTTGGCTGTGGAAGAGTAGCAGACAACTTCTTGAATAATTGTAGTGAAGGAGAAATTTCTCCTATTAGAAAAAATTCTTCCATCCTTAAAAAGTTTTCTATGGACAGATATTATATTAGGAGATGCATTCCAATTTTTTCTCGAAAATTGTTGGAAAAGGAGAACATGCTGATAATGATGAATTTCTTCCTTTCCAAAAATATTTTCTTTTCAGGAATAACATCAAACTATCATTTGTCACAATATAAAATGTTTTTTCCCAAAGCTATATGTTCAAGCATGTATAAGTGTTTAACCCTGTCCCACATGCAGATGACTTAAAATGATGAAGTTATAACTTTAAATAACATTGTTGTAAAATCAGAAAATCCTGACAAGTAATTTCTCTTTTTGTCATAATGTTTTCTATTGTATACAATTATTACATGGCCTTTGATAGATGTTGCACAGGTTTTTGCAGAGTTGGTTTCAAATAGGTCTGCTGTAGTCTGATTTATGTGAGAAAATGCTAAATATGCTACAATTCTTTTAAGAATTTGCTTATTTTTCAGTTTATTTGCTTCATGTGTTAAATTAATGATAACAGCTATGATTGGATTTATATCATATGATAATGAGTCAATGAATAAAAAACGAAACACTTTCAGTGTTAATCAGAATTATCTTATCTAAAGTGTCCTCTTCAATCATTGATTCTCTGAATACTGCTGTCCTTAAAAGAATAGTATTTATTCTTTCCAATGACTATTATGCCAAGCTCTGTTTTCAGAGTTTTTTAATCACAAATTTACCAGCACTACATGAATATGCTCCGACAGTAGCTGTCAGATCCATCAAGTTTCTATTGTCTCTGCTTATGAAAGTTGTTTCCTTCCCTTCATGAAATCTAGAATGTTAGCACAAAAATCACCGGCTATAGTAAAACAACTCACAGCCATGATTTTATCACCCAGCAAAAACTAATTTAGAAATTTCTGAATTCTTAGTAATGTGTATATAAGTGGTCACTAAACGAGGTCCAATGTAGCCTGTGTAGGACAGGTTTGACTCATTATCGCATTCCATGATGGGAATTAACGCCTCTTCATCTTTTTCTGTATCGAGTTGTACAGGGACATTGAGTTCAATTGCCCGTCTTACAAGAGGTCTTCTTGCTGGTGTTGTCTACTATTTAAAACAAGCAAATTCAGAGAATTATGGTCCCCCGCCAGGGTCAAGGTCACAAGGTCAAAAAAATTGGTATTGATGGAAAGGGGTTGTCACAAGGAATACACATGTGAAATATGAAAGCAATACCTATTACGGTTCAGAAGTTATGACCAAGGTTAAAGTTTTTGTGACAGCGTGACGGAGGGACTGACGGACTGACGGACTGACGAATGAGAAATAATAGTCCCCACGCTTTCGCTAAAAGCGGGGGACAATAACCCATATCAGGGACAGGAAATTGGTTTTTCTTGCTTGGTCGAACACAAATTAAGTGGCCTGAATATACCTGAAATTTAAATAAAAAACATAGCTAGAAACAAATGTTTGTCATTTTGGCACAAGTATAATAAGTTTCTTGTGTGATTACACAATGTTGAATCATATCTTACATAATCAGAAAAATATTAATATCTAACCAATTGAAATACCACACTCATGCGATTACATGATGTGAAGTTGGGAACAATTCACAAGCCCCTTGATGGATGTTAATACATAAAGAATGTGACATGAGAGAAATTGTTGATTTACCCATCATATACTCAATTGTTGAAAATAAGTTTCAAATGTAAATAGATATATTACAAATAGACAATTTATAAAAAAGCTTGACGATAACACGGGTCTCCATCTCTCAATACTCCCTCGCAATAGCAATACACCAGTATTTACACTAGGATTTTGTTAACTGGATCAACCAGTTTAATAATAGCTTTTAATAGCACATGACCTAGTGTTCGGTTAGTTAGTTTAATATGAATACAGCCATGGTCTTTGTCTACAAATACTTTTCATTTGGTTTTTGCTTCTTAATACATGTACTGCTGTAGACTCACGCGATAACTAATTTAGCTATTTTGAACAATTGGATAGCGAAATCTAGATTACTACCGCCTGTTCACGGACATTGACAAGGTACTTACTCGATGTTTTAATAAGCTTCTGGTGCATTTACCTTAAAATTTTACGAAGGCTTTAACCGTTTCCCTCATGTAGATGCTTTCTGACGCCTCTGAAGCAGACAACTTTTGAAATCATAGTGGCAAATGGAGAAATTGCTCATGATGAGCAATTTCTCCATTTGTCACAATGATTTAAACTCTATTCAATATTCATACTATCATTTTGAGATTTTCCATCTTTCGGACTTGATAACTTCAAAGTCGTCTGCTGCAACTTTATTGTATGTGGGAAAGGGTAAATTATAAACAAAATAAACAGCAGGCTGGGTATGCATTGTGAGCAATGACCATATATGCATGTATCTGATTCTGAAAAATCTCAAGGCTTTAGTTTATGGATATTTAAACCAGTACTAACCAGAATTATTTTTTCCTTTTTGTTGTCGACTTGTTTATACAAATGGATCTAATTAAACAAAGGGACACAACTTTGGTTAACTATAACAAGTCGGATTCGCTACACTGTATATTTGCCACAGTACCACGATTTAATTAAAATGTATCCCACTATATCTTATTGCATAATTCCCAACTGTAATGTAAATATAGTGTAGTCCAGGTTGTAAAAATAATCAGATGGTTGAAAATGAGAATGTGTTTGAATATGTGTCAGTTCGCAGAATTTGTTGTCCGACAGTCATGATTGAAGATTTTCGCGAAGACTGCCGACATCTCTACAATATAATGTTAGGCCTACTTACCAACACTTTAGACGATACATTGGAGTTGTTTCTATTTAAATATTTAACCAGATACGTCTCAAGTCGTCATTATTCGGGATACAGTAAAATGTAAGGCTTCAAACGGCAATTTTTCGTTGTGTCTGTAAAGCGCTTTACTGTAAATGACGTGCGTCTAGATCACCTTGATTAGTACGGTACTAGTCGACTATTTTGACAAACTGGAACAAAATATTTCATTCTCATTTCCACGCATTTTTCGCTTTTGCTTAAAATTGTTAGTTCACACAAAATTACGCAGTTCTTTTATTACCTTAAACATCGATTTAGAATTAATAATGATAGACTAGACGACAATATTTTTCAAACTGTGTTTATACGT
The DNA here is from genome assembly GCA_031761405.1 of Serripes groenlandicus. Lineage (NCBI taxonomy): Eukaryota > Metazoa > Mollusca > Bivalvia > Cardiida > Cardiidae > Serripes > Serripes groenlandicus. The sequence goes on from JASEVX010000115.1 coordinate 30,659, forward strand.
CGGACCGGCCGCATTTTAAACATATCCAAAATGGCGGCCCCCATTGAATTTTTTCCAGTTTCATTTCAGAAACCTTCATGGGTATTGAAAAAAAAAAAAAAAAAAAAAATCTCACACCTGTTACCTATAAGCGAAAAAACCCATTCATGGTTTTTTTTCGTATAATTGGCACTATAGCCACAGTTGTTAAGCAAATTATAGTTTAACCTTGTCATACATATAGACGCTTTCTGCAGCAATAACCGACTTTTGAAAACATTGTGACAAACAAATAATTGCTTATAATGAGCAATATTTCATTTTGCCACAATATTTTCAATTTTATTATCATGCGCGGTATGTGCAGGCTGATTTGGATCGATACATTTTGCAGAGTCCATAATGTTGGTCTTCTCGTGGAACAGCTCATATGCAGTTGGATATGAAACTTCCAGTTTATTTAAGGGAAGTAATATACATCCAGAGATCTACGGCAGTTCAATGCCTAACATGACAATGCATATGCACAGACTCCCAGTGATCTTCACTGTTTGCATTAGATATTAAAAGCATCTGTTTCCCCCCCTTAAACCATTCAAAAATTCGCCGAGAAGCATCAGAGGAGATCTTTAATAATTGTTCGAACCCCAGCTCGGCCAACATTCTTTCCGACGTTTGTTGACAAAAGTCAATACGACAAGTGTAATTCGTCCTTCATCAATGGGCTAACAGGCTCTGTGGAAAAGCGTCCAGTTTTGTTTTGTGTAGTACTAGTATTTGACAGCCTTGAAACACGTGGTTAGATGAACTGGTCGCCGAGATATTAATGAACAATTGTAAGAAATGCATTCCTAGTAAAAGGGGTTATTTCTACCTAATTGGTTAAATTAAGTTAACACAGAAGCTTGATCATTATACACTGAGAAAAGAAAGAAAATGAAAAGGCAATATGCAAATATCCATGAAACTCAACTTGTTTAACCTTTTCCCAATTGTAGACGCTTTCTAACGCATCTACAGCAGACTTTTGAATACATTGTTGCAAAAGGAGAAATTAGTCATAATAAGCAATTTCTACTTTTGCCACAACGTTTTAATTCAATTCAATACTTCTTATTTCACTTATTTCATTTTGTATCCTTAGTTTTCAAATTCGTCTCAACCGAGCTCCGGTAGCTCAGTCGATAGCGACGCGGGCTGTCAATCCAGGGGTTGTAAGTTCGAATCCCAGCTCGGCCAACATTCTTTTCGACGTTTGACAAAAGTAACTGTGATTACTGTCAATGTCATTAGTATTTCACCAATGGGTTGTTCAACAGTCTATGTGGAAAAGCAGCCAGTTGATTGGAAAGTATGTTGTGTGGTGTACTGGTGTGGGAAAACCAAGAAACGCATGAGAAGATGAACTGGTCGCCGTGATATGACTGAACAATTGTTGAAAACGGCGTTAAACCCTAATCAATCACAATCAAACTCGTCTCATGCAGATTTGTTGCACGTGGGTTTACGCCGTTGTGTACAGTATTTCAGTCAATATATTGGAATATTATAACTGGATCGCTAGTCCGTCGTATCCTCTGGCATGTTGTCACCAACACTCCACTTTACCATGACTGTCTTTTCTGTCCGTTGTTAGAGAAGTGCTTAGCGCGTTGGACTTGACACCAGGTGTTTTGGGTTCGATCCCCGATGTCCGTTGTTAGAGAAGTGGTTAGCGCGTTGGACTTGAGACCAGGTGTCTCTGGTTCGATCTTCATTGTCCGTTGTTAGAGAATTGGTTAGCACGTTGGACTTGAGACCAGGTGTTTCGGGTTCGATACCCGATGTCCGTTGCAAAAGAAGTGGTTAGCTAGTTGAACTTAAGACCAGGTATTTCAGGTTCCAACCCCGTCGCGGAGGTCATTGTGGTATATACCTTTCCTAACCTCATACTGGACAGTCATATAGCTACCAATGATGTATGTGCTGTCTAAAATCCGCATGAATCCCAATAAATCATACTTAATGTTAGAAAAGAATGCACGCTAGTCATTATTGTGTTCGCTAATTGTAGGAAGGAACTGAGAGACTGTATTCGACCCCACCCCACCCCCACCCACCAAACACACACACACTGCACACGTACAAGTAATCTGCAGCAGACGACTCTGAAAACTCACATATATGGAAAATATCTGTAAATAAAAGAAACAATTATTGAATAAAGTACAACTCAATACTGAAAAGGTAGAAAATGCTCATTATGTCGACTATTGCATGTACGTAGGGGTCATTATGTCTTCCGTGGCATCTTCGTAGGGGACATTATGTTGTCCGTGGCATGTACGTAGGGGACATTGTGTTGTCCGTGACATGTACGTAGGGGTCATTATGCCGTCCGTGGCTTGTACGCAGGTGACAGTATGTTGTCCGTTGCATGTTCGTAGGGGTCATTATGTCGTCCGTGGCATGTACGTTGGGGTCATTATGTTGTCAGTTCCATGTACGTAGGGGTCATTATGTTGTCAATTCCATGTACATATATATCTTTATGGTGTCCGTAGCATGTACGTAGGGTGTATTATGTTGTCCTTGGCATGTACGTAGGGGTCATTATGTTGTCCGTTGGCATTTCTGCACAGAATACGTACATATTGATAATTATGCACAGAATACGTACATATTGATAAGTCTGCACAGAATACGTACACATTGGTTTTTCTACACATAATACGTACAAATTGATGTTTCAGCACAAAATATGTAAATATTGGAATTTCTGCACAGAATAGGTACAGATAAGTATGTACACAAGTTGACAACGCTTCTAACAAGGTCGTATAAGTAAACAGTTAAGATCTAGATCATAATGTGAAAATGCAAACAATCTAATCTCTTGTATCGTGTGAACATAGATATATCATGTAGAGTTTGCAAGGTTAAAGTACATCAACGTCAACGCCCTCTTGTATTGTGTGAATATGGTGATTAGTATCAACAACACTCGCCTTTCACACATGTAAACAACAAATCTGAAGCAGACGACTTTGACAATATCTGGGCAAAATATCGAAAATATCTGAAAATGAAAATAAAATCAATTAATTATTGAATAGAGTTAAATTCATTTGACAAAAGGTAAAATTGCTCATTATGAGGATTTTTTCATTTTGCTTCAATGTTTTCAAAGTGTGTCTGCTGCGGAGGCGTCAGAAAGCGTCTGTATATTGGAAGGGGTAAATGAACATATCCTATTAGAAGTAGCCAGTTAAATTCTGTTTCATGAAACCCAACTATAACGATCTTGTAACAAATGAACATATATATATATACATTTATTTATAGTTTGTATAAGCCATTTACTTTCTTATACAGTAAGTATACCCCGATTGATATTCTGCAACGAACGAACGCGTGCGTCAGCAAACGTTTGTATCATTTTATTATCGAAATGAAAAGTAAATAGAAATTAGAAATATATTGAATGTTGAAAGTATACATAACAAATGTGGTAGGTTAATTGCTGATTTTGTTGATTTTGTGTTGTTTGTTTTGATGGTGTTTTAGGGCGCTTTCAACAATATTTCAGTTATTTCACGGCGTTTATTCCGGGACAAGTTGCCAGTACTGCTGGTCCATTTACCCTAACACAAGCAAATCAGTCGTAATGATGGTACTCGGTAACTTGACCACAGAAAATTTGACCACACACATTTTGACCACAGGAGAGTTGACCACTGTATAATTTGACCATAGTACAATTTGACCACAGGAAAATTGACCACAGTAACTTGAACACAGTCAATTGACCACCGTCACTTGACCACAGTAACTTGACCACGGTAAGTTGATCACAGTAAATTGACCACCGTAACTTGACCACAGTAACTTGACCACGGTAAGTTGACCACGCTAAGTTGACCACAGCAACTTGACCATAGTAAGTTGACCACAGAAAGTATACAGGGGTCTAGTTTACAACAGATAAATACACTGAGACATAATGTTATAGTGGTAAAATTGTGGACCAAATGTCAAAGGACTTATTTGAAAACTAATATCGAAAATACATAATTACATTCGATCATTCGAATGTTCGTGCTGACGTCATATATAATTGTATTTGTTTTCACTGCAGACAACGATAGTACGTAACTTTCACAGCTCGTGCTGATAGACCGTTACTATGATAAACCCGCTCTGATACGTTATTGCTAGTTAAATGATAACCCATTACTAAGTAACGGTCCGTTACTGTGATATGTGTGATATAGTTACCACTACACGGTAGTTACCACAACATGGTAGTTCCGCAATGTAGTTACCACTACACGGTAGCTGCCGCCACACGATAGTTACCACCACACGGTAGTTACCACAACATGGTAGTTACCACTACACGATAGTTACCACAACATGGTAGTTACCACCACACGGTAGTTACCGCTACACGATAGTTACCACAACATGGTAGTTACCACTATACACGGTAATTACCACTGCACGGTAGTTACCACTACACGGTAGTTACCACTATACACGGTAATTACCACTAACGATAGTTACCACCACACGATAGTTACCACCACACGGTAGTCACCACCACACGATAGTTGCCGCCACACGATAGTTACCACCACACGGTAGTTACCACTACACGGTAGTTACCACCACACGGTAGTTACCACCACAAGGTAGTTACCACCACAAGGTAGTTGCCGCCACACGATAGTTGCCGCCACACGATAGTTACCACTACACGATAGTTGCCGCCACACGATAGTTACCACCACATGGTAGTTACTACCACAATGTAGTTACCACTACACGATAGTTACCACCACACGATAGTTACCACCACACGGTAGTTACCACTATACACGGTAATTACCACTACACGGTAGTTACCACTACACGGTAGTTACCACTATACACGGTAATTACCACTAACGATAGTTACCACCACACGATAGTTACCACCACACGGTAGTCACCACCACACAGTAGTTACCACTACACTGTAGTTACCACTACGCGGTAGTTACCAATATACACGGTAATTACCACTACACGGTAGTTACCACTACACGGTAGTCACCACCACACAGTAGTTACCACTACACTGTAGTTACCACTACGCGGTAGTAACCAATATACACGGTAATTACCACCACACGATAGTTACCACCACACGGTAGTCACCACCACACAGTAGTTACCACTACACTGTAGTTACCACTACGCGGTAGTTACCAATATACACGGTAATTACCACTACACGGTAGTTACCACTACACGGTAGTCACCACCACACAGTAGTTACCACTACACTGTAGTTACCACTACGCGGTAGTAACCAATATACACGGTAATTACCACTACACGGTAGTTACCCACTACACGGTAGTTACCAACCACACTGTAGTTACCACTACACGATAGTTACCACTACACAGTGTCCGAGGCGGGAAATGGTCGGGATAGGGGGAGGGGGGGGGGGTCAATGGGGGTGTCCGGGAACAGATCCTAGGCAGAAGTAAACTGTGGATTCCCGGGACTAGTAAAACGCAGATATTAAAATCATAAAAACATAGGTTTCAGTCATTCATGGTTATATTCCACATACCAAAATAATATACATTTTTTTTCATATTCACACGTTCTATTCAGTTCTTTTCTCGCTTGTTTCCTGTAACCATTCAGTTTGCAATTATCCTCTCTACTTGGATAATACAGTCCAATTCCCCGGAGGAATTGAACCATGGTCTTCCTTTGGTTAGCGTACTCATATCCAACAATCTGTCTTCTCCGGTTTCACTCAATAACTTTTATCGATATTTCACCTAATCGATCGCCGGAGTTTCTTATCTTTCGGCAGTTTACGAAGATAACCGACGCAATTCGTAGGGGTCATAAATCATAAATCATCAGGGTAATTCAAACGGATTTACCAGTTTTAATCTTGGTAGGTTAACGGTTTTATTATAGGGATATGCTATATTTAAACGAGCATAGCAAAATTTGTGTTTTACGTTTTAATATAAAATCAAGTTTAAAATTGATTTTTCATAAAAAAATAACCATTAATTTAATTAAAAAAAAGCCGAATCATGAATTTATAATAAAGTGTTTAATTAAAAAGTATAATCCGAGCAGTTATACTTTGGTCATTAAAAAACAAAGAGATTCACTTAGGGCTGACTTCAACCACCAATATAAAATTGAAAGTCGCTATATATATATATAAAAAAAAAAAAATCAAAAATGATAATGTAAGATTTTTAACTTCTCAGCTTAATATGCAGATTTTAGCTATTTTGTATACGAAGATCAGAACCCATACTTCATAAGTTTGAAAATAAATTCAATCCAACCTGTATCAAAATAAACAATACAGAAAATCCATTATTCAGAAATGATATTAAATATTTTCATGAAGCTGATAACAATAATAATAAATATTATGTCGTAACTTTTAATTTAACACAAGTACATCTATTTTAAGTCACGCTGATAATAACAAATGGCAGAAAATGTCAATCCTGGTTTTTATGACCCAATTAACTTATAAAACGCCCGAGGCAGTGTCTATTAGAGCATTACAGATTAACCTGAATACACACATTTGACACTTATAATAATACATTAAAATTGAGATGATGTTTTGAAAAACAGCATTAAAAATAAAAACGGTATCCATTGAGAGTTTTCATAAACAGTATTAAAAAACAGAAAATACATTTTGTAGTTTTAATTAACTTGGGTAGAAATAATAGTGTGTTAATAACAAAAGGGTTATCTTAATAACACAAATTGTGTTTCCTTAATTCTTTTCACATTTTATATAAAAATTACAAGAAGCTGGCATATTTTTATTGCAAAAAGGTAGCAATTAAAATGTTTTTATTTGTATATTATGAAAACAGTTTTTATAATATCAGGAATAGTGTATACTGCATTTCCGTTTGCACAGAAATATTGTCAACATACATTAACACTTTGTGAACAATAAAGTGTATTAATCTAAGATGATTTTAGTAAAGTTAATAACATTTGTGTAGATTACATGATTTTTTGTTTTTGTTTTTTATTACGCATCAAACGTATGTATTTAACAGTTTTTGGTCAGTATTATTTCCATAACCAACATCGGATAATCAATCCTAGTGAGATTGACAACGTATCATGTATACTTATTTTTCGCTGATACTCAAAATGAATTATTATTCCTATTCTTTTAACACATTTAAATATGACAAATACATAATTGGCCTTAATTTATAGGTAATATTTATGTCAACGGCGGGCTATTATTTAATAATATTCCTATTGTTATTGCGCGAGGATAAAAACTATTTGATTAAACTCTTAATTCAATCCTTAATTATCCAGATATTTAAAACCTGCCCTGAAGGAGTAAGATTTTATTGCCCTGCAATAAAACATCGAAGTCATAAAACCAGTAGCGGTGAAATCCGATTAACTTCGTAAGTTTCCGCTACTGTTTGACGGACTCCACCGAACACAAAAAATACTTACATGTTGTTTGACAAAAGCATTAATTCCCCCGCCTAAATTTTTCTTAATTTCATAAAAAATGATATCCTTCTTTAAACAAATGAATATACTTTACGAATGTGAATGCGAACTTATAAAAAGTTTAAAGGAAAACAAGTTATAACTAATTAACCAACGAAATTTGATGGCAATTTCTGTGTAATTATCAAAAATCATATGTAATTCAATAGGAATATAGGGTCACCTAATGTTTATATAAATTCCCCCACCTAAATTTTATTTCTAATTAAAACAAATTACATATTTGAAATCGAGAGATTTTGTTCTTCCCAAATATGAATGCGAACTTAAAATATAATAAACATTAAGAAAGTTATGCCCACATTTGTTACAATGCCCTTCTTATTTCTATATAGCCGATTATTGATTTTTGACTGATCGGTAGAAGACAAATTGTTGCATATGCCTGACTCTACCGTCAGGACGCACGACCCCAGATACATACGTATGGTCGAAGTATACCAATAATGGTTCAGCAATACCTGGAACGATGGTCCGTAGATACTGCATCCCCGCTGGAACTTCCGCCGCTGCTGGCAGAAACGCAAGGCCGGTCATTTGTCCAGTGAATAGGCGTAATTCCTCTTCATCGTTCATATAGGCATTGCGTAATCCGAGGTCATCTACATGGCGCTAAACACTTCCGGATAAGTGATAAAAACAACGATGGATTGTTATTCCGTAGCCAAATACGGTATTGGTTGCACCGATCGTAGATATCTCGAAATCCGTCATTGTTTGGGTTATGCGCATGGGATGGCCAGTGATCTGTTCACAACGGAGCTTCACATTTCAGAACAGTTCGGAATACGTTCCTCGACTTTTGTCAGGCAGCATGGCGAAGGCAGTGGTGATTTCTGTATCACCCAGTGGACATCTGATGAAATACAGTTGCTTGAACGATCTTGGATTTAGATCAAAATTGCCATCTTCATAAAATATATCTGCCTCTCCTATGATCCGTAGCGCGGCATCGGACGCGAACACAGGGATTCTACGCGGATTGTTGGGCCCGTTGTCATACTGTAGGAAGTTACCGCCTCGCGCAGTTCGTAGAAAATCCATATCAATTTCAGCCAGATCCTCTCTTCTTTCCGGATCGGGAAGAGATTTTCGCTGGTTTCGTATTGTACGCGCGCGCACCGCTGGCAAAGTATTGTGAGCGTCTGGGTGGAGTCTATATACTATACATGGGCATGCGCAGCACGATTGAGAAGAGTGATACCATATATGGAAGCAATAATCGTCTTAGATGACCAATGATTGGACGTTAATTTTGCTACACATATCCATATTAGGTCATGGCTAGGAATGGGCGGAGCCTACATATTTCAAGGAATTAGATCCAGGGTAGTAACGGTCGACCTACACAGTTAAGAACCCGGTGTAGGTACTACACAGGAGTCATGTGCAGGTAGAACACATGACATGAGTCATGTGTAGGTACAACACATGAGTCATGTATAGGTACAATACATCAGTCATGTGTAGGTACAACACATCAGTCATGTGTCGGTACAACACATCATACATGTCGTACACCACATGAGTCGTAGGTATACACATGAGTCATGTGTAGGTTATACACATGCGTCATGTGCTGGTAGAACATGTAGGCACAACACATGAGTCATGTGTAAGTATAGTACACATGAGTCATGTGTAAGTATAGTACACATGAGTCATGTGTAAGTATAGTACACATGAGTCATGGGCAGGGCGCGTTAATACAGGAAGTAGTTGATCTACGCAGTTAAGAACCAGTTGTAGGTACACCGACACATAAGTGTGTAAGTGGTACACATGGTTCCTGTGTAGACGACAAACTGTCGGCCGTAACACAGGCTCGATGTGTAGATGTGATACGGGGATTACACGTCAAGTAACACGTATCCATAGTAACGTTGGGTTATCATAGTAACGTATTATCAAAGTAACGGTCTATCAGAGTAACGAACTGTGTGAAATGTGGACTGTTGTTGTTCATGAGAATAACCAGTAAAACATTTATACAGCGTACCATTGCGAATATCACAGGAAAATGCCCGAATAAGTGAGTTTCCATTGAAACTTTCCCAAGTGTGTTGCCACTTATATTTTTGATGAGTAAAACTACGCGCTATACGCGGCAACTTGACTACAGGAAATTTGACTGAGACCGTGTGGTGGGACAGTGTAGTGGTAACTACCGTGTAGTGGTAATTGTCGTGTAGTGGTAACTACCGTGTAGTGGTAATTGTCGTGTAGTGGTAACTACTGTGTAGTGGTAACTACCGTGTAGTGGTAATTGTCGTGTAGTGGTAACTACTGTGTAGTGGTAATTATCGTGTGGTGGTAACTACCGTGTAGTGGTAATTGTCGTGTAGTGGTAACTACTGTGTAGTGGTAATTATCGTGTAGTGGTAACTACTGTGTAGTGGTAACTACCGTGTAGTGGTAATTGTCGTGTAGTGGTAACTACTGTGTAGTGGTAATTATCGTGTGGTGGTAACTATGTAGTGGTAATTATCGTGTAGTGGTAACTATGTAGTGGTAATTATCGTGTGGTGGTAACTACAGTATGGTGGTAACTACCGTGTAGTGGTAACTACCGTGTAGTGGTAACTACCGTGTAGTGGTAACTACCGTGTAGTGGTAACTACCGTGTAGTGGTAATTATCGTGTAGTGGTAACTATCGTGTGGTGGTACATGTAACTACAGTATGGTGGTAACTACCATGTGGTGGTAACTATCGTGTAGTGGTAACTATCGTGTGGTGGTAAGTATCAAGTGGTGGTAACTATCATGTGGTAGTAAGTATCAAGTAGTGGTAACTATCATGTGGTGGTAACTACAGTATGGTGGTAACTACCATGTGTTGGTAACTATCCTGTAGTGGTAACTATGTAGTGGTAACTACCGTGTGGTGGTAATTACCGTGTAGTGGTAACTATCAAGTGGTGGTAACTACCGTGTAGTGGTAACTATCGTGTGGTGGTAACTATCGTGTGGTGGTAAGTATCAAGTGGTGGTAACTATCGGGTGGTGGTAAGTATCAAGTGACGGTAATTCCCGCGTGGTGGTAACTACCGCGTGGTGGTAATTATGTTGTGGTGGTAACTATCGTGTGGTGGTAATTCCCGCGTAGTGGTACCTACCATGTGGTGGTAACTACCGTGTGGTGGTAACTAACTATACTGTGTGGTTGGTAACTAACCCCCCCCCCCCCCTTCCCCCACCCCCCTCCCCCCCGTGAAAACAACGCAATACAAAATATTTCGATATTTACTCGTATGATCGAATGCAATTATGTATTTTCGATATTGTTTTCAAATAAGTCCTTTAACTTCCTTAGCCTTGTCCAATAACTTCGACAAAATCAATATTGAACCATTGACATTTGGCCGGACCACAATGTTACCACTATAATATATTATGTCTTAGTTTATATAACTATTGTAAACTTGTCTGAAGTAGACCCTTGTAAACTTCCTGTGGTCAACTTACTGTGGTCGAGTTACTGTGGTCAACTTACTGTGGTCAACTTACCGTGTTCAACTTACTGTGGTCAAATTACTGTGGTCAACTTACTGTGGTCAACTTACCGTGTTCAACTTACTGTAGTCAAATTACTGTGGTCAAATTACTGTGGTCAACTTACTCTGGTCAAATTACCAGTGGTCAAAATGCACTGTGGTCAAATTACTGAGGTCAAAATGTGTGTGGTCAAATTTCGTGTGGTCAAATTACATGGAGTCGTAATGATAACCTCACAATCCTAAGGCACAAAGAGGGAAATTCATTACTACCGTATGACCTGGCCGGAGATCGAAACTTCTACCTCGCGCACCTGAAGCGGGGGCTCTACCACGACACCACTGAGGCGATCACGCGTCGTGGAATAAAAGATCATATTTTAAATCTGATGTTAAATGCCCATATCAGAGCCCTAGATAAGGCATGTATTTAGAATATTTAAAATGTTGATTTGACCTTCAAACCCTTTGTTACGGGTTCTCAAAAGAATCGCCGCACTGTGTACAAACAATATAGGGTTTGTTTGGGTAATAAAAGAGATATGATGGAGAAAAAAACCTGTTCGTTCCGTCTAATGTAGACATGAAAATCCGATTATTAAAACAACGCATATGAACAGAAATATGGAATGAAACTTTGAGATGCCAGCAAATCCTACAAGTATGTGAAATAGCGATTAAATGAAAATCTAAAATTCGACTGTCGAGGAATGGTTCTGACCCTCTTTAAGCTCTATTATTATTTCGGGAACCAGAGTCATGCGCAGACCCTTACAAACTGGACTAAGCTGAGAGGTTTTAAAACGCGTTGTTGAATACAATTAAATCTAAATCTTCGGGAATCCAAAAAGTGGATTTTGGATTTAGTTTAAGATTTAGTCCAAAGTCCAAAGTTGAAAGTTTGGTGAATACGGGCCATGGGGTTTGTCATATTGTTTTGTTGTGGTTTTACGCCGTTTTCATCATTATATCAGTTGTATCACGGCGACAGTTCACTTATTCATGATCCCTTCCCTGCCCAAGAGCACTCCACCATGACCACAGCGCCGCGACTGGGGATCGAACCCGGGACGCCCGGTTCCAATTCCCGAACGCTAACCACTCGACCATTGCTGACTCATAAGCTACGCCATAATAATAGTTCATATACTTCTACAAGGGTCAGGATCAGGTTAATTCTGTCCAACTTCCATATAAGGGGATTCCTTTAATTTCATGTATATTGATATGTCATGTAGTATAGTTATGGTTAAATTTATGCAGAGACATATAAACACAGTTCATATGTCTCTGATTTATGGCACCAATTGTATCTATCAATAGGAATAATTTTCTAACTGGTGTTATCTCCCTTTGACCATTAGTCCGCTAGTTCTGTTCCGAGCTTTGAAGAAACTGTAAATGTCCAACTAAACAGTATGGGAAACAGATCTATTCTAATTAAGTTTCATGACATTATGAACTGAACGATTATTGGAGAAAGACACATTAGTGGTGGATTATGTTTTAAACAGAAAGAAATCGGCCTTGTTTTCATCGTTCACAGGCGTTTTTCTTTTGCACATAAATATCCTTGCATATCATGAAAACTGTTTTACTGTAGAACATCCCATCGAATACGTTACATATGCAAGGCAGAATTTATAATGTGTGGAGCACGTTAATGGGCCCGTGTATACGAAAAGGTATTTGTTAGCTATCATAAGTAGTATAGATCACGATCAATCGATGTATTTGCATAGTCTGATCACGATTTACACTGTTTACGCTTATTTACGTAAGCTTTTAGAATGTTCTTTCAACTTGTGTAGATTGTGGTAAGATGAAGAAGATTGACAGGCCGACTCGAATCTACATTTCAGACGTGCGAACTTCTTCCACGGGCGAGCTCAATTATAGTTTTGAGCCATTTTGGTATAAGAAATGCCTATTTTACTTGGTATTCAAAGACGGTATTACACTAATGCATTACTTGGCATTGCAATCTATCCACCAGAACCGATATACGGTGATCCATGCGTTGTTTTCTTACATACAGACATCTACTCCTTACCTGTATAATATATAACAAACTGAATTTATAACCGTTTGATCGGCAGGCATCTTAAATACCAGACAGGATGCGGAACATAAATAAAATCCATAAATATATGGTCCCATCTATACCCCTTGGAGACGATCGTAGCCTCCATCTTTCCGCTATCCTGTATGACTTAACAAGCGGGGCATTTCATTTTAAATGCGCCACTGTGAACTAAGAAAACACAAATTATTGTTTACACATATTTTTAATGATCACCAACTTAGATTATAAATCATACATATATACAGTTCTGATACAAATGGTACAGATCTTAAGTTAGGAGTACGAAAGCTGAGAACCTTATTGATAGTTTGCATTAAAAAAGTAAGTATACGTGTGAACCTAATTGATAGTTTGCATTAAAATAGTAAGTATACGTGTGAACCTAATTGATAGTTTGCATTAAAAAAGTAAGTATACGTGTGTACCTAATTGATAGTTTGCATTAAAATAGTAAGTATACGTGTGAACCTAATTGATAGTTTGCATTAAAATAGTAAGTATACGTGTGAACCTAATTGATAGTTCGCATTAAAATAGTAAGTATACGTGTGTACCTAATTGATAGTTTGCATTGAAATAGTAAGTATACGTGTGCACCTAATTGATAGTTTGCATTAAAATAGTAAGTATACGTGTGAACCTAATTGATAGTTTGCATTAAAATAGTAAGTATACGTGTAAACCTAATTGATAGTTTGCATTAAAATAGTAAGTATACTTGTGAACCTAATTGATAGTTTGCATTAAAATAGTAAGTATACGTGTGAACCTAATTGATAGTTTGCATTAAATTAGTAAGTATACGTGTGAACCTAATTGATAGTTTGCATTAAGAAAAAGTAAGTATACGTGTAAACCTAATCATAGTGATAGTTTGCATTAAAATAGTAAGTATACGTGTGAACCTAATTGATAGTTTGCATTAAAATACTAAGTATACGTGTGAACCTAATTGATAGTTTGCATTAAAATAGTAAGTATACGTGTAAACCTAATTGATAGTTTGCATTAAAATAGTAAGTATACTTGTGAACCTAATTGATAGTTTGCATTAAAATAGTAAGTATACGTGTGAACCTAATTGATAGTTTGCATTAAAATAGTAAGTATACGTGTGAACCTAATTGATAGTTTGCATTAAAAAAAAGTAAGTATACGTGTAAACCTAATCATAGTGATAGTTTGTATTAAAATAGTAAGTATACGTGTGAACCTAATTGATAGTTTGCATTAAAATAGTAAGTATACGTGTGAACCTAATTGATAGTTTGCATTAAAATAGTAAGTATACGTGTGAACCTAATTGATAGTTTGCATTAAAAAAAAGTAAGTATACGTGTAAACCTAATCATAGTGATAGTTTGCATTAAAATAGTAAGTATACGTGTGTACCTAATTGATAGTTTGCATTATAATTGTAAGTATACGTGTAAACCTAATTGATAGTTTGCATTAAAATAGTAAGTATACGTGTGAACCTAATTGATAGTTTGCATTAAAATAGTAAGTATACGTGTGTACCTAATTGATAGTTTGCATTAAAATAGTAAGTATACGTGTGCACCTAATTGATAGTTAGCTTTAAAATAGTTAGTGACTTAAAAACACGCAGTGAAGTGTAGCCCCAGGTGTCAATGTAACTTTAAACGATGCCAAATCGGCGAGGCAATAAGACCGCCAAGTTAACCAAGCAATAAGACCGCCAAGTTAACGAAGCAATAAGACCGCAAAGTTAACGAGGCAATAAGACCGCCAAGTTAACGAGGCAATAAGACCGCCAAGTTAACGAAGCAATAAGACCGCCAAGTTAACGAAGCAATAAGACCGCCAAGTTAACGAGGCAATAAGACCGACAAGTTAACGATGCAATTAGACCGCCAAGTTAACGATGCAAAAAGACCGCCAAGTTAACGAGGCAATAAGACAGACACATTAACGATGCAATAAGACCGCCAAGTTAAGGATGCAATAAGACCGCCAAGTTAACGATGCAATAAGACCGCCAAGTTAACGAGGCAATAAGACCGCCAAGTTAACGAAGCAATAAGACCGCCAAGTTAACGAGGCAATAAGACCGCCAAGTTAACGATGCAATAAGACCGCCAAGAAACGCCAGCCGCGGCTCAAATATCTAAATGTAACCTTGCACAATGTTCTATCATTTACTGAAACAAGAATTTAACAGTTTAATGTGTATAGTCTTCCGAACATGTACATGCTTTAGCAAATACCGTCAATCTAGATTGTGTTCATTCCTGTGAAATTCGGGCATCATTTGCCTTAGTGGTTTTTGAATATCAAACATGATGACGAATTTCAATATCCGAAGTAACTTTTCGTTAAAATTGCTTTTGCCAGCAATATAGCACTTCTATATTTAAAAACCTAGTTAAATATCATTATTGATTAAACTGTTTTCTCATTCAAATGTTTTCTTGCGCATCGGAAGCAGATGACCTTTGCCACAATGTTTTCAACTCTAGTCTCAAACTTAACTGGTATCTTAAGAGATTTTCCATATTTTCTATAAATGTTTCCAAAGTTGTCTACTGCAGATTTGTCGTGTGTTAGAAAGGGTTAATGATAATTATCTCCGATTGTCTTACAAAGTTACGTGCATCCGCACATACTGATCAAAATCTACACTGTTCACATATAAATTACATCAGCAATGAATGTCCACAACTACCGACGCCGAAATAAATATTGACATTACATACAGTGAACTCGTAAAAATTGGAACTGGAAAGGGACATTGAAGTTAGCTTGAGTTATCGACGTTTACGAGTTATCGCTGAATTTATACTTAATCAGTTTGCGAGTTATTCATTTATACGTATGCATTTTAGTGAATAGGAAAACAGCACAGTGACAGTTCTAATTGCTCGTACTGCTGGTACACTGTTTTGATAAACAACTCCGTTCATGGAAATGGTTCGAGTTAACTATATGTTCGGTTATCCCCTGTTCGAGTTATCGCGAGTCCACTGTATCTACATATAAGCAATATCGTGCACCAATGCACCACGTCGAATCAAGCATAAATATACATGCTCACTTGATGCTAGCCAAAGTTTAAAAATTAATAATAATTGTTTAAAAATTAATAGTAATTGTTTAAAAATTAATAGTAATTGTTTAGAAATTAATAGTAATTATTTAAAAATTAATAATAATTGTTTAAAAATTAATAGTAATTATTTAAAATTTAAAAATTAATAGTAATTGTCTAAAATTTAAAAATTAATAATGATTGTTTAAAAATTAATAGTAATTATTTAGAATTTAAACATTAATAGTAATTGTTTAAAATTTAAAAATTAATAATAATTGTTTAAAAATTAATAGTAATTGTTTAAAGTTTAAAAATTAATAGTAATTGTTTAAAATTTAAAAATTAATAGTAATTGTTTAAAAATTAATAGCAACGCAATTTGACACGTCTGCAACCGACATTCTAAAACATTATATGAGCCTGTCCATAGGAAAAGGTACACGTTGCCTTTTGTTAACAGGGTGGATCAAGATCAGCAAGTACATCCTCACTGTCTGACCAAGAGCTACACTGTCTAACATATAACTTGTAAAAGCTAGTTAGAAGAGTAAGTTAACTCGTGTATATTATGATAAGACTGAGGAGATTGACATGCTGATCTGAACATACACTGTTCAGAAATATCGATTTGTACCTTTTTCATGTATTCATATGGTAACAGAAGAAAATGCACACATAATGTGAAATACCACTTTGTGTCACAATGTTTTGTACTCTATTACAATGTAAGTTATAATATTTGTGGACTTTTTCCATTGTTGTGCCTTGTTGTTTTCAAAGTCGTCTGCTGCAGATTGTGTGTATGATAGAAAGGGATTAAAGCAAATATAATGTTATTAGTCTTTGTTCTAATTATCGAATGGGTCAGAAGCCCCTCGGCATGTTCAACCTGTCGTCGAAACACCGGCTAGTGTGTGTATAAAAGTTTCAATATACATGTACAGTTTCTGTTATAAGCAAACATATGTGATTAATAATTACCTTATAAGAATACGTATTCTGAAGAAAGTGTATTTAACATTTACGCTTGGTATTACGGTAAATATTTTCTCAGGAGATAGCCAGAGAAATGACTTCCACGGAGTGTATCGGAGTTGACTGCCGATGAACTCGTACACTTAATGGCTACACGAGCTCCTGCTTTGAGTCGTGACATAAGAGTATCAGTAGCACACGTGTTCCCACTGTTCTCAAAGATTGTCATTGGTTTCTGTATCTTATCATCGACGACAAAAGCTAAATAGACCCTGCTACCATAACTATTACACATCTGTGTGGTGAAGATGTAATCCCCGTCAACAGGCGCTGTAAAGACACCACTTGCCTTATCGTAACCGTCACCTCTGTTCTCTACGAGTGTGGGAAAAACGTATATCTGACCAGTTGACGGCGTTGTTGTGACGAGGTCCTTTGCCGTAAAAAATACGTCGGGTGTTTTTAACAGACCTGTAGGTAGAATGAAAATAAAACTATACAACAACAATACACAGATTGATAGAGACAAACATCCGAATGAGTAACGAGACAATGGGAGACATATATCAACGTCCCTAGGATAAAATCAACCATTAACCCTTTCCCACATACAGACGCTTTCTGATGCTTCTGCAACAGACGACTTTTGAAAACATTGTAATTATTGTATAGAATTTCTTCTTTTGTTACAATGTTTTTAAAATATATATATGAGAGGCCCTAGGATAGAATCAACCATTAACCCTTTCCCACATACATACGTTTTCTAACGGCTCTGCAGCAGACGTATTTTGAAAACATTGTTACAAAAGTAGAAATTGCTTAAATCAAGCAATTTCTCCTTTTGCCACGATGTTTTCAACTCTATACAATAATTACAATTTCATTAGTAGATATTTTCGATATTTGTGATTTGATCATTTCAAAGTAGTCTGCTGCATTTTCTTTATATGTGGGAAAGGGTTAGTGTAGTTCGAGATCCAGATCCAGATCCGCTAGCGAATCAATGCATATGTGACCAGACAATGGGATACATATATGAGAGGCGCTTTGAGAAAATCAGCCATAAAACATGAGCAAGCAGTTTAGATGTAGCGAATCAGTGCAGCCATATCTGGCCCTTCACTTGTAAACAACACAGAGGAGCTGACTTTGATAGATACAGACACGGTCCATTAATGATTGACAACATATACCCGAGGGAGAGATAGAATTTAAGGGCGGCACACTGCGAAAACAAACTATAAAGCTTAATCAAGTAGTATATATCCTGATCCGACCGTAAGTCAGTGTCGCCTGATCTTGCTCCGTGCTATATACATCAACACAGTTAAATAGATACGGACACTGTCCCTGAAAAATGTTTCATAACATAAACGGAGTGAGCGATACCAACGATAAAGATTAAGCCAGTGGTATAGACCCAGATTCTCCCGCAAGTCAGTGTCGCCAGATCTTGCTACGCGCTATATACATCAACGCAGAAACACTCAATTAAATAGATACGGACATTGTCAACAAATACCAACCATAAAGCTTAAGCAAGTGGTATAAACCCAGGTCCGCCTTTAAGTCAGTGTCGCCTGATCTTGCTCCGTATTATATACATCAACACGGAAACACACAGATAAATAGATACAGACATTGTCAACACATACCAACCATAAAGCTTAAGCAAGTGGTATAAACCCAGGTCCGCCTTTAAGTCAGTGTCGCCTGATCTTGCTCCGTACTATATACATCAACACGGAAACACACAGTTAAATAGATACAGACATTGTCAACACATACCAACCATAAAGCTTAAGCAAGTGGTATAGACCCAGGTCCGTCTGTAAGTCAGTGTCGCCTGATCTTGCTCCGTACTATATACATCAACACGGAAACACACAGTTAAATAGATACAGACATTGTCAACACATACCAACCATAAAGCTTAAGCAAGTGGTATAGACCCAGGTCCGTCTGTAAGTCAGTGTCGCCTGATCTTGCTCCGTACTATATACATCAACACGGAAACACACAGTTAAATAGATACAGACATTGTCAACACATACCAACCATAAAGCTTAAGCAAGTGGTATAGACCCAGGTCCGTCTGTAAGTCAGTGTCGCCTGATCTTGCTCCGTACTATATACATCAACACGGAAACACACAGTTAAATAGATACAGACATTGTCAACACATACCAACCATAAAGCTTAAGCAAGTGGTATAAACCCAGGTCCGTCTGTAAGTCAGTGTCGCCTGATCTTGCTCCGTACTATATACATCAACACGGAAACACACAGTTAAATAGATACAGACATTGTCAACACATACCAACCATAAAGCTTAAGCAAGTGGTATAGACCCAGGTCCGTCTGTATGTCAGTGTCGCCTGATCTTGCTCCGTACTATATACATCAACACGGAAACACACAGTTAAATAGATACAGACACTGTCAAATAATGTTTCACAAAATAAACGGAGATACCAACCATAACGCTTAAGCAAATGGTATAGACCAAGATCCTCCCGCAAGTCAGTGTCGCCTGATCTTGCTTCGAGCTATACCATAAAGCTTAAGCAAGTGGTATAGACCCAGATCCGCCCGTAAGTCAGTGTCGCCTGATCTTGCTCTGTACTATATACATCAACACGGAAACACACAGTTTGATATATACGGACACTTTCAAATAATGTTTCACAAAAAAACGAAATGAGAGATACCAACTATAAAGCTTAAGCAAGTAGTATAGATCGAGCGAATAATTGAAGCCTGATCTTGCCCTGCTATTTGTAAACAACAACACAGAAACACACATATTCTTGACGAAATATACCGTGTGAGAGATACCAATCATAAAGCATAAGCCAGATGTGTAGATCTAGATTCGTAAGTTGGTTAGTGCAGTCTGATCTGATTCTTCGGTATATAACAGAGACAGGCAGTTTGATAGTTTCGGCCCCCTTCAAATAATTCTTGACGAAATAAACAACGTGAGATATACCAATCATAAAGCATACGCCAGATGTGTAGATCTAAATTCGTGAGCGGTCTAGTGCAGTCTGATCTGACTCTTTGGTATATACCACTAAACAGAGACACACAATTTGATAGATTCGGCCCTCTTCAAATCATTATTGAAGAAATATACCGAGTGAGAGATACCAACCATAAAACATTAGTCAGATGTGTACATCTAGATTCGTGAGTTGGTTAGTGCAGTCTGATCTGACTCCTCGGTATATACCACTACACAGAGACACAACTTTAGATAGATTTAGACACTTCTTTATGAATGCGTAACGAGATGAACGGAGTTAAAGGTAACTGATCGGTGCTCTGTTAAAACCAACCAAGCGACTAGCGCAGATCCAGATCCGCCAGCGCAGTCTGATCTTACTCTTCGCTATATAAATCAACAGATAAACACACAGTTTGATAGATATAGACACTTCTTTAAGAATACGTAACGAGATGAACGGAGTAAAGGGTAAATGGTCGGTGCTCTGCCAAAACCAACCAAGCGACTAGCACAGATCCAGATCAACCAGCACAGTCTGATCTGACTCTGCGCTGTTTAAAGCAACACATATACACAAAATTTGATGGATATAGACAAGAATGTAAGACTATCAACACATAGACATACAGTTTAATGGATATAAACACTTCTTTAAGACTAGCAACACATAGACACACAGTTTAATGAATATAGACAATTCTTTCAAAAATGCATGATGAGATAAACGTAGTGAGGGCTAAATCATCGGCACTCTGGAAAAACAAAACGTAAGACAATAACGACTAGTGTAGATTCAGATACGCCAGCGCAACGACGCAGTCTGATCTAGTGCTACGCTATATACAACAAGACATTGACTCACAATTGGATATAATGAGAGGGACATACATGTATATAATAATGAAAATGAAATGATCAACAGAATAAGAGTTGATATCATGAGAGAAACGGATTTAAAAATAAAAAAAGACTAATCGACAGAATGATAACAAATATAGAGTTGGTATAAGGAGAGAGACAGGTATAGAAATGAAAAGGCGATGATCGACAGAATGCGAAGAAAGATCAAACATATTTCAAACTCATCGGAATAGCTTAACTGTATTTAGACCGTCCTAACATATCCAGCAATCCAGCACTCTGGCAAGAGCTAGCCGTATCCACAAATCAGATTTCAATCGACATACGCCGTCCGAGGTTAGAACATATAAATACATCTCTTTTGTGTCTTTGATTGATTGATTTAGGTTTATCGCCGTTTTAAACAAAGATCAGTCATATCACGACGACCAGTTCTACTACTCATGGGTTTCATGGCTTTCTCTCACCAGTACTCCGCACAACATACTTTACAGACAACTGGCTGCTTGTTCACATAGACTGTTAGCCTATTGGTGAAAGACTTATGACGATTGTCGCATCAAATTTTGTCAAATGTCGGTAAGAATGTTGGGCGTGCTAGGGTTCGAACTCACAACCCCTGAATTGACAGCCCGCGTCGCTACCGAATGACCTACCGGGGCTCGGCCCCTTGTGTGGCATTTAGGTAGTCTAATTTGGATGCACTTTTATAAACTATACACGTTCAATAATTAGTTTGTGTTTTCTTGGTCATGTCTCCCCTTTTCCGAAAATTGTATAGAAAAAACGAAACTCTGGCCTGATTTATTCTTTTGTCTGAAAAAGAATATAATCTGCAACAATGCCATATGCAATTAAACATTATATGATTTCGCTACGATTGGTTTGAAATGCCACTCATAAAAATGGATTCAAGCTAAGGTTGTGTTTTGAATTATGTTGAACTGATTTATAAACACATTCGAACAGACTATCTCTCTAGACTTGCAAACCAAGTATTGCCGCAAAGTTTCAACTTTTTCTTTTAAAAAAAACAAGGTGTCGATTACAATCATGGGACGAACACATATTAAGAGTCGTCTGCTGAAAATTTATCAAAATGCGTCTGCAAGTGTAAACGGGTTTATAAATTAGACCCGCCTCTGATGCCTTCGGGCCTTAGAGCATCTGCGTCATCCCAAACTGAGGGGGTATTAAGAACCCAAATACAAACAAGACTCAACTCGCATTAAAAAGAACACAAGTGGTAACACTGACATTTTGCCACAATGTTTTCAAAAGTCGTCTGCTTCATATGTATCAAAACGCGTCTGCAAGGGTCAACGGGTTAATAAATAAGACACACCTTTGACGGTGTTGGGCCTTTACGCATCCCCGTGATGTCAAACCGAAGATGTTTTAAGACCTTAAAGCCCAAGAAACTGCTCACATATAAAAACATAAGTGTTACGTATTTACCTGTAAGGTCACTTATAGTCTCATTCTGAAACACCCGCAGGTCCGTAGAAAGTCTCATAAGTTTCGCTTCATTCTCTTGAAGGGTCCGTTCTGTGGCAGAACTTGCATCAATTACATCTTTTACCATTCTTTCTTTTTCCTTCTTTACGTCGTCTTCCATGGTGGTTAACTTTTGAGCACCGTCTTCAACGAATTGTTCAATTGTTGCTTTCATGGTGGTTAACTTTTGAGCACCGTCTTCAACGAATTGTTGAATTGTTGCTTTCATGGTATTTGTTTCCTCTTGAACTTTCTTCTTTTCTTCTGCAAAATCTGCCTTTGATTCTGTATATGCCTTTTCCATCTTGTCAAATTTATCCTCCATTTTGATCATCTTTTCTAATAACTTTTCTTCGTAATCAAATTTCGAGCAACTTGGTTCAGAGCGTCCACTGGTGATGGTGGTGTAAAATATACATACAATAAACACTAGCCTATGTCTAAACAGATCCATGTTAATCGTCTTCTTGTAGAACAGCGAATAACAATATGTTGATGTCGATATGGTTCGGAGACCAGCGAGCAACAGTATGTTGATGTCGATATGGTTCGGGCACTTATGATGTCTCGGTTTTATACTGCTCCGTTAGCTAAAACCTGATACGTCACAGGAAATACATGTAGGGACTGAACCTTTTACATGATATACTTCTTATGACTAGACTGCTTTGAAAAATCTTAGTAAAACAAACACAAAATCTTAAACATAAGAACATTAAAACGTTATTCTTAAAATGGGGCTGTGACATTGTGAGACACTGAAAAATTGCTCTTTCTGCTGATAAGGCCTTATGTATTTGGGAAACGTTTCATTATTGATCCGTGTTCATTGTGGACGCAATAGAAATACAAGGTTTTATTTAAGATATTTGTTGTGGGTGTAATTCTTACACGTTATATTGGTTAATATGACTTGATACAGACATGCGAATCGTATGTACTAATGTATATCTTAATCTTTATAAAGACATGCGAATCGTAATTAATAATGTATATCCTAATATGTACATTGTCATGTAAATAGTGGGAAAGGGTTTTAAAAATGTCCGTCTAGACATTGTTATTTTCTTTTGGGATTTTTTATAAAACCAAATATGTTATTCGATTCAAATACTAAGAACAGTTGTAAACGTGATACTATTTGAGAACGGTTATGTTTCAAATTGATTGATTGATTGGGGTTTAACGCCGTTTTTAACCATTTCTCAGTTATATCATGTCGGCCAGTCCACCTGCTCATGCATTTCCTAGTTTTCTCACACCAGTACCCCACACAACAATCTTCCCAAGCAACTGGCTGCTTTTTCCGCATAGACTTAGCCCATTGGTGGAAGACGAATGACGCATGTCGCATTGACTTTTGTCAATCCTCGGAAAGAAAGTTGGCCGAGCCGGGATCGAACTCACAACTCCTGGATTGACAGCCCGCGTCGCTACCGACTGAGCTACCGGGGCTTGGCTTTATGTTTCAAAATGAATGTCTATATCTTTGTTGTAAAACAATGTCTTAACAATGTTATTTGTTATATATTACCTGGCAGACCAACTAGGGTTCAGTTTCACATGAAGTTTTTAAACATAAATTAACCACATCAATACTATTAACATTTAATCAATTATATATCAGTCTTACTTGTTCTGTAATAAATGTATTAACTTACCAGAACGTAAACAAGCAATTACATTTATGCAAGCGTGTTTAAGGTTTGTTTACAAACAAAAATATAAAATCGCACGCGACATGCGTATATGTGGTGTTAAAAGATAATACATACATACATATATATTTGCACAGCGACAAGTTATTCTTCATTGAAAATGGCAAAGATACAAATGTTTCGAAACTAGGCTAATCAATAGCTGAAATTACTGAAATTTAAACAGCTTTGTTACTGTCTTTGAGTACAAACGGAGTTAACATAAGTCTCATTTTATAATCTCATTTCCACGCGCACAGTAACAATCTTAACTTGGTCTCGACCTTATTTGTGGAGCTATTATGCCTTTAAATAGTCACCGTATATATTCACAGTCGTGAATCACGTGCGCTTTAGGATTGGATGTACCCAAATATCATGGCGGTACAAATAGCCCATTTCGACCATGAATTTAAAAAACCTTTACACTCATACATATTTCTTTCATTATCTTACCCTGACCAAATTATGGGATTGATTGACTGAGTGTAACGCTGTTTTCAACAATTTTCAGACATATCACAGTGGTCAGATCACCTACTCATGTGTTTCCTGGTTTTCCTGGTTTTCTTACACCAGTACTAAACTATAGACTTCCCAAGCAACTGACTACTTTTCAACTTACGGGAAATGTTATTCTGGTTCCCTTTATTTGCAGTTCATATATGAGCCACGTGTAGCGATTTGGGGTCTAAATACATCTGTGTACAGTGACGACTTTGGACAGTTTCAACAGCGTCTTAACCGCCCGCATATATGTTATATATACATATATACACATATACACATTGTGTCAAAGAACTGGAAGTGTAGCCCCATTACATATATGTTATACATATATATATGCACATTGTGTCAAAGAACTGGAAGTGTAGCCCGATTACATATATGTTTTACATACATATATACACATTATGTCAAAGAACTGGAAGTGTAGCCCCATTACATATATGTTATACATACATATATACACATTGTGTCAAAGAACGAATAATGCTTTTCACAATGACTTTTGTGAAACGTCGAAAAGAATGTAGGTCGAGCTAGGGTTCGAACTCACAATCCCTAGATTGACAGCCCGCGTCGCTTCATGCAAACCATCCCTAGTCTAATAGTTACACGTTTAAATAAGAATAAATATGCAAAAACATTTATTCTCATTCAAATTGACATTAATTGCCAAAAGTTTATTAAACATTAGGCGACTCAATGGCGAACAGGGTAGAATCAGATCGGACTGTGCGTTTGCGCATGCTGGTCTTGATCCACCCTTATAGCCATTGCCTTAAGGTTGGTTTTCGCAGAGCGCCGAGCATATAAAGATTGCATCACTAAATACTGTTTAATTGGGTAGCGACATGGTCCGACTCTAGGATACTTTGGACTACTGCGTCCGCTTATAGGTAGATATGATATATTCTGAAATAGTGTATAAAGACTTATTTAAACGAAACTTCACGAAGGAACTGTGTCTAACCATTTTTGGCTTCCATAGTTACAGCTAAAATTTTGAAGTCACGTGATGTAAACGACTAAGGACACCATTTCTATCTATCAAGATGAGTATGCAAAAAAAAAAATTCAAATATTATTGACTGAATTACGAATGCAAACATAAGCAGAACTCAAATCAGTAAAAGCAAATCCGCTTATTTTAGATAACCAATTAAACTAACAAGTCTCTAAATGTGTAAATATCATATTTAAGTGTAACAATGTTTTAGGATATCATTACGGCATATACTCACGTGTGTACGAACATAGCATAAACAAATTAAGCTAAATATATGTGGAAAAGCAGCCAGTTGCTTGGGATGATTGTTGTGAGAAATTGTTATAAACGGCGTTAAACCCCAATCAATCAATCAACCCTGGTCATATAGTAAAACGATGAGCGAGCAAAATAGTTCATCACGGATATTTAAAAGGTTAAGACCTCCAAAAAAAATATCATTTTAATGTTGTTGGAAAACCAGTGAAACACTTCATGCATGAGTACTCCAATATAGGTTTAACAAATGTTTTAGAGATTAATGCGCCGAGGGGTCAAATACGGAAGCTTATTAACATTCGCGAAGTGGAACGGAAAAGTATAAAGAAGTCGTGTGACACATGCAGTGGCGGATTAACCTTGGAGCCCGTAGGGTTCGTGCGACAAATAAATAATGATAAGAATAACGAAGAAGTCGCCTGTTAAATGCATTTGCGGATTACGCGGATGCCGGTAGGACCCGTTCCCGACTCCCACCCCACCCACACCTCGATTTTCCTAGTCCCTGCCAGTTGATATAGCACTTAATGACAAGTCGGTAACATTTATAAGGGAAGACTTGCCATCGGACCATACATTCCAGGTGTAAATCGAGTGCTGGGGAAATAAATAAGGTGGTGTATCTTAAGGTGGTGTATCACCCTGATCTTACCGACCAGTCAACGATTGACGACTTGATTGAGGAAGTCAAGCGATTCGAATGTCAACACAATTTGTTAGATAGTGATCACATTTCTGGTGATAAGTTGCGAGTTCGAAAAAAGAATTTCAACTATTGGCCTCTTGAAGTCCCACTGAAGATCATCAATGGCGAAGAAAATGCTTACAGGAATGTGCCTTATGTCTGCACATATACATATGTATATCAACATTTATGTTTTCAAAAGTCTTCTGCTGCAGATTTATATTGTTTTTAAAAGCATATTTATGAATTAAAAATGTAATCTACCTAGTATCACTTAAACGCCAGTCACAATTGCTTTGCGATAGGTTTGCGAGTGGTTTGCGGCGGATTTCTAGGCATTTTCTGCCATCAGGACTCCTCGCGGGCATCTAGTTACTTTAAACTCGGACTTAGAACCTCATCGCAAACTGATCGCACATTAATCGGTTGATGCCTGGCCAATGTCCGGCCGGGCATCACACATATCGAGCGAACGCCGGGCCGCTCAGAGCTCAGATCCCGGCCGGAAATCGGGTAGACATTGACCGGGGACAGGCCGGCGTCTGGGCCACAGTGGGTGCACTGTGGCCCGCAGGTTTTAATAGCCGGTTCATGGGATTATCAAGTCGCGCTCTTCACAGAGGGTAACAATTTATCACACAGTTTATCACAAGTACTACAAGATGCCCTAGAAAAGAAGGGAGGACTGAAGATGAAGGAGATGGCAGTACCCACAGGAGAGTGAGAGTGGCAGTGAAGTAAATGAGACTATGCCTCTTCAGCGAACAATGCATCAAGAACTAAGTTGTAGAGGTAGCTTGCACACGCTAATCTCTCCCTCAACCGGGCGACCCGTTCGGGTGTGAAGGAGCCCACAAGCGCTGTGGAAGTATCAACGGCACATATATTAACGATATCTAAGTCAAGTTCGAATACGGGTCATATAGGGTCAGAAACTAGGTCGCTAGGCCAAATTGAAGTGAACTCTTGTTAAAACTCTAGAGGCTGCATTTTTAACTTGAGCATGTTGAAACTGTATCAGAATAGTTGTCTTGGTGATGCGTAGGCCAAGTTTGAACATTGGTATTGTTCAGAAACAAGGTCACTAGACCAAATTGAAGGTAAATCTTGTAAACACATTTGTAGAAGCCACATTTTTTAAAATTTGGTCAGAATGTTTATCTTTTTGATATCTAGGCCAAGTTCGAATCTGAGTCATGCTGGGTTAAAAACATTTTTAGCATTTTTTGCTTCAGCAGCTTGAAACATTGTCAGATTGTGTATATTGATGATATCTAGTCTATGTTCGAATAAGGGTCATATCGGGTTAACAAAAACAGGTCACTAAGCCAAATGAATTGACTGAATGAATTGATTGATTGATTGATTGATTGATTGGGGTTTAACGCCGTTTTTAACAATTTCTCAGTCATATCACGGCGCCCAGTCCACCTACTCATATGTTCCCTGGTTTTCGCACACCAGCACTCCACACAACAATCATCCCAAGCAATTGGCTGCTTTTCCGCGTATACTTAGTCGGAAAGAAAGTTGGCCAAGCCGGGATTCGAACTCACAAGGCCAAATAAAGGAACATCTTGATAACACTCTGGGGGTTGCATTTTGAATCTTTGTCAGAATAATTGTCTTGATGAGTTTTGCATTGTTTAAACACTTTCTACATGATGGAAAATGATTTAACATTGACATATTTGACAATATAATAAGGCAGCAATATATTTCAAAATATTCTGCCTAAACCTGCTGTCAATTTTCTTTTATTCTTCATGTCCTAAATGTGTATACTTGTGAGCTCTAGCAGTCAATATCGTGTCAACAAGGTCTTCCTGTTTTAAATTTGGCAGTTTCATAATATTTACTATTTTTGATATGATCTTTCAACTTCTTAACAATAAATACATAAACATAAGCTACAATTGTTATTTCCTTTCACATTTTCCCTACTTCTCCAACCTTCCTACAGCCCCCAGGCCGTCAGCACTTCAGTGCTTTTATTTTTCTCAACTTCAATAAGTGTTCAATTTATAAAAATAAAACCATATTTTTGCCTTACTGTTTTCAAAGTCGTCTTTTGCAGATTTGTTGTATGTGGGAAACGGTTTAAATCGGTCAAATAGGAGGAAAGTCAAATCGCCAGACGCTTTTCACATTTTTCAGCTGTATCGCGGCGTGGCTTGATAAGTTACCATACTACTAGTCCGTTTATCCTGACACCAGCCAGTTAATCGTAATATAAACCCGGCAACCATGAGCGCCATTATTACCATTTTTAAAGTCTTTGGCACACTATACGGACACTCTACCACTACACCACCGAGGCGGTACTAGAGTAATGTTAAACTTGTTCAATGTTAAGGATTAAAGAACAACCCAAGCGGACAAGGGTACTAGAATAATGTTAAAAATGCCAAATGTTAAGGATTGAAGAACAATCCAAGCGGACAAGGGTACTAGAATAATGTTAAACTTACCCAATGTCAAGGATTGAAGAACAACCCAAGCGGACTAAGGTACTAGAATAATGTTAAACTTGCCCAATGTCAAGGATTGAAGAACAATGCAAGCGGACTAGGGTACTAGAATAATGTTAAACATGCCCAATGTCAAGGATTGAAGAACAATCCAAACGGACAAGGGTACTAGAATAATGTTAAACTTGCCCAATTTTAAGGATTGAAGAACAATCCAAGCGGACAAGGGTACTAGAATAATGTTAAACATGCCCAATGTCAAGGATTGAATAACAATCCAAGCGGACAAGGGTACTAGAATAATGTTAAACTTGCCCAATTTTAAGGATTGAAGAACAATCCAAACGGACAAGGGTACTAGAATAATGTTTAACATGCCCAATGTCAAGGATTGAAGAACAACCCAAGCGGACAAGGGTACTAGAATAATGTTAAAAATGCCAAATGTTAAGGATTGAAGAACAATCCAAGCGGACAAGGGTACTAGAATAATGTTAAACTTACCCAATGTCAAGGATTGAAGAACAACCCAAGCGGACTAAGGTACTAGAATAATGTTAAACTTGCCCAATGTCAAGGATTGAAGAACAATGCAAGCGGACTAGGGTACTAGAATAATGTTAAACATGCCCAATGTCAAGGATTGAAGAACAATCCAAACGGACAAGGGTACTAGAATAATGTTAAACTTGCCCAATTTTAAGGATTGAAGAACAATCCAAGCGGACAAGGGTACTAGAATAATGTTAAACATGCCCAATGTCAAGGATTGAATAACAATCCAAGCGGACAAGGGTACTAGAATAATGTTAAACTTGCCCAATTTTAAGGATTGAAGAACAATCCAAACGGACAAGGGTACTAGAATAATGTTTAACATGCCCAATGTCAAGGATTGAAGAACACTCCAGACGGCAAGGGTACTAGAATAGTGCTAAACATGCCCAATGTCAAGGATTGAAGAACAACCCAAGCGGACAAGGATACTAGAATAATGTTAAACATGCCCAATGTCAAGGATTGAAGATTTGTTTGTTTGTTTGGAGTTTAACGCCGCTTTCAACATCTTTAGTCATATCACGGCGGTCAGTGCACCTACCCATGTTTTCCTGGCTTTCCTACACCTGTACTTACACAACATTCTTTCGAAGCCACTGACTACTTTCTCACATAGATCAGAGGTGAGAGGCGATGGAAAAATCGCCCGAAAGAATGTCGCCGCGACCGGGTATCGAACCCGTGACCTTCATATCACGAAGGATTGAAGAACAATCCAAACGGACAAGGGTACTAGAATAATGTTAAACATGCCCAATTTTAAGGATTGAAGAACAATCCAAACAGACAAGGGTTAACATGCTGTAATGAGCACGTGCGCGCGAAAAGGTACACGTCGGCTTTTGTGAACGGTGTTGATCCAGATCACATTATGTATCAACACAGTCTTATCAAGATCTTCACTGTTCATGTTTGATTTATATTCGCGTGTTAGAAGCTTCTGTCAGCTCGTTGAGATTCTGATGGGACAGAGCTAACGTACACGAGAACAATCTCATGATCGCCTTACTTTAACCCTTTCCCACACACTAATCTGCAGCTGACGACTTTAAAAACATCAAGGTAGAATTATGGAAAATCTCAATAAATCAAAGTAGAAATATGAAAACTCTCAATAAATGAAAGTATAAATATGAAAAATCTCAATAAATGAAAGTAGAAATATGAAAAATATGAAAAATCTCAATAAATGAAAGAAGAATTATTGAACAGAGTGGAAACACTGTTGCAAAAGGAGAAATTGCTCATCATGAGCCATGCCTTCTCTTGTCTCAATGTTTTCAAAATGTGTAAGCTGCAGATGCTTCAGAAAGCATCTACATGTGAAAATCCACCAATTCATGCTGTCTTAAATTGGTCTTCTGTTATATATTGCAAAGAAAATAGTGTCAAAGATAATAACAGATTGAGAAAATATAAATCAAATTAGAACTCTAGATACATTCGTGTTCTAAATTCGTGTCCTTATGTTGTAGACAAAAAGTAATGTATTTTTGAAAATGTATATGAACAGCATTATGCGATTAACTATTTCACTGCCACGTTTTACAAAGTTGACTCTTCCATGTTGTAAATTGGAACACTCAATTTTTCGTTCAACAAGAACAATCAGTAAAATGTAATGACTCAGTGACAAACTGTGCAGATTTCGGGAGAGACAGCTCGTTGCGAGCTGTCTCACACTAATCTACATTGGTTGAAAAAGCTTTTAATTTCCTTTCACTGAGAATGGGTTGAGAGACTTGTGACATCTACGGTTCGGTCTACCCATCAACCGTTACAAAACAACTGTAGCTTACTGACTACATTAAACAATTTCTTGGTAAGAATGTAATAAATACCCTTAAAGATTTTAACTATTAGATAGAGTGGAAACAAGAATGACCAAAGGAGAAATCGTTCATTTTAAGCACTTCCACCTTTTGTCTTAATGTTTACCAAAGTCAGATTTGCCAGAATGCGTCTTCTGGTTAGTCAATGCCCTACTATACGTCTATACGTACACATTTTTTCATCAAAAGCTACGTTTCGGGGGTAATGGCGTATATGCTCATACGATCAGGCATATACCAGTAATGACTGTGCCTTATATATGTAGTAGTTATATATAAGGTGAGGTGACCAATCGAGTCACCAATGATCCTATTCGACATTATCTCTCGAGTTAACTTACGCATGTAAACCTTCTTTACCCAGGTCGACTCGGATCCTTCACCGATTCCCGTTTTCGTCAACCAAATCATCCGCCATGTTGCCAGACTGAAGAGTACTAATGGCCGGATAAGTTGCCCGATGTTACCTTGGCTTACAGTTGAGTAATCCGAGTAGACTTTGTCTTGTTAAAACAAACGACACCAGAATCCACTCGGGTCTACGCGTGTTGACTCGGGTGATACTATCGAATAGTCTCAATGGTAGTTCATGCCGGACGTACTCATTTACTATATAGGACAGTAAGCCGAGTACCAGGCTAGTATTGACCGTGTATATTGAACCGTCGCAGTTACGTGACTTATAGGTCGGTGAGTACTTTTAATATTGTTTTTGTCAACTGACCTTGTTATGTATTCGCCATATACAGTATAGTGTACATCCACTCTGCCCATACGTAAGTGGCTTTTAGCTTAATGAGATTGTTTTTTGTTTGCCTGGTCTCATTAGAAAATACAGGCACCAGGCTCCAAAAGAGTTCCACTTGAAATACTTTTAATTAATCCTTTTCCAAAAGCAGATGCATTTTAAAGGGTCTTTAGCAGACAAAGTTTGAAAATATTGCGACAAAAAGATAAATTGTTCATAAATCATATATTTATTAATTGGGCCTTATAATAATATTTTAATAGTAATAGCGTCATTCATGTATATTTTCCATAGTGCTGCCTATATGTTTTCAAAATGGTCTAGGGAGATTGGTTGTATGCGGAAAAGAGTTAAAGGGATTTACTTAGTTCTGTCCTTAAGTGAAAGAACTGCATTTTTTTGAAAGATATGACTTTTGACTGTATCTAATATGCATACTTTCATTTATTGAGATTGGATATTTTGTTGACTAGATATTTTCAAAGTCGTCTGCAGCACATTTGTGGATGTATGAATGGGTTAAGAACATAAATGTGCCCTTAATCTAGCTCTAACTTGTTTTCAATTTTCTCAATATGTTTCTTTCACACTAAATTGAATGTTATGAAGTGACGTAACAAGCACAGTTTATACGCGTTTCAGCCAGAACTGCACAGTTTTGTTGATGTGGTTCCTCGCTTTACTGTATCGACAATTGAATATGATCCAAGTCGCGCAAAAAAAAAAAACCTTCATAAAGCGAGATAAATTTGCCTACTGTAAAGTTGTAGTTTTATCAAAACTGGTACAGGTCCCTAATTCAGCATGTATATTTATAATTATTAATATTCAAAGAGTGATTATTCACATAACGCTTTTATAAATATGTAAATTTTCTCAAGGAATTCCACCGAAAAGGTCGCTATAGGTGTTAGGAAATTATTTTTTAAAAAAAGTGTTACGTAGTTCAAATGCCTTAGTAGGTTTCGTCTAAGAAACTTTAAAGATCGCTTGTTTTCTTTTTCTAAAATCGTATAAAAAGACAATGGCTTCTATGTCTAAGGTATGGCGTTTCAAAACAGGTTCTCCATAGCTGTTCAAAACTATAACGTTCGAAGAAGAAAAGATACTCGTTTTCTAAAAATTACATATCTGGTTGGTGAAAAGAAGAGAAACATAATGGAGGAACAGGTTGATCTAGAGCTAAGCTAAATGGAAAATCCCTAAAGTCTGGCCTTCAAGATGTGCTTGAAAACCATTTGACAAGTGTATAAACAAATCTAATTTTCCTGCATGCTGCTCAATTACAGAAAGATCCACTTCAAACATACATCATTAGATTTAACGACAGTTTTTGCTTATAACTTGAAACTTGAAACACTTAAGGTTTATAATGAAATTATTCCACACTGATCTGCCGCTCTCACGACTTAGACTTGACAAAGAACATCTATAGTATATGGTGGCATATAACTGCAACCACTTCAAAAATAATTTATTACAGAACATCAAAGAACACAGCCTTTATTACCTCAAACCACAGTTATGGTACACGAGAACAACAATAAACAGTCAAAATGCAAATACTGTGATTATTTTGAGTTTTCTATGAAATCCTCCTTTTTTGTTAGGTTTCATGTAAATTATCAGTTATGTTATGGCATTTTTATTCCACTATTATTGTTCTATATGAACTGACACTATAATACATTTAATATGTGATAGTTCAATTGATTATATTCAAAGCAAAGATATTCAAGTCATTTAAGCCAGCTAAGAGCATATGCAGATTAATAATGAACACTTGGAAATCGGGCATGCAAGCCTTTATGTCTATAAGTATTTACTGCCCATATCATAGAGGCATGGAACACTAATAAAAAGAAATGAACATTTATTATACATAGACGCCTATATATAATAGAGTATACATGTGTATGTAATCAAATAGCGAGCTAGGATCCTATGCGTTGAACAAACATATATGATAACGGTCAGAGACTAATATCCCAGGTTAATTTAAATTAACAGATAACATTTCGCTTTATTTCGAACTGACAACAATGCCAAACTAACGTTGATTTGTATTTTGGCCTGGGATTTTAGCCCCTGGTCATATTAGATAAACCATTTTTAGGAGTTGCTGTAAATATACAACGCATTTTAAGGTGAGACTGCGCGGAAAAAATAGTTCATCATGGATTCAACAAAACTGCATTCAGGCGTAAGTACTGCAATGTAAGTTTAACAACGACTTAGAAATTGATGCGCCGTGAACTCAAATACGGAAGGTTATTGTCATATTCGCGAAGTGGAACGGAAAAGTACGACTATGAGCATTTCGAGAGATTGGCCAATTCACATCAAAGCATCATGCCTGATTTTACTATTATATTTGCCTTAAACTTTTTTTTTATGTTTTGCAATTTCATATTTCATAATATATTTTACTAAAAGGAAAATAGGTTTGCGAATATTCCCGGAAAATTGCAACGAAAAATAAATGGTATAAAAAGAAGGCACGTGAAAAATGCGCATTCGGAACGGAAAAGTCCGAATATTTACGGGCGTTGTCGATTTCAGTTTAAATAAAAAAATATTAGTTATTTACGCCATTTCCCTTGTCGGTTTTGTTGTTGACATATTTTCTTTGGTTTGAAAATAAAATATACATGTTAAAAATAGACAAAGAATTTATAAACATTTCCGGAAAATAGCTACGAAGAAGTAAGTGTAAAAATAAACCATCGACCGATCAAAGAGCGGGACCGCTTTTTCGGACTAGGTTGGAAATAAAGGGAAGCGGTGATGAAAAGGGGGGAGGTAGTTAGCTTTGATAAATACATATATTTAAATATACAAATATAGATATGTTATTTAAAGTAATTAGGCCACCGGCCGATAGTAAAAAACATTACATTTAACAAATAGTATATAGCTGAGAATGATGTCCTTATCATGTTTGCATTACCATATTGATGAAATATGAAAGCTTTTTTATAACATCAGGATTGTCGTTATGAAGCAGGGTATACAAATCATCAATGTTGGTGTCGCCTACATACCTATCAAATAAAAGAACATTTTTTAATTTATAAAACTGTTGGCAGTGACATAACACATGAAATTCACATTCAACAATGTGTTTCTTTATTTTTTGAAAACAATAAATGCATATCCTTAGTTTACGATCAATATTATTGTGACGACCAGTCTCGATTCTAAATTTGTTGTTCGAGCAACGGAATTTAATAAGAGCTATTCTATATTTAAATGGCATTTCAAATGGCGTTGATTTGGTCATGCCAGTTTTGTTTGAATCAGTCTATCAAGCGCTGTTTGAAACATTCAATACACTGATTGGCGTTTCAAACGTCCTGTGCAATTCACACATAGCCAAAAACGTAAAGACAAAGTAAGTTGTTGACGTAAGTACTCCAGGTTCTGCGTCCAACATCATCCAAGGATTTTTGCATTAAATAACAATTTCGAGGATATCTGTTATTTGGCATTACTAATAAACGACACCAATATTTAATACAGTAAGAATAATAATCAACAAAAATAGAATATCTTCCACATTCTCCCAATGATACCATGTTATTTGGTTTACTATTTGATTTTAGATATCTTTTACAGAAATCAAAGTGAACAGATTATACGTATTTGGAATATATATGGCCCCATATTTGCGATCAGTTGCACAATATTGATTTTATCATAGAGTCAAACAACTTAAAAAGATCTTCACAAGGAAAATAATTTATATTTGATATTTATCTATTAAAAATGTTCTACTAAAAGGGTCCAGAATGCTCTTATCTTTCTGAACTCTTACTACATTATTTTCTACTCTGTCCGCAAAAGTGGACCCAATCAATTCATAACTGATTTATGGTGAATTAATGGTTTCAATGTGTAGGATTACCACATGCATATGGAGGGCATCATATTGCTCTTCGTGAACTTTTTAATTTTCATTATATTCCCCTTGTTCTGTAACTAGGCGTAAGTAATAGTGTATGTCTTTTTTTAAGGTGTTAAGTATGTTAGTTGCTGGATCCAATTGCATACATATTGTCTTGTTTACCCAATACTAAGCTAAATTACACTTGTAAGTTTCGACCACAACTGTGATCATCCTTAAACAAGAAAATATTTATTCAATATACACGTGTTTTTATGGTCATGTAACCTAAGTTTTAGATCACCTGAGCCAAAGGCTGGAAGTGATCTATTGGACTCACTCACTATCCGTAGCTCTCCTAAAGAAAGCAGTGGTTGAACGTTGATAAAACTTGGCATTGGCGTTTATTGCATAGCCTCACTGTTACAGTTGTTCACATAATTCAATTCTGTGCACAACTTGTTGCCATTGAGACAAATAAGAAAAACTACTGGCCCAGCCGGATTTCAAAATAATTTCTCTTAAATGTTCTTTGACTGAACCTCCTGAACCTTCATCAAGTTTGCTGGAGTGGGTGCAATTTGTAAAATACACAGAAACTACTTGATGGAAGTTGATTTAACATTGACATATTTCTCAATATAATAATAGTTGTGTCCAGCACCTCAATCCCGTGACCATTATACGGCTAACATGTGTTGACGCTTGATTTGACTTCTATGGACCTTTTATAAAACAATTAGAAACCAGGCTTCTCATTTTTTGACAGGTGGCCAAATCCAAAACCATCTTGAAAAATAAACTTTTAAACCAGAGCACCTAGAATCAAGTATAAATACACTTTTTCCATTAAATAAACCACGAGAATTCCGATTCTGACATAACCTTTACGTTTTAACATCATTTTGATCCATATATCCAAGATGGATGCTATATGCTGAAGAGAAACGTAACAACAAAAGTTATTACATATAACATAATCTATTTTCAAAATTTGTAACTTTTATCTAATGAAGTTATTTAAAACATGTATACAATGTTTACAAAACAATGAACATGATACTTTCTTATTTCACCAATAGGCAATACAATAATGTTCTGTAACTAAGTATATGAATCAGATAGATATTATCAATCTGAATCGGAGCTTTCTTCCACACTATATTCGGAAACCTCATATTCCGACGAATCATTGTCTCCCTCATCATCAGATATGCTCTCATCGTCTTCGTTGTCTTCAGCTTATCCTGGTGTAGGTATGTTCACCGGGAGATCAGGTCGTGTGTGACTAACAGGGCGACAGCGACCACCCACCAACTCCCAGCCATGACCGAATGAAGAAGGATGATTCTTCAGGGAATGGTGGCGCACGAAGTACGCCAGGTAGTTGGCGCGGAGACAGTGTTGTCAGAGATTGTCTTCATCTGGAGGATGATGTATAAAGGATTTCTTCTCCATACTCTTCCATTTCACAGAGCGAGCCTAAGCCATGGAAGTACTCTTCGTGTCGCCATAGACGACATCGCGTGTGAAGTGAAAGAGTTCCTCTATCACGTCCACCTCCATGGCAAGATGATCTCCGTAACGCGAGAGCTGCTGTAGTGCTATAAGGCTCTTCGCCACCTTGACATACATAAACATCCTACCCTTGCCGTAGACGCCCGAATTGGCATCACAATATGTCATGAAGTGCAGCTGCACAATACAATCTGCTATCTCGTCAGTCACCAGGCCACGACGGGAGACCATGCCCTCCTTTCTCTTGATACAGAGCATACCTTGCAGCAGCTGCGAGATGACTGCTGCCGAGACATAGGCATCGGTATCAGCTGCATCAACGACAACATGGTCACTTAAGCCTGACTCGCGCAGAAGTGCGTACGTGGGCAATAGTATAGTGTCAGCCTCAGACTGATTAAAGCTGTAGTTCTGCATTGGTTGTTGGATTGACAAGTTGGTGTAGTCGGAGCCAACGGAGTTGACAATCTCGCGTTTAACAGTCTGTGCAATGTCATTGGGCCAGCTGCAAATAATTGCTTGTAGCCGCCTCTTGTTGCTACTGCTACACAGCAGCGTCTTAAATATTCCTGCCGAGGGGAAGGGGTCGCCCAATTTCATGTATGTGTTGAGGACATGTGTCTTACCCTGCACCCTCAGGTCTCGCTCGTCATCTTTAGTTTAGTATGCTCTGTCATACTGATGATACGCTTAGCCTTTCCATGTCGGGAAAGAATGATGGATGTCAGCTTGTGGACATAGTCCGACCACTTGTATGCTGTACCATCATCATGCGTTTGTTGGTCTTCTGCTGACTCAGTCGCCATCCTCCAAATTATTCCAATGTCGACTTTAGCTATGTAGGGTTCTTGTAGATCTACATCTGCATCACTGCGGAGAGTTTATGGATAGGCTTGCTCTTCTGGGTTTTCCTTTATGTGTCATTGCAGTTGGATATTGCCTCACATTCTTCGACAACACGATGTTCTAGCAACTCAGTGAGGTCCACTAATTTGCTGACTTCAACCAGGTTGATCACTGCCTTGAGTGCGTCCCGATCCATTTCCATGGATGTTACCTTGATATGCTCCCGGGCTTGGTCATGTCTGTCCCCATGACAAACGCCAAGTGTTTGCTCAGAGTGACGGAGGCATAGATGGAGGTATCCTTTCTGAAGACCCGCTCTCGAAAGAAGCGGGTTAATTTATACTCTCCTGCAGCAATGGCTAAGTTGCAGTCCGCAATGAGCTCCTCGATTGCAGGCATGGCTGACAGTAATGTGCAGAGGATGGTTGATGCTGGGTCAAACGGGAAGGAGTCAAACTCTTGCATGCACACAACTAGGTCCTGCACTCACTGCTCATTTTCTCGCATCCGTGTCGGGCCGCATTCGATATGCTTCCTCCTTGCTGGTTTTTGGTTGGCAAGGGTATTGTGAGCTGCCCGAATCTTAGCTACATTGTTCACATTTCTGGAGTGCACTAGCAGCTGCATCTTATTCTGAAGGATGGAGAGCTAGCCATATTTCGTTTTGCTGCCCTTGTTTATGGTGCACTCGATCCGCATGGCCCATGCCATGTTGGAGTAGTGGTTGGCTGTTATGGACTGGGTGAAGTCAGTGCGAAGGAAGGTGACCTGTTCAGCAAGGAGAGATGTTAGCATTTCCCAGAAGTAAGGCAGCCACCTTCCATACCTATTTTTGTCATACTCTACCATCCATGGCATCATGGCACGAGAGAACTAGCATACTCGTCCCAGTTACATATATAGACTGCATGCTCATTCTGCATTAGCGCGTTTGTCATGTACATGAAGTTCCTCCAGTAGTCTGCCATGTCACTTTCCTCCACATGAGTGAAGCGGATAGCGATGAGGTTCACGAGGTAACCATCCTCCTACAGTCAGGTCTACATGAGCAGCAGCGCGGCTTTTTTGGAAGACGCTCATACCTCTCAGAATCCCTAGGTTATCCTTCGTTTCAACAGCCAAGTCGGGAGAGACCTTCTTCTTCCCCAACTGATGAGCGCCGCATATATGAGCCGCAAACAGTGCAGTCCCTCTTATGATGCTTGTCTTGCAGCGCAAGATCAACAGAGCCATAGGCAATAACTCCTACGACCACGAGTACCTCTCCTAATTAACTACCCTTATATTGCTTGTCGATAACGCTCATCATCACACATTGTGTATGGAAGGGACCAAGGAACGGCACAATGTCACGTTACTTGTCCGGGTTCTCAGCCTTGATCTTGGTGATGAGGACGTACACGGGATGATCTCCCACTATGAATGC
This sequence comes from Serripes groenlandicus, assembly GCA_031761405.1. Lineage (NCBI taxonomy): Eukaryota > Metazoa > Mollusca > Bivalvia > Cardiida > Cardiidae > Serripes > Serripes groenlandicus. Next base: position 70,636 of record JASEVX010000115.1, read on the forward strand.
GAATGGCATGCGGTTAGTGACGATGATAGTTGAGATTGATTGATTTGTTCGGTGCTTGACTATATTACATGTGGTAATATGCCTTGCTTATCTTTATGCACATTCAAACAAGCATGGGACCAATTATAAGTAGGTATACTATGATTGTGTACAACAGGTCGGTCGCCATTTACGTCAGTGCGAGAAAATGCATGAATAATGCTTTGCTTAAGCTAAGGCTCTGTACTTGATGAGGTAGCAGCGGGCTCTGGGCGGATGGGCGGCTCACCACGCTGGATGGTCTTTTACGGTTTAACTGCCTGCAGCTTGGATACTTTCTCGGTCAATGCGTGGGACACAGTTTTGGCATCCTTTATACGCGCATTTGCATTCTCGTCGTGCAGGATGTTTGTCTTGTACCTGATTTTCAAGACGCTGTAGAAACATCCAGCTACAGCGGTGTGCAGTGCCCCCATTCTGTCAAGGTGTCGTTGAGAAAATCATCATTGCCAATGATACTGATGCTTTGTTTTCCTTCAGTGATCTCGTCAGGACAAACCGCAAACCATTCGAGATCATGCTTGGCCCAGACATCACTGAGGAGAAGGACGTTCGGGTAGCTGATACCCTTTACAAGCTTGTCAAAGAGCTATTTACTACGAGTCATCCCATGAAGGGTGACGGGGGCATTGATGATGGTAGGTCGCTTTGTGACATACAGGGTGCTGATGGACTTGAAGGAGACAGATCTACCCCTTTCTTACCTCGCAAAGAAGATAGCAGCTGCAAGACTACAGATTATATCGTGTATCGTTATGCGTGGTTGCGGGGTCTTGTTCCTGTTCAATTATATCGTCTGAGTACCTCGCTTCTGTGACATTATATTACGTCAACGATGACTTAACCATGTGATATTGACCTTTAAGCAATCAGTCACCGTCCTTAATTGCATTAATTTAGCCAAAATAATATATTAATGCATAATATCAGGTGCGGCACTAAACAAACTTATGTTTTCGCTCCAGCATATGGCAGCCATTTTGGATATCAGGGTCAAAAGATGTTAAAACGTTAAAGTTTTGTCAGGGTCGGAATCCTCGTGGATGATTTAGTGAGAAAAGAGTATTTATACTTGATTCTTTGTGCTCTGGTTCAAAAGTTTATTTTTCAATATGGTGCTGGCGGCCACCTTAGATATTTTGGTCTAAATGATGTTTAAGCGTGAAACTGATGTCAGAATCGAATTTTCGTGGTTTATTTACTGGAAAAAGTGTATTTATACTTGATTCTAGGTACTCTGGTTCAAAAGGTAATTATTCAAGATTTCGATTTTTTACTAAATTATCTATTATATGCTTTGAACAAATAATGTGTTGAGTACTGCTGTCAGAAAGCTAGGAAGCGTTAAGAATCATTCAATCAAGATTGTACTTGCATATAAGCCAGTGCATTAGAAAAGCTACTGTTGGTATTTTAGAACAGTGTATGTTCAAATCAGCCTGCCTATTTGCTCTGTCTTATCAGAACCTACACAAGTTGAGTATTATAACAGGTTTGCGAAATTTATATGTATGTAGATCATGATCTCCAATGTTCACACAATTCAACATTTGTAGATTAATACATTGTACATTTTCCTATGCACAAGCTCAAACCGGAATGCCGTGTTTCTGTTGATCTATGATTTGAAAGAACACTAGACGCTTAATTACCCTAATTAGCGGAAGCGTTTTAACGGGGCAGGAATTGGTCACTTGGAAAAAAGCGTTTTGAGAATTCAGTCCAAATAAGGCACTTAAACAAATTACAATTAGAGCATTATATTGTAGTAATCTAACTCTGTTCAATCCGCAATGGTAGACAGAGGGTTTGAAAATGTCGAAATATTTGGAACCAGTTGATGTAACGAATTGGAATGTTACAATATGTGTTTACTTTTAGGCTGAGCGATTCCAAAACCATCGCTATCTATAACAAAACAAAGCACGAACATGTGTATTTGTCAAGTTGGACATTTCCAAATCTCCCTCTACCGTTGTAGATTGAATAGAGAGAATATGACGCAAGCTGAACTCAAGTGTTAACAGGCTGGGGCCTACAACGCAAAAAATGCTTGTAAACGCTAAAGTGTTCAATAATTTATTACAAGTGAAGTTTCTTTGTTTAACTCTTTCCAACAATTTGACGCACCTAAACCTTGTATATTTGGAAAACATTTTTAGAAATAGAGATTATGGTAATAATGAGCAATTATGAATTTTTAAACAATGGGTTCAAGTATATTCATTACTTATAGTTATAGAGATGTCTCATATGCTTATATTAAAGTTGTCTGCTGCAGATTTGTCGAATGAAGGATAGGTTTAACTGTTCACCAAATATGAATGTTTCAGGGTCATCTTCATGGAATGCTGATACGTTGATGAGTTATTTGTTTTTTTATATCATTTTTATTAACATTATATTATATTGTATTGACATGACATTTCTGTAAATTAGTTAGTTTTTCATTATAAATTTAAGAAAGAGAGAGAGAGAGAGAGAGAGAGAGAGAGAGAGAGAGAGAGAGGGGGAGAGAGAGAGAGAGAGAGAGAGAGAGAGAGAGAGAGAGAAAGAGAGAGAGATAGAGAGAGAAAGAGAGAGAGAGAGAGAGAGTGAGAGAGAGAGAGAGAGAAATACAGAGAGAGAGAGAGAAAGGGTAGATAAAGGGGAAGAGATGCAGAAAGACAGACTGTCAAACTGAGAGACATACATACAGACACAGAGGGGGGGGGGAGAGAGAGAGAGAGAGAGAGAGAGAGAGAGAGAGAGAGAGAGAGAGAGAGAGAGAGAGAGAGAGAGAAAGAGAGAGAGATAGAGAGAGAAAGAGAGAGAGAGAGAGAGTGAGAGAGAGAGAGAGAGAAATACAGAGAGAGAGAGAGAAGGGTAGATAAAGGGGAAGAGATGCAGAAAGACAGACTGTCAAACTGAGAGACATACATACAGACACACAGACAGAGAGACAGTACATAAATATATAAAAATAGAAATAGAAAGAGAGATAGAGAGAAAGGTATAGAGATACAAAGAAAGAGAGAGAGAAGGGAGGGAAAGATTGATTGTCAGAGGAGAAAGAGGCATATAGAGACAAAGAAAGAGAGATATAGGCGAGGGAGAGAGTGATTGGGAGAAGAGAGAGAGAGAGCTGATAGAGAGAGTATGATAGAGAGAGAGAAAATGAAAGAGAGAGAAATGATGAGAGACATGGTGGAGAGTGAAAGATAGAGAGACAGAGAGAGATATATATATATATATATAGAGAGAGAGAGAGAGAGAGAGAGAGAGAGAGAGAGAGAGAGAGAGAGAGAGAGAGAGAGAGAGAGAGAGAGAGAGAGAGAGAGAGAGAGAGAGAGAGAGAGAGAGAGAGAGAGAGAGAGAGAGAGAGAGAGAGAGAGAGAGAGAGAGAGAGAGAGAGAGAGAGAGATTTCGATGTGTATACAGGAAGTAACATGGCAGAAGACAAACCCTCAGATAGTTTCGAAAAGTTTGGGGATACAAATACATGCTCGTTCTTGGAATCATGGGATGTAAGTCAGCTGCGATATCATTTGTTTTACCTCTTTCTCTGATAACTTGTTATTTATGTCTTGATGCAGTCATTTCTACAGAGCATTGCAGAAAAGAGACACATCGCTAATGGTTAACAAATCCTTCTTTTACCATAATGTTTAACTCTATTCTAGGTTAAAAGTTTTCATCCTCTTGTTTATCTGGTGTTTACAAAGCAAACGAATTGGGGGAAGTATCCTTAAACACATATCCCTTTACAACATACAGACGCACTATAACGCCTCTGCAGCAGACGAATTTGGAAAGAAAAGTGCCAAAAGAAGAAATTGTTCGTTATAAGCAATTTGTCATTTTGTCAAAATGTTTACAACTTTATTCCATGATAAATATTGTTCTATTTTTTATAGAGGGTTTCAGAGTCGTCTATTGAAAATCTGTGACATGTACGGAAGTATTAAGATTTAAATCCTTTGCTATTCCACAACTTATGGTTATTGGGGAAGTACCCATGAACCCATTAGTAAGGAGAGCCTTGTATAGTTTTAGTCGTTTGCTTTGATAAAATCTACATATGCGTATAACTGAATTGCAATGGCATAAACATTTGTAATAGGTACTGTAAGAAAATCAGAAATGGTTTATGATAAGTATTTCCTAAAGCAGGTCGACAGTTCCAATCTTATTTTGCAGAGTAGGTCAATTGATGTCTCCTTTCAAGATATTATTAAACGCATTCAGCTTTGATTATACTAGGACCTCTCCTGTGTATATGTTCACGGTTCAATTCCATTTAAAACAACCTAACGGCTTGAGAAATCTCAACCTCGGAACCCAGCGTCGTTCTATGCCAACGCTATATTTCATTGAGAAAATGTATTTTTTTGAAATGGGCTTTTAATTCGCCGAGAAGCTTCATGGAAGATCAATAATGATATGTCGCCCAGCCCTGATAGCTCAGTCGGTAGCGATGCGGGCTGTCAATCAATGAGTTGTGAGTTTGAACCCCAGCTCTGAATAATAATAATAATATGGTCAATAAGACAATCGTCATTCGTCTTCTTCCAATGGGCTAACATTCTATGTGAACAATCAGCAAGTTGCTTGGATAGTTTGTTGTGTGGTGTGAGAAAGCCATGAAACACATGAGAAGGTGAACTTGTCGACGTGATATGACTGAAAGATTGTTGAAAATGCGTCTAACCCCAATCAATCCTTGATAATTTGTCATTATGTGCACACATAAGGCACACTATCCAAGAGTGGACATCATGATTTAGAAAACAAACTGTTTGAGAAATGTTGGTAGAAGGTCACCAAAGAAACAATATCATGAAATTGATTGTGACATATTCATTGAAAATCAATGTAACCGTACTTTTGACAAGTGCAGATAGTAAAGGATATGTGCAACAATGCTACCTGATCCAACAACTAAATTTGAGCCGACCCGCAAGAAAACCAACAGCGTAATGTAACGACCCGGATCAGTCTAAGTATGCCACGCAGGCTAATCCTAATATTTTCGCCTCCTGTGAATGTCCTGTTTCAGGAATCATTACTCTATACCTCTATCCCCCTGAGATTGAATGTGTGGGCCCGGATCAGTATGCGTAGACTGCGCTGGCTGATCTGTGTCGATACATTACGCAGAGGCAATAATGTTGGTTTTCTCGTGAGACGGCTCATTTGTTAGTAAGAACACTTCTATGCCAGCGAAAAGCAAGATCAAATAAGTTTGATGTGCAAGATGATCCGGTTATGCACTTCTCACAAATGCTCATTTTTTACCAATTCCAATTGCATGGCAACACGGATTCTACACTTAATAAAACTTTTAGAGCAATTCGTACAGATGAAGTTATAGATATGTCTTATAAACTAATAAGCTGCCAAAGGCAATTAAAGGCTTTTTTCTAACAATGCAGATTCAGGTGAGACAGCTTGTAACTAGCTCTCTTTCCTGAAATCTGCATTGTTTGACACTTAACCATTGAATATTACCAAATTTCCAGTTGGACGAAAAAAGGATTGGTCCAATTTTCAACATGGAAGAGTTGATTTTCTGAAATTCGGCTGTGAAAGGATGATCCGTGTCAATAATTTACGCAGAGTCCACAATGTTGGTTTCTAATTCGGCTCATATTATGCATTGGGGGTATATACATTTATAACGACAAAACCATGTCACCGTTCACTTTGCCTTTATCCCGCTACTTGCGACTTTAAAACAATTCATGTCATTATACAAAATGTATATGTATATCAAAAAAAGCCTGCACAATCATGCAGTTTGAACGTTTTCGGAAATGTACATTTCTCATGTATCAGTGTGTAGCAAATACCACTTCATATAGGTTTAAGGACTCATTAAAGGTCACAATACCAAATAAATTCCATCTTTCGTAACTCAACCAGTTTCAACGTTCAATTGAAACACTTTTTAATCGTTTCACGTAGCAAACCCTATATCATTAACAAAAATTACCTGCAAGCTTTAAAATAATTTAAAGAAAAATGGGGGGCCATGTATTATGCAAGAAATTATTCTCCCGACGAAAATGGTTACTGTAAATTTGGACGAAATCGGGCAGGGACGAAACTGATTGTTCAACTTGTTTACTTTCAAACAAGTTCAAAATACTAAAAAGGATCGCATTAATCATTTCCAGGGCATCCTATACCCATTTACAATGAATATAAATCTCAATGTCATATATTCAATGCATTATGGTGATGGTATACATTAATTTATACGCAAACAAAGTTTTTGTAAGGGACTATTTTGGTCAGCATGGCCGCGGATGATTTTGACGTGATTTTATCTTAAGAGCAAGGATGATATGGTTAACTGGCGGAATCTGTCAGGATAAGGGATAAACTGCATTGATATTGTAATGTTACGGCCAGAAAAATACATAATGTTGGAATAGAAAAGGACAGCTCTGTGATCCTTTGTTGATTTTGGCCTGACCTGGGTCGTCGATCATAGCTCAGCCACTTAAAAACATTAGAAAAATGGCTGACCTGAATCGTAGATCTTAGCTAAACCATTGAAAAAACATTGCGATTTGGCTGACCTGGGTCGTTGGTCGTAGCTCAGCCACTGAAAACATATTGCGAATTGGTTGATCTGGGTCGTAGATCGTAGCTCAGCCACTGAAAAAACATTGCAAATTGGCTGACCTGGGTCGTAGATCGTAGCTCAGCCATTGCAAAAACATTGTGAATTGGCTGACCTGGGTCGTAGATCGTAGCTCAACCGCTCAAAAATCTTACAAAAATGACTGACCTGGGTCGTAGATCGTAGCTCAGCCATTGAAAAAACATTGCGAATTGGCTGACCGGGGTCGTAGATCGTAGCTCAGCCACTGACAAATTATAGAAAATGGCTGACCTCGGTCGTAGATCGTAGCTCAATCACTGAAAAAAAATTGCGAAATGGCTGATCTGGGTCGTTGGTCGTAGCTCAGCCACTGAAGAAATATTGCAAATTGGTTGATCTGGGTCGTAGATCTTAGCTCAGCCACTGAAAGAACATTGCGAATTAGTTGATCTTGGTCGTAGATCGTAGCTCAGCCACTGAAAAACTTTGCAAACGATCTACGACCCAGGTGAGCCATTTCGCAATGTTTTTTTCAGTGGCTGAGCTACGATCTACGACACAGGTCAGCCAATTTGCAATGTTTTTTCGTTGGTTGATCTACAATCTACGACCAAGATCAACCAATTTGCTATTTTTGTTTAGTGGTTCAGCTACGATCTACGACACAGGTCAACCAATTTGCAATTTGTTTTCAGTGGCTGATCTCTGACTTACGATATAGGTCAGCCAATTCGCAATGGTTTTTTTAGCGGTTGAGCTTCGATCTACGGCCCAGATCAGTCAATTCGCAATGATTTTTCAGTGGTTGAGCTACAATCTACGACCCAGGTCAGACATTTTGCAATGATTTGTCAGTGTCTGAGTTACGATTTACGACCAAGGTTGGCCATTTTTCTATGTTTTGTCAGTTGCTTAGCTACGATCTACGACCCAGGTCAGCCATTTTTCTATGTTTTTTTCAATGGCTGAGCTACAATCTACGACCCAGGTCAGTCAATTTTCAATGTCTTTTCAGTGGCTGGGGTACGATCTACGACCCAGGTCAACCAATACGCAATATTTTTTTCAGTGGCTGAGCTACGATCTACGACCCAGGTCAGCCAATTTGCATTTTTTTTTGTTGAGCTACGATCTACGATTCAGATCAGTCACTTCGGTATGTTTGTTCAGTGGTTAAGCTACGAACTACGACCCAGATCAACCAATTCGCAATGTTTTGTCACTGGCTGAGCTACAATCTACGACCCAGGTCAGCCATTTGTCTATGTTTTGGCAGTGGCTGAACCACGATCTACGACACAGATCAGCCAATTTGCGATATTTTTTCAGTTGCTGAACTACAATCTACGACTCAGGTCAGCCATTTGTCTTTGATTTGTCAGTGGCTGAGCTACGATCTACGACCCAGATCCGCCATTTGTCTATGTTTCGTCAGTGTCTGAGCTTCGCTCTACGACCCAGGTCAGCCAATTCTCAATGTTTTTTCAGGTTTAGTGGCTGAGCTACGACCTACGACCCAGATCGGCCAATTTTCAATGTTATTTCAATAGCTGAGCTAAGATCTACGACAATTTGCAATGATTTTTTTCAATGGCTGAGGTGCGATCTACGACTCAGATCAACCGATTTGCTATTTTCTTTGAGTGGTTGAGCTACGAGATACGACCCAGGTCAGCCAATTTGCGATGTTTTTTCAATTGCTGAGCTACGATCTACGAGCCAAGTCAGCCAATTTGCAATATGTTTTCAGTGGCTGAGCTACGATCTACGACCTAGATCAACCAATTCGCAATGTTTTGTCAGTGGCTGGGCTACGATCTACGACCCAGGTCAGCCAATTCGCAATGTTTTTTCAGTGGTTGAGCTACGATCTACGACCCAGGTCAGCCAACAACATTTTTTGGTTGAGCTACGATCTACGATATACGCGCTAACTTCACACACTTACAAACCTGATTTATTAGAATGTTTTTCTAACTTTGACGATATATTATTAAGCGAAACGTGGTTATCAGGTAAAGACATCTTTACTATGGTGTTAAGTATTATTCTTCGGAACACATTTATGGCAATAAAGCCAAAAACACTAAAACAAGGACGATATATAGTGGTGGTATAAGCTTTTATTATAAAGATTGTTTGAAAAGATGTTTAACAATTGTTGATAAATGCATGATATGGGTGAAGCTTTGTTCGAAATTGTTCAAATTTAATGAGGATGTGTATATGTGTTGTCTCTATATGCCTCCGATCAATTCAAAAGTCATCCATGTAACATATATTTTTTTTAAGAATTAGGATTAAGAATAAGAATAATTAAATACAATGCTTTAGATAAAGTGTTTATAAGTGAAGATTTCAATGGACGCACATCTTCTGACGATGACTTTTTCCTTGTTTATAATCATAATTTTGAGGATGTGCCCCTAGTTGACATTTCTGAGCTACCACGGCGATTTAATTCAGATCACGTGTTAGATCAAAATGGGCGGCGACGTTTGGAGCTGTGTCAAGTCAGCGGATTTTCATTGGTCAATGGTCGCTTCCACGAGGACGAAGGAAATGGGAAGTTTACATTTTGCTCGCATGGGAGTATGAGCACCGTAGCTTATGTCATGACATCGTATTCGTTCTTTAAAGTTATTAATGCATTTAAAATATTTGATTTCAACGAGTATTCAGACCATGCACCTATTTATTTTTCTATTGATACTTGTACAATCTTAGAAAATAAGACTTCGTTTAAGAATGAAACAAGTACGATATTACAAAACTGCTTTGGGACGAGTCCAAAGTCAATGTATTTTTTAGATCAACTTATGAATAACAATGAGCAGCTACAACAGCTTATCACAGAGTCGCATAGCAATATTATTTATCATGTGGTTGAAAACTTCATGTGCTTTTTGACGAAGAAGTCGCTCGATATATTTGGTAAAACTTATCATAACAAAAATACAAGTAAATCTAACTATGTATACATGTCACTGGTTTGATGCAAAATGTATCGAAACACAAAAAAGTGTTTAAAAATCAAGAAACACGTTCTATAGAGAGAGAAATGATATTAATAGAAAATTATTCACTCATGCAAGAACCCAATTTAACAATGCAAACAAAAGATCAAAGCAAAAATTCAGACTTAGGGAGGGATATAGAATACGTTAACTATCCAAATCATACTCTCGTTGCTTTTTGGCGAAAGGTGAAGAATACTTACACAAAGGCAAAAGAAAAGCCTGATTCTATCTCAATATACCAATAATTTGATCATTTTAATAATATGTTATATAATGAATGTTATTATGTTGATGATAATGGTTCACAATATCATGCAACTACTGGCCAGTCTGATCTCGACTTAGCAATTTCGGAAGAGGAAATAAGAAAAGCATTTGTTATGCAAAACAATGGAAAAAGTCCAAGAAATGGTGATTTATCAAGTGCACTTATCAAAGCTTCTTATGCATTTATATCACCTTTCCTCTTTGCTTTGTATTATCGTATATTTCAGAATGACGATTATCCGGAGCAATGAGGAAGGGGTATAATCACTCAAATATTTAAGCAAGGAAATCCAAATTATGCAGATAAGTACAGAGGAAATACACTTCTTGATGTACTGGCTAAGGTTTATTCGCAAATATTATTAAACCCTGGGGCGTACATGGATTAAAATCAAGTATACGCACAGACGTGTTAAGGGGTCCGTGTGCATGCTCCCCATTGACATTTTTTAAATTAGACATTGCATCTGGTGCATTCTAGGAGCATCTGTTTAGCACATACAGAAAACATAAACAAGTCATAACCACAAGCAGATTGATTGCATCGCCTGTAAATAAATAAACACAATTAGAACGATTATATATTCATGATTTTTTTTCCATTGAAGAAAGAGGGATCTGGGATGCATTGAGATTGCCCTAGTAATTTGAAGACATCTGAGTTCTCGGTTGGATTAATAGGATAATCCGAATAAATCCCACTTATTTTATTATTACATAGAATACATAGGCAGCTCAAATGTGTGACGTCATTTCCACATCGTCTGCACAAAGGGCCAAGTTTGTTTATATATCATCAAACTATATACTATAGGAAGAGATTTAACACTTCTTATTATTTTAGATTATCCCTATCGTGGAAATGACGTCACACATTTGTGTCGTCTGCCCAAACTGCAAATTTTGTTTATATAACATCAGAGACAAACTATATACTATAGGAAGAGATTTAACACTTCTCTGAAATAGGTAAAAGTTCAGCACATTCATAGTTTTGCGGAATGTCTTCTAGGGATGAATAGTCTAAAGTTTACGTGCACTTATCCTTGTTTAATTAGCTCTTTCCCACATACAGACGCTTTATGGCGCCCCTGTAGCAGAATGTCCTCTAGGAATGAATAGTCTAAAGTTTACGTGCACTAATCCTTGTTTAATTACCTCTTTTCCACATACAGACGCTTTCTTACGCCCCTGTAGCAAAATGTCCTTTAGGAATGAATAGCCTAAAGTTTGGGTGCACTAATCCTTGTTTAATTACCTCTTTCCCACATACAGACGCTTTCTGACGCCCCTGTAGCAAAATGTCCTCTAGGAATGAATAGCCTAAAGTTTGGGTGCACTAATCCTTGTTTAATTACCTCTTTCCCACATACAGACGCTTTCTGACGCCCCTGTAGCAAAATGTCCTCTAGGAATGAATAGCCTAAAGTTTGGGTGCACTAATCCTTGTTTAATTACCTCTTTCCCACATACAGACGCTTTCTGACGCCCCTGTAGCAGAATGTCCTCTAGGGATGAATAGTCTAAAGTTTACGCGCACTTATCCTTGTTTAATTACCTCTTTCCCACATACAGACGCTTTCTGACGCTCCTGTAGCAGAATGTCCTCTAGGGATGAATAGTGTAAAGCTTACGCGCACTAATCCTTGTTTTAAATTACCTCTTTCCCACATACAGACGCTTTCTGACGCCCATGTAGCAGAATGTCCTCTAGGGATGAATAGTGTAAAGCTTACGCGCACTAATCATTGTTTTAATTACCGTCTTTCCCTGATACAGACGATTTCTGGACGCCCCTGTAGCAGAATGTCCTCTAGGGATGAATAGTCTAAAGTGTTACGCGCACTTATCCTTGTTTAATTACCTCTTTCCCACATACAGACGCTTTCTGACGCTCCTGTAGCAGAATGTCCTCTAGGGATGAATAGTGTAAAGCTTACGCGCACTAATCATTGTTTTAATTACCTCTTTCCCCACATACAGACGCTTTCTGACGCCCATGTAGCAGAATGTCCTCTAGGGATGAATAGTCTAAAGTTCACGCGCACTAATCATTGTTTTAATTACCTCTTTCTTACATAAAGACGCTTTCTTGACGCCCATGTGCAGAATGTCTCTAGGGATGAATAGTCTAAAGTTTTTACGCGCACTTATCCTCGTTTAATTACCTCTTTTCCCACATACAAACGCTTTCTCTGGCGCCCCTGTAGCAGAATGTCCTCTAGGGATGAATAGTCTAAAGTGTACGCGCACTTATCCTCGTTTAATTACCTCTTTCCCACATACAAACGCTTTCTGACGCTCTCTGCAGCAGACGCGCTTTTTGAAAACATAGTGACAAAAGAAGAAATTGCTCAAAACGAGCAATTTCTCCTTTTGCCACAATGTTTTCCACATAGGTTATCCATTCAATTATAGAGATTTTCTATTTTTGACCAAATATGTTCATAGTCGTCTGCTGCAGAAATGTCGTATGAGGGTAAGGGTTAAACCTTTCCCACCTGCAGACACAGTCTGACGCATCTGCAGCAGACTACTTATATTGTGGAAAATATATGAATGTTTCAGTTACCATATTGTGCAATTTTCTTCTTTTGCCACACTGTTTTCACATTATATTCAATTATAAAATTTCATTATATATGTATACCTAAATGTGTTTAAAGTCGTCTGCTATTAAGAGTGTTGAATGTGAGAAAATACAGAAGAAACTCCATAAATGAAAGTGTAATTATTGAATAGAGTTGAAAAACATTAAGACGGAAGGAGAACCATACTTATGCTTCATATACAACAACACATAAAACAAACAGCACTCGAATTAGAAAACATCTAACAAAAAGCTATCGAATAATCTTTACAATTAAATATATAATAATTAAATGGAGTTGAAAACAATTATTGCAAAAGCCGTATTCAGCAGCTGCGCTTAAATGCGGGTCTTCAGGGTTAGAAAAGGTTTAAAGACAGTCTGGCTAGGTTGACAGATCGAAAAAATTTATGTTGGGAGAAGGCCGAGAAACACACGGGTAGGTGAACTGAACGCAGGCGGATATTACAGATTTTTTTTGAAAACAGTGTTAAACTCCAAACAGTAAACATTGGTGCAATTACAGTAGACGTCACAAAGGTTCGAAATATTGTCGCGCAATACAAACAGTGAACAGCAATGTCCGTGCTCTTTAGCAAGCAACGATTATTGATCGAAGATTTCTAACCCCGACTCGGTCTACCTTTCCATTCCGGTTATTAAACAAAAGTGACGAGAGTCAATGGGTTATATAGTCTATGTAGAAAGGTAGCCAGTCGCATAGGGCTAACCGGATAGACATTTTCGCTCTATGGAACTTCAGTTTCAGGAATCACTTACTCTATACCTCTATACCCCTTAAGACGGAATGTCTCGGCACGGATCAGTCCCATTTTGTCCCACAGATCTAATTTATTGTTCGGTATGTAAATCTCAAATAATTTGCACTTATTCATATATCTATAGATTAATTAAAACGTAGTTGTAATATGTATCTATCATACGTTTCAATCAATTCATATCCATTGAAAGACTCAGAAAAACTATCAAACAGTGCTATGAATTAAATTTTGATGACATTGAATAGATATACACTGGAACAAATTGTCATGCTGCTTTGGCTTACTTTCCAACTTCAATCAAACCGGTTTTTTGAAACGAAGAAGCCAATAAGTTGAATTCAACGTAGTACAAATTATATTAAAGTTCGAAACAGTAATTCTTATCCCGCTCAATTCCCTTGTTATATTCATCACCATCATCGTCTATAGTTTCTTTGGGATATACTGATACGACGAGGGCTACCAATGCATGCGTCGTGGGTTCGAACCCCGGCTCTGTCGTTTATTCATTCCCATCATTGGCCCAAAGTGACTAGCATCATATGAGCCGATCCATGAGAAAACCAACATCATGTACTCCTACGTAATGTATCCACCAGATCAATCCGCACAGGCCAATCTGGGCCGACATATTCCGTCTCAGAGGGGATATATGTATAGAGTAATGATTCCCGAAACAGAAAATCCACGGGAAGCGAAAGGTGTATGTACGGGTTAGCCTGCGCGGCAAACAATTATACCTTTTATCCATAAGAATCGTTCTTCCTCATTTCATATACTGAGGACTTGGTGATGAAAACGGTTGGTAACCTTAAATTGGTATTTTTTTTTTACCAAGGTTTAATCACCTCGCCATAAAGTCTTGATACGCCGTTAAATCATTTTACTTGGTAAACAAAAGTAAGTTTAGGTGCCATTGCTCGTTCTGAGCAATGGCACCTAAATTTGCATTGTTTACAAAGGGGTCAAAATTGCCCCTAAACCCAGGGTTTTCAAAATAGGTTTTTAGTTACAACCGTTTCACATGCCAAGCCCTTGATATGTTTTCGAAGTACGGTCTGATGCAGATTTTGTCGTATGTAGGAAAGGGTTAAGCGTTACATCGATCGTAATTGTCCTTGAATTCAAACATTTGGGCCGTCTCGCGAGAAAAACCAACACTATGACCTCTGCGTAATATGTCGACACCCGGTTTATCCTAAGCATGCCACGCAGGTCGTACCCGGATAGACACTTTTCGCCTCCTGTGGATTTTCTGTTTCAGGAATCATTACCTCCTATACCTCTCCACAACTGCGACGGAATGTGTCGGCCCGGATTAGCCTTCGCAGGTTGTCTATGGTCGATACATTATGGAGACCATAATGTTGGTTTTCTCGTGGGGACGGCTCATTTTTGAATGTCGGTGAACTAACCCTTTCAATGCGAGATTTTAAATGAACTTGTCAATCTTTGTATTTAAAAGAGTGAATAGCAAATATTAGGAAAATCAATATAAGAGTCCGTGACCCTTCGGAGGCTAATGAACATTACAATTATTAATATCTCGTCTTGCGATTTAAACCCTTTTCCTAAATACAAGAAATCTGCAGCAGACGACTCTGAACATATTTTGTCAAAAAATGGAAAATCTCTGTAATCTAATTGGATTACCAAAGACAAAAGTGGAAAACAATGTGGCAAAAAGAGAAATTGCTCGTTTTGAGCAATTTCTTCCTTTGTCCACCATGTTTTCAAAAAGCGTCTGCTTCAGAGGCGTCAGAAAGCGTCTATGTGATGGAAAGAATTAACTTCTTCTACCTTTGCCATATACATACAGACGACTTTGAAAACATTTTCGCAAAAGAAGAATTGCTAATAATGAGCAATTTCTCCTTTTGCCACAAATGTTTTTTTAATTTTTTAGTTTTGTCTGGATCTTTTTCTAAATCGTCTGCTCAACGTGTGGTTGTGTGGGAAAAGGGTTGATGCATCTGTGTGTAGTGAGGTCTCAGGCGAGGCGTGTGCATCCGCACTGTCTCTCATCTATATGTTACACATAGCTGAATACATCTTCTTACACAAAACTGGAAGTGTAGCCCTTTACTAGTGATATGTGAATATCACTTCTTCTTTCGTTTTCGTGAGGAATTTACAATGCGTTTAAATCAAGATTTAAACTCGGTGTCACTAAGGAAGTAAAATAAAATCGTGTCATTTAAAATGAACTATTTTATATTCAAATGTAAATGCCGTTCTACGGTTTGGACTGTTAAACGTTGAAAGGACAGTGGGCTTTACAAGTAGTAAGTCGATATTTTTTTCTTTATCATTATTATTATTATTATTATTGTTATTATGTATTTTATATATATTTAAAAACTGTATTATTATTCATTATTAATATTTATTATTTATATTGTTATTATTACTTGTAATTCGTCATGCTACTGTTCAATTTACACAAACAATACAATATATTTCTATGTTAACTAAGGTCGGTATGTATTCATCATGCTACTGTTCAATTTACACAAACAATACAATATATTTCTATGTTAAACTAAGGTCGGTATGTATTCACTCATGCTACTGTTCAATTTACACAGACAATACAATATATTTCTATATTAAACTAAGTTCGTTATGTATTCATCATGCGACCTGTTCAATTTACACAGCCAATACATATATTTCTATATTATCTAAGTTCGGTATGTATTCATCATGCTACTGTTCAATTTACACAGACAATACAATATATTTCTATATTAACTAAGTTCGTTATGTATTCGTCATGCTACTGTTCAATTTACACAAACAATACAATATATTTCTACGCTTAACTATGTCGTTATATTGTCATCATGCTACTGCTCAATTTACACAGACAATACTTTATATTTCTATATTAACTAAGTTCGGTATGTATTCATCATGCTACTGTTCAATTTACACAAACAATACAATATATATTTCTATATTAACTAAGGTCGTTATGTATTCATCCATGCTACTGTTCAATTTACACAGCCAATACAATATATTTCTATATTATCTAAGTTCGTTATGTATTCATCATGCTACTGTTCAATTTACACAGACAATACAATATATTTCTATGTTAACTAACGGTCGTTATAGAATTCATCATGCGACTGTTCATATTACCACAGCCAATACAATATATTTCTATATTATCTAAGTTCGGTATGTATTCATCATGCTACTGTTCAATTTACACAGACAATTACAATCTATTTCTATGTTAACTAAGGTCGGTATGTATTCATCATGCTACTGTTCAATTTACACAGCCAATACAATATATTTCTATATTAACTAAGTTCGGTATGTATTCATCATGCGACTGTTCAATTTACACAAGCCAATACAATATATTTCTATATTATCTAAGTTCGGTATGTATTCATCATGCTACTGTTCAATTTACACAGACAATACTTTATATTTCTATATTAACTAAGTTCGTTATGTATTCATCATGCTACTGTTCAAGTTTACACTGACATTGACAATATATTTCTATGTTAACTAAGGTCGGTATGTATTCATCATGCTACTGTTCAATTTACACACAGCCAATACAATATATTTCTATATTATCTAAGTTCGTTATGTATTCATCATGCTACTGTTCAATTTACACAGGACAATACAATATATTTCTATGTTAACTAAGGACGTTAATGTATTCATGCATGCGACTGTTCCATATTACTCAGCCAATACAATATATTTTCTATATTATCTAAGTTCGGTATGTATTCATCATGCTACTGTTCAATTTACACAGACAATACAATATATTTCTTTATTAACTAAGCTCGTTATCGTTTTCGTCATGCTACTGTCAATTTACACAAACAATACAATCTATTCTATATTAACTAAGGTCGTTATGTATTCTGTCATGCTACTGTTCAATTTACAACAGGCAATACTTTATATTTCTATATTACTAAGTCGTTATGTATTCATCATGCTAACTGTTCAATGTACACAAACAATACAATATATTTCTATGTTAACTAAGGTCGGTATGTATTCGTCATGCTACTGTTCAATTTACACAGACACTACAATATATTTCATATATTAACTAAGTTCGTTATGTATTCATCATGCGACTGTTCAATTTACACAGCCAATACAATACTATCTTCTGATATTATCTAAGTTCGGTATGTATTCCTCTTGCTACTGGTACAATTACACAGACAATACCAATATATATCTATATTACACTAAGTTCGTTATGTATTCGACATGCTACTGTTCAATTTACAACAAACTATACAATAATTTCTACGTTAACTAATGTCGTCTAGATTAGTGTCATCATCGCTACTGCTCAATTACACAGACAATACTTGATATTTCTATATTAACTAAGTTCGGTATGTATTCATCATGCTACTGTTCAACTTCACACAACAATACAATATATTTCTATATTAACTAAGGTCGTTATGTATTCATCATGCTACTGTTCAATATTTACACAGCCAATACAATATATTTCTATATTATCTAAGTTCGTTATGTATTCATCATGCTACTGTTTCAATTTTACACAGACAATACCAATACTATTTCTATTGTTAACTAAGGTCGTTATGTATTCATCATGCGACTGTTCATATTACACAGCCAATACAATATATTTCTATATTATCTAAGTTCGGTATGTATTCATCATGCTACTGTTCAATTTACACAGACAATACAATATATTTCTATGTTAACTAAAGGTCGGTATGTATTCATCATGCTACTGTTCAATTTACACAGACAATACAATATATTTCTATATTAACTAAGTTCGTTATGTATTCATCATGCGACTGGTTCAATTTACACAGCCAATACAATATATTTCTATATTATCTAAGTTCGGTATGTATTCATCATGCTACTGTTCAATTTACACAGACAATTACAATATATTTCTATATTAACTTAAGTTCGTTATGTATCTCGTCATGCTACTGTTCAATTTACACGAAACAATACAATATACTCTTCTACGTTAACTAATGTCGTTATATTTGTCATCATGCTTACTGCTCAATTTACACAGACAATACTTTATATTTCTATATTAACTAAGTTCGGTATGTATTCAATCATGCTACTGTTCAATTTACACAAACAATACAATATATTTCTATATTAAACTAAGGTCGTTATGTATTCATCATGCTACTGTTCAATTTACACAGCAATACAATATATTTCTATATTATCTAAGTTCATTATGTATTCATCATGCTACTGTTCAATTTACACAGACAATACAATATATTTCTATGTTAACTAAGGTCGTTATGTATTCATCATGCGACTGTTCATATTTACACAGCCAATACAATATATTTCTATATTATCTAAGTTCGGTATGTATTCATCATGCTACTGTTCAATTTACACAGACAAAACAATATATTTCTATGTTAACTAAGGTCGGTATGTATTCATCATGCTACTCAATTTACACAAGCCAATACAATATATTCTATATCTACTAAGGTCGGTATGTATTCTTCATCGCACCACTGTTCAATTTACCGGCGAAACTACTGCCCCCCCACCCCTCTCTTCAGTCGCCACGTTATCGGCCAATAATATATTTCCTAATATATCTAAGTTCGGTATGTATCCTCCATGCCTACTTTCAATTACACGACAATACTTATATTCTCTATATTAAACTAAGTTCGTTTATGTATTCATCATGCTACTGTTCAATTTACACAGACAATACAAATATATTTCTATGTTAACTCAAGGTCGGTAGGTATTCATCATGCTACTGTTCAATTTACACAGCCAATACAATATAATTTCTATATTATCTAAGTTCGTTATGTATTCATCATGCTTACTGTTCAATTTACACAGACAATACAATATATTTCTATGTTAACTAAGGTCGTTATGTAATCATCATGCGACTGTTCATATTACTCAGCCAATACCAATATATTTCTATATTATCTAAGTTCGGTATGTATTCATCATGCTACTGTTTAATTTACACAGACAATACAATATATTTCTATATTTAACTAAGGTCGTTATGTATTCGTCCATGCTACTGTTCAATTTACACAAACAATACAATATTTTTCTATATTAACTAAGTTCGTTTATGTATTCGTCATGCTACTGTTCAATTTACACAAACAATACAATCTATTTCTATATTAACTAAGGTCGTTATGTATTCGTCATGCTACTGTTCAATTTTACACAGGCAATACTTTATATTTCTCTATATTAACTAAGGTCGTTATGTATTCATCATGCTACTGTTCAATGTACACAAACAATACAATATATTTTCTATGTTAACTAAGGTCGGTATGTATTCGTCATGCTAATGTTCAATTTACACAAACAATACAATATATTTCTATATTAACTATGTTCGGTATGTATTCAACATGCTACTGCTCAATTTACACAGACAATACAATATATTTCTATATTAACTAAGTTCGGTATGTATTCATCATGCTAGCTGTTCAATTTACACAAACAATACAATATATTTCTATATTAACTAAGTTCGTTATGTATTCGTCATGCTACTGTTCAATTTACACAAACAATACAATATATTTCTACGTTTAACTAATGTCGTTATATTGTCATCATGCTACTGCTCTATTTACACAGACAATACTTTATATTTCTATATTAACTAAGTTCGTTATGTATTCATCATGCTACTGTTCAATTTTACACAAACAATACAATATATTTCTAAGTTAACTAATGTCGTTATGTATTCATCATGCGACTGTTCAATTTTACACAAACAATACTTTATATTCTCTATGTTAACTAAGGGTCGTTATGTATTCATCATGCGACTGTTCAATTTACACAAACAATACTTTATATTTCTATATTAACTAAGGTCGTTATGTATTCATCATGCGACTGTTCAATTTACACAACAATACAATATATTTCTATATTAACTAAGGTCGTTATGTATTCATCATGCGACTGTTCGATTAACCACAAACAATACAATATATTTCTATATTAACTAAGGTCGTTATGTATTCATCATGCTACTGTTCAATTTATCACAGACAATACAATATATTTCTACATTAACTAAGGTCGTTATGTATTCATCATGCTACTGTTCAATTTACACAAACAATACAATACTATTTCTATAATTAACTAAGGTCGTTATGTATTCATCATGCTACTGTTCAATTTACACAGACAATACACTATATTTCTATATTATCTAGGTTCGTTATGTATTCATCATGCGACTGTTCAATTTACGACCGACAATACAATATATTTCTATTATTAACTAAGGTCGTTATGTAATTCATCATGCTACTGCTCAATTTACACAGACAATACAATATATTTCTATATTATCTAAGTTCGTTATGTATTCATCATGCGACTGTTCAATTTACACAGACAATACTTTATATTTCTATGTTAAACTTAAGGTCGTTATGTATTCATCATGCTACTGTTCAATTTACACAGACAATACAATATATTTCTATATTAACTAAGGTCGTTATGTATTCATCATGCTACTGTTCAATTTACACAAACAATACAATATATTTCTATATTAACTAAGGTCGTTATGTATTCATCATGCTACTGTTCAATTTACACAGACAATACAAATTATTTCTATATTATCTATGTTCGTTATGTATTCATCATGCGACTGTTCAATTTACACAGACAATACAATATATTTCTATAATAACTAAGGTCGTTATGTATTCATCATGCTACTGCTCAATTTACACAAACAATACAATATATTTCTATATTAACTAAGGTCGTTATGTATTCATCATGCTACTGTTCAATTTACACAGCCAATACAATATATTTCTATGTTAACTAAGGTCGTTATGTATTCATCATGCGACTGTTCATATTACACAGACCAATACAATATATTTCTATATTATCTAAGTTCGGTATTGTATTCATCATGCTACTGTTCAATTTACACAGACAATACAATATATTTCTATGTTAACTAAGGTCGGTATGTATTCATCATGCTACTGTTCAATTTACACAGACCAATACAAATATATTTCTATATTATCTAAGTTCGGTATGTATTCATCATGCTACTGCTCAATTTACACAGCCCAATACAATATTATCTAAGTTCGGTATGTATTCATCATGCTACTGTTCAATTTACACAGACAATACAATATATTTCTATGTTAACTAAGGTCGTTATGTGTTCATTGTGCATCAGTTGAATTTAATCGCACAATACTATATTATAAAGGTCAGGATTAGGTCAATTTAACTTTGTATCGCTGACTTGGTTTAATCATTTTCAGACGTCCAGATA
>JASEVX010000115.1:92511-170011 GCA_031761405.1 Serripes groenlandicus
TCTCTGTGTGTCTCCCTACCTATCTCACACACACCCCCTCTTCCTCTGCATCTCTATATATCTATATATATCTTTTCCGCTATCTCTCTCTCTATCTTTGCCGCTATCTCTCTCTCTATCTCTACCTCTATCGCTATCTATATATCTATCTCTATATCTAACTATCTCTATATATATATATTTAACTCTCTCTCTCTCTCCTATATATATATATATATACATGTATACTATATAATATATATATATCTCTATATATATCTATACATGTATATATCTCTCTCTATCTCTATCTCTCTCTCTCGCTATTGCTATCTATATCTTTATCTATTTCTCTATCTCTCTTTCTTCTCTCTATGTCTCTCTCTCTCGCTACTATCTATATCTCTCTCTTTCTGTCTCTGTCTCTTTCTCTGTGTCTCTGCCTCTCTATATCTCTCCCTCTATGTATATATATATGTCTCTCACTCGTTCTCTCTCTCTCACTCGTCTCTCTCATCTCTCTCTTCTCTTTCTCTCTGTCTCTGTCTGAATATCTCTCTCTCTCTCTCTGAGTGTGTGTGTCTCTCTGTCTATCTCTCACATTCTCATTCTCTCTCTCTCTCTCTCTCTCCTCTCTCTCTCTCTCTCTCTCACTCTCTCTCTCTCTCTCTCTCTCTCTCGATCTCTCTATCGTTCGCTCTATCCTTTATATGTCGCCATATTCTGTCTGTTTGTCTCTCTACATGTACGTATCTCACACACTCCCTCTTCATATGCACCTCTCTCTATCTCTATCTTTCTTTCCCGCTATTCTTTAACGCATATCGCTCTCTCATCCTCTCTCTCTATCTCTCTCTCGCACTAGCTTTCTCTTCCTCTGCATTATCTCTCTCACTATTTCTCTAATATTTCAATCTGTCATTTATCTATCACTCTGTGTCTCTTTCTATGTCTCTCTCCATCTCTCTCACATTTTCCCTTCGTTTGCATCACTCCTCTATCTCCCCTCTTCTCTCTCTCTCTCTCTCTTCTCTCTCTTCTATCTCTCACTCTTCTCTCTCTCACTCTCTCTCTTTCTCTCTCTCTCTCCTCTCTGTCTCTCTCTCTCTACTCTCTCTCTCTCTCTCTCTCTTCTCTCTCTCTCTCTCTCTCTCTCTCTCACAGCGTGGCTAGATGTATATTATGGTTTTCCTTGAGCACACGCCCGATTAAATAGTCATCTCACAGTTCGTCAAAGGGAAGTAAATCGGAAAGGCTTGGTTTGCAGGCATTTTCAGATGAATATATAAGATCGAAGTTCTGCCCCATTGTACATTGATAGTTTCTTGAAAAAAGTATACTCTGAATGAATTGTAACACTTAAAAAGTGTTGCTCTTGACTTTTTTAGACAAAAATCATGTTTTTTTTCTAAGAATTAATAGTAATATTTCCTCCTCTGCGTCTCTGTCTATCACTCTTCTCTTCCGCCTGTTAGCTGCGCCGTAATATCACCAATCCTAGCCCATTTGTGTATTGTAAAGCACAATACTCTTAGAGAGTTTAAAAACACCTTCTTAAGAACAGAGTCCCTTCGTTTTCGATAGCGTGGTTAGATGTATATTTGGTTTTCCTAGAGCAAACGCCCGATTAAATAGTCATGTAACAGTTCGTCAAAGGGAAGTAAATCGGAAAGTCTTGGTTTGCAAGCATTTTCTGATGAATATATAAGATCGAAGTTCTCCCCAATTGTACATTGATAGTTTCTTGAAAAAGTGTGTACTCTGAATGAATTGTAACTCTTAAAAAGTGTTGCTGTTGACTTTTTCAGACAACAATCATGTTTTTTTCTAAGAATTAATTGTAAAATAAGTGTGATATTTTGTTTGATCTCACAGCTCTGAAAATGATATGTCAACCTGTCGAGTGTTTGGTCGCTCCTAAAGTCCTTCATTGTAACTGCATCTTCTTCTCCGTAGCTGTACCGATACTGATTGTTATAATCATTTAAAACTTTTCTACACATACAGAAAATCTGCAGAAGACGACTTAAAATATATTTACGCAATCATATGAAAAAATCCTGATGAATAAAAGTAGATTTGTTGAGTCTCCTGCATTAATATGTTCTGAAGTATTCTGCTACAGAGGCGTCAGAAAGCGTCTGTATGTGGGAAAGAGGTAATTAAAACAAGGATAAGTGCGCGTAAACTTTACACTATTTATCACTAGAGGACATTCCACAAAACTGTGCTGAACTTTTACCTATTTCAGGATCTAAAATAATAAGTGTTAAATCTCTTCCTATAGTATAAAGCTTGTCTCTGTTGTTATATAAACAAATTTGGCCGTTTGGGCAGACGACACAAATGTGTGACGTCATTTCCACGATAGGGATAATCAAAAAAAGCATTAAAATATGGGTAGGAGGCTAATTTCTTGTGCAATATATCCCTCAGTACTGAACCAGTGATAAAAAGACAGTGAAATTTGAAAAAAAAAAGAAAAAAAGGTGAATATCAAGATGCGTGAAAATATTCCCAATGAGGGAAGAATGTTACTTTATTTTTAGACTCGTGGTCTAATTACAGTTGTACTTTTAAAATTGATATTGTCCCTGGTGACATTAAGTATAGTTTTTGATATTTTTGGGATATGTAGATGGCATCCTAGTATAGTTTCTGTATAAATATTGTAACAGAAGACCATATATATTCAATAAATATAAAATATATTATAATTCTTTTTGTACATAGAATGTTTCCTGGCAATAGGGTGTTATTTAATCTGAGGCGCGTCACACACTTATCAACCATTTGGTTGGTTGAATAACTGTGTGGCGGTCTCAGACAGATTCCGTGCTGAGGAATAGGCTGCCTTTTTTGCTTTTCTAAGCAAGCCTTTTTTGTCATTTTCAGCTTTTTGTGGCTTCTTATGATGAAATAGATTTCGGTAATTGTCAAGGGAATGTTTTCACAATATTAGGGAGGTAACTTAACCAACTATATCAATTCTGACAATTGGTTGTTAAAACAAACGCCCACTACTTAACACAGATAATATGTATTCCATGTAATCACAAAAAAAAGTGGGATATATTCAGATTATACTATTAATACAACCGAGAACTCAGATGTCTTCAAATTACTAGGGCAATCTCAATACACCCCAGATCCCTCTTTGTTCCATCGAAAAAAGGAATCCGCTGTGGTCGAGTGGTTAGCTTCGGGGATTTCGAAACCGGGTGTTCCGGGTTCGATCCCCAGTCGCGGCACTACGGTCATGGTGGAGTGCACTTGGGCAATGCACATTTTCTAGCCTAGTACTGGTTTGTTTACCCAGGGATCATAAATAATTAAATTTAATTGCGCGCTAAATGACCTTAGCTGTCGATGCGCCATAAAACAATATACATTCATTCATTCCATCGAAAAAATAATCATGAATACATAATCGTTCTAATTTTGTTTTGTTTATTTATTTACAGGCGATGCAATCAATCTGCTTGTGGTTATGACTAGTTTATGTTTTCTGTATGTGCTAAAAAGAGGCTCCTAGAATGCAACAGATGTAATGTTAGATTTAAAAACAAGTCAAGGGGGGGGGCATGCCCCCGGACCCCCTAGCACGTCTGTGCGTATATTTGATTTTATTCTAGGTACGCTCTTTGGTTTAGTAATATTTGCCAATAAACCATACCCAGTACATTTATAAGCGTATTTCCTATGTAATTATCTGCATCATTTGGATTTCATTGCTTAAATATATGAGTGAGTACACCCCTTCCTCTTTGCTCCGGATAATCGTTATCCTGAAAACATACGATTATACAATGCAAAGAGGAAAGGTGATATAAATTCATAAGAAGCTTTGATAAGTTCACTTGATAACTCATCATTTTTTGGATTTTCCCCATTGTTTTGCATAACAATCGCTTATTTCTTCTTCCGAAATTGCTAAGTCTAAGTCGAGATCGGACTGGTCAGTAGTTGCATGATATTGTGAATCATTATCATCAACATAATAATATTCATTATATAATATTTTATTAAAATGATCATATCATTGGTATATTGAGAGAGAATCAGGTTTTTCTTTTGCTTTTGTGTAAGTATTCTTCACCTTTCGCCAAAAGCAACGAGGGGATGATTTGGATGGTTCACTTATTCTATATCCCTCCCTTAGTCTGAATTTTCTTTCTTTGCTCTTTTGTTTGCATTGTTAAATTGGGTTCTTGCATGAGTGAATTCTTTTCTATTAATATCATTTCTCTCTCTATAGAACGTGTTTCTTGATTTTTTAAACAGTTTTTTTGTTTCGATACATTTTGCATCAAACCAGTGACATGTATACATAATTAGGTTTACTTGTATTTTTGTTATGATAAGTTTTACCAAATATATCGAGCGCCTTCTTTTTAAAAAAGCACGTGAGGTTTTCAACCACGTGATGAATAATATTGCTATGCGACTCTGTGATAAGCTGTTGTAGTTGCTAATTGTAATTCATAAGTTTATCTAAAAATACATTGACTTTTAACTAGTCCCAAAGCAGTTTTGTAATATCGTACTTGTTTCATTCTTAAACGAAGTCTTATTTTCTAAGATTGTACAAGTATCAATAGAAAAAGAAGAAATAGGTGCATGGTCTGAATACTCGTTGAAATCAAATATTTCAAATGCATTAATAAATTTAAAGTCTGAATAAGATGTCATGATATAAGCTACGGTGTTCATACCCCATGCGAGCAAAATGTATACTTCCCATTTCCTTCGTCCGCGTGAATACGACCATTGACCAATGAAAACCCGCTGACTTGACACAGCTCCAAACGTCGCCGCCCATTTTGATCTAACACGTGATATGAATTAAATCGCCATGGCAGCTCAGACATGTCAACGTGGTGCACATCCTCACCATTATGAATATAAACAAGGATAAAGTCATCGTCAGAAGATGTGCGTCCATTGAAATCTCCATATATAAACACTTTACCTAAAGCATTTTATTTAATTATTCTTAATCCCAATTCTTAAACAAAATCTTTGTCATCATGGATGACTTTTGAATTGATCGGAGGCATGTAGAGACAACAATATACACATCCTCATTAAATTTGAACAATTTCAAACAACACTTCACCTATATCATACATTTTCCAACAATTGTTAAATATTTGTTCAAACAATCTTTATAATAAAAGCTTATACCACCACTATATCGTACTTTTTTCTTTAGTGTTTTTGGCTTTATTCCCTTAACACCATAATAAAGATGTCTTTACCTGATAACCACGTTTCGCTTAATAATATATCGTCAAAGTTAGATAAATGTTCTAAGAAATCAGGTTTGTAGGTGTGTGAAGTTAGCGCGTAGATCGTAGATCGTAGCTCAACTAAAACATGTAGTTGGCTGACCAGGGTCGTAGATTGTAGCTCAGCCACTGTAAATCATTGCGAATCGGCTTACCTGGGTCGTAGATCGTCGCTCAGCCACTGAAAACACATTGCGAATTGGTTGATCTGGGTCGTAGATCGTAGCTCAGCCACTGAAAACACATTGCGAATTGGTTGATCTGGGTCGTAGATCGTAGCTCAGCCACTGTAAAAACATTGCGAATTGGTTGACCTGGGTCGTATATCGTAGCTCAGCCACTGTAAACACATTGCGAATTGGTTGACTTGGGTCGTAGATCGTAGATCAGCAATTGAAAAAACATTGCAAATTGGCTGACCTTGGTCGTAGATCGTAGCTAAGCTATTGAAAAAACATTAACAATTGGCTGATCTGCGTCGAAGGTCGTAGCTCAGCCACTAAAACTGAAAAAAAAACATTGATAATTGGCTGATCTGTAAATCGTATCTCAGCTACTGATAAAACATAGATCGTAGCTCAGCCACTGATAAAACATAGAACAATGGCTTACCTGGGTCGTAGATCGTAGCTCAGCCACTGAAAAAAACACTGCGAATTCGTTGATCTGGGTCGTAAATCGTAGCTCAAACACTGAACAAACATTGCGAATTGGCTTATCTGAGTCGTAGATCGTAGCTCAACTACTGAACAAACATTGCGAATTGGCTGACCTGGGTCGTAGATCGTAGCTCAGCCACTGACAAAACAAAGAAAAATGGTCGACCTGAGTCGTAGATTGTAGCTCAGCCACTGAAAAAAACATTGCTAATCGGTTGACCTTGGTCGAAGATCGTAGTCCGGCCACTGAAAAAACATTGAAAATTGGCTGACCTGGGTCGTAAATTGTAGCTTGATCACTAAAAAAAACATAGCAAATTAGTTGATCTAGGTCGTAGATCGTAGCTCAACCATTGGCAGAACATTGCAAATTGGCTGACCTGGGTCGTGGATCGTAGCTCAACCATTGAAAAGACATTGCAAATTGGTTGTCCTGGGTCGTAGATCGTAGCTCAGCCACTGATAAAACATAGCAAAATGGCTGATCTGGGTCGTAGATCGTAGCTAAGCCACTGAAAAAACATTGCAAATTGACTGACCTGGGTCTCAGATCGTAGCTTAATTACTGAAAAGACGGTGCGAATTGACTGATCTGGATCGTAGATCGTCGCTCAACCACTCCAAAAACATAGCAAATGTGTAGTTCAACCATTGAACAAACATTGCAAATTGGTTGACCTGGGTCGTAGGTCAGCCATTGAAAAAACATTGGAAAGTGGCTGGCTTGGGTCGTACGTCGTAGCTCAGCCACTGTAAAAACAGAGAAAAATGGCTGACCTGGGTCATAGCTCGTAGCTCAGACACTGAAAAAAAAATTGCAAATCATTCAAAATGCAACGTTTCTTTCAATAACTGAGCTTCGATCTAAGACCCATGTCAGCCCATTTGCAATCCTTTATTCAATGGCTGAGCTACAATCTACGATCCAGATCAACCAATTTGCTATATTTTTTGAGTGGTTGAGGTACAATCTACGTCCTAGGTCAGCCAATTTGCAATGTTTATTCAATGGCTGACCTTCGACCTACGACCCAGGTCAGCCAATTCGCAATGATTTGACAATGGCTGAGCTACGATCTACGACCCAGATCAACCAATTTGCTATGTTTTTTGAGCGGTTGAGCTACGATCTACGACTCAGGTCAACCAATTTATAATGTTATTTCAATGGCTGAGCTACGATCTACGACCCAGGTCAGCCAATTTGCAATGTTATTTCAGTGGCTGAGCTTCGATCTACGACCCAGATCAACCAAGTCGCAACATTTCTTCAGTGGCTGAGCTACGACCAACGACCTAGGTCAGCCAAATCGCAATGTTTTTTCAATGGTTGAGCTACGATCTACGACCCAGATAAGCCAATTCGCAATGTTTTTCAGTGATTGAGCTACGATCTACAACAAGATTAACTAATGTGCAATTTTTTTTCAGTGGCTGAGCTACGATCTACGACCCAGGTGCGCCATTTTCTACAATTTGTCAGTGGCTGAGCTACCATCTACGACCCAGGTCAGCCTATTTGCAATGTTTTTTCAATGACTGAGCTCAGATCTACGACCCAGGTCAGCCATTTTTCTAAGACTTTTAAGTGGCTGAGCTATGATCTACGACCCAGGTCAGGCCAAAATCAACAAAGGATCACAGGGCTGTCCTTTTCTATTCCAACATTATATATTTTTCTGGCCGTAACATTACAATTTCAATGCAGTTTATCCCTTATCCTGACGGATTCCATCACGTGACCATATCCTTGCTCTTAAGGTAAAATCACGTCAAAATCATCCGCGGCCATGCTGACCAAAATAGTCCCTTACAAAAACTTTGTTTGCGTATAAATTAATGTATACCATCACCATAATGCATTGAATATATGACATTGAGATTTATATTCATTGTAAATGGGTACAGGATGTACTGTACAATCAGTTTCGTCCCTGCCCGATTTCGTCCAAATTGACAGTAACCATTTTCGTCGGGAGAATTATTTTTTATTTCATAATACATGGCCTCCCCATTTTCTTTAAATTCTTTTAAAGCTTGCAGGTAACTGTTTTCAATGATATAGGGTGTTCTACGTGAGAAACGATTAAAAAGTGTGTCAATTGAACGTCGAAACTGGTTGATTTACGAAAGATTGAATTTATTTGGTATTTTGGCCTTTAATGAGTCCTTAAACCTATATGAAGTGGTATTTGCTACACACTGATACATTAGAAGCGTAGATTTCCGGAAACGTTCAAACTGCATGATTTTGAAGGCTGTTTTTGATATACATATACAGTTTCTACAATGACATGCATTGTTTTAAAGTCGCAAGTAGCGGGATAAAGGCAAAGTGGAAGGTGACATGGTTTTATTGTTATAAATGTATATACACCCAATGCATAATATGAGCCGAATTAGAAAACCAACATTGTGGACTCTGCGTAAAGTATCGACACGGATCATCCTTTCACAGCCGAATTAGAAAACAAACATTGTAGACTCTGCGTAAAGTATCGACACGGATCACCTTTCACAGCCGAATTAGAAAACAAACTTGTGGACTCTGCGTAAAGTATCGACATGGATCATCCTTTCACATCCGAATTTCACAAAATCAACTCCTCCATGTTGAAAATTGGACCACTCAATTTTTCGTCCAACTGGAAATTGTGTAATATTCAATGGCTTAGTGTCAAACAATGCAGATTTCAGGAAAGACAGCTCGTTACGAGCTGTCTCACCTGAATCTGCATTGTTAGAAAAAGTCTTTAATTGCCTTTGGCAGCTTAATAGTTAATAAGACATATCTATAACTTCATCTATACGAATTGCTTTAATAGTTCTATTAAGTGTAGCATCCGTTTTGCCATGCAATTGGAATTGGTAAGAAATGAGCATTTGTGAGAAGTGCAGAACCGGATCATCTTGCACATCAAACTAATTTGATCTTGCTTTTCGCTGGCATAGAACTGTTCTTACTAACAAATGCGAGAAACCAACTTTTTCGGAATGTTTCGACACAGATCAGCCTGCGCAGTCTACGCATACTGATCTGGGCTCACATATTCCGTCTCAGGGGGATAGAGGTATAGAGTAATGATTCCTGAAACAGAAAATTCACAGGAGGCGAAAAGATTAGGATTAGTCGCCGCGGCATGCTTAGGCTGATCAGGGTCGATACATTACCCAGAGTCAACAATGTTGGTTTTCTTGCGGGTCGGCTCAAATGTAGTTTTTGGATCAGGTAGCATTGTTGCACATATCCTTCACTATCTGCACTTGTCAAATGACGGTTACATTTATTTTAAATGAGTATGTCACAATCAATGTCATGATAGTGTTCCTTTAGTGACCTTCTACCAAGATTTTTCAAACAGTTTGTTTTCTAAATCATGATGTCCACTCTTGGATAGTGTGCCTTATGTGTGCACATAATGACAAATTATCAAGGATTGATTGGGGTTAGACGCATTTTCAACAATCTTTCAGTCATATCACGTCGACAAGTTCACCTTCTCATGTGTTTCATGGCTTTCTCACACCACACAACAAACTATCCAAGCAACTTGCTGATTGTTCACATAGAATGTTAGCCCATTGGAAGAAGACGAATGACGATTGTCTTATTGACCTTTGTCTAACGTCTGGTGAAATGTTTTCAGAGCTGGGGTTCAAACTCACAACTCATTGATTGACAGCCGGCATCGCTACCGACTGAGCTATCAGGGCTGGGCGACACATTATTATTGATCTTCCATGAAGCTTCTCGGCGAATTAAAAGCCCATTTCAAAAATACATTTTCTCAATGAAATATAGCGTTGGCATAGAACGACGATGGGTTCCGAGGTTGCGATTTCTCAAGCCGTTTGGTTGTTTTCAAATGGAATTGAACCGTGAACATATACACAGGAGAGGTCCTAGTAGAATCAAAGCTGAATGCATTTAATAATATCCTGAAAGGAGACATCAATTGACCTACTCTGCAAAATAAGATTGGAGCTGTGGACCTGTTTTAGGAATTACTTATCATAAACCATTTCTGATTTTCTTACAGTACCTATTACAAATGTTTATGTCATTGCAATTCAGTTATACGCATATGTAGATTTTATCAAAGCAAACGACTAAAACTATACAAGGCTCTCCTTACTATTGGGTTCATGGGTACTTCCCCAATAATCATAAGTTGTGGAATAGCAAAGGATTTAAATCTTAATACTTCCGTACATGTCACACATTTTCAATAGACGACTTTGAAACCCTCTATAAAAAATGGAACAATATTTATCATGGAATAAAGTTGTAAACATTTTGACAAAATGACAAATTGCTTATAACGAACACTTTCTTCTTTTGGCACTTTTCTTTCCAAATTCGTCTGCTGCAGAGGCGTTATAGCGCGTCTGTATGTTGTAAAGGGATATGTGTTTAAGGATACTTCCCCCAATTCGTTTGCTTTGTAAACACCAGATAAACAAGAGGATGAAAACTTTTAAACTAGAATAGAGTTAAACATTATGGTAAAAGAAGGATTTGTTAACCATTAGCGATGTGTCTCCTTCCTGCAATGCTCTGTAGAAATGACTGCATCAAGACATAACAAGTTATCAGAGAAAGAGGTAAAACAAATGATATCGCAGCTGACTTACATCCCATGATTCCAAGAACGAGCATGTATTTGTATCCCCAAACTTTTCGAAACTATCTGAGGGTTTGTCTTCTGCCATGTTACTTCCTGTATACACATCGAAATTGAGCATGGATTGCGAAACAGCCTACAAAATCATGGGATACAACTTGTTATGGTAATATTACAAGTCCAAGGATAGAGGCAATAGAAAACTTAGTAGGTAATGTTTAATATAGTTTAAAGCTATTCAACTCGGAACGAGGTGTTAACATTTTTCGTATTATATGATAACATTGCAATAAACTAGGCATATACATAATCGTTGTGTCGTCTATAATCCAAAATGTTTGTTCTGTAGTTAGATA
Source organism: Serripes groenlandicus (assembly GCA_031761405.1). Lineage (NCBI taxonomy): Eukaryota > Metazoa > Mollusca > Bivalvia > Cardiida > Cardiidae > Serripes > Serripes groenlandicus. Next base: position 103,422 of record JASEVX010000115.1, read on the forward strand.
TTTACTGTTTAAACTGATAATACTCCCAATAAATCCCTATCTGTCAAGTAATAGTGTAAATATCAATTATTCGCAAAATGTCGTATTATGGTTAAACGTTCACATTGCTGTCACAATTGGTTTCCGTCTCTCTGTGTATATGTCCCTCATTTCTTCTCTTTTATTCTCTCTCTCTAACATTCTCTATTTCTTTCTCTCTCTCCTCCTCTCGCGCTCTCTCTCTCTCTCTCTCTCTCTCTCTCTCTCTCTCTCTCTCTCTCTCTCTCTCTTCTCTCTCTCTCTCTCTCTCTCTATCTCTCTGTCTCTCTATCTTTCACTCTCCACTCTGTCTCTCATCATTTCTCTCTCTTTCATTTTCTCTCTCTCTAGCATACTCTCTCTATCAGCCCTCTCTCTCCTCTCCCAATCAATCTCTCCCTCCCCTATATCTCTCTTTCTTTGTCTCTATATCCCTCTTTCTCCTCTCACAATCAATCTTTCCCTCCCTTCTCTCTCTTTCTTTGTATCTCTATCCCTTTCTCCCTATCTCTCTTTCTATTTCTATTTTTATATATTTATTTACTGTCTCTCTGTCTGTGTGTCTGTATGTATGTCTCTCAGTTTGACAGTCTGTCTTTCTGCATATCTTCCCCTTTATCTACCCTTCTCTCTCTCTCTCTCTCTGTATTTCTCTCTCTCTCTCTCTCTGTATTTCTCTCTCTCACTCTCTCTCTCTCGCTCTCTCTTTCTCTCTCTCTCTCTCTCTCTCTCTCTCTCTCTCTCTCTCTCTCTCTCTCTCTCTCTCTCTCTCTCACTCTCTCTCTCTCTCTCTCTTTCAAATTTATAATGAAAAAATAACTAATTTACAGAAATGTCATGTCAATACAATATAATATAATGTTAATAAAAATGATATAAAAGACCACATAACTCATCAACGTATCAGCATTCCATGAAGATGACCCTGAAACATTCATATTTGGTGAACAGTTAAACCCTGTCCTTCATTCGACAAATCTGCATCAGACAACTTTAATATAAGCATATGAGACATCTCTATAACTATAATTAATGAATATACTTGAACCCATTGTTTAACAATTCATAATTGCTCATTATTACCATAGTCTTCATTTCTAAAAATGTTTTCCAAATATACAAGTTTTAGGTGCGTCAAATTGTTGGTAAGAGTTAAACAAAGAAACTTCACTTGTAATACTTTGAACACTTTAGCGTTTACAAGCATTTTTTGCGTTGTAGGCCCCAGCCTGTTAACACTTGAGTTCAGCTTGCGTCATATTCTCTCTATTCAATCTACAACGGTAGAGGGAGATTTGGAAATGTCCAAATTGACAAATGCACATGTTCGTGCTTTGTTTTGATATAGATAGCGATGGTTTTGGAATCGCTAAGCCTAAAAGTAAACGCATGTTGTAACATTCCAATTCGTTACATCAACTGGTTCCAAATATTTCGACATTTTCAAACCCTCTGTCTACCATTGCGGATTGAACAGAGTTAGATTACTACAATATAATGCTCTAATTGTAACTTGTTTAAGTGCCTTATTTGGACTGAATTCTCAAAACGCTTTTTTCCAAGTGACCAATTCCTGCCCCGTTAAAACGCTTCCGCTAATTAGGATACTTATGCGTCTAGTGTTCTTTCAAATCATAGATCAACAGAAACACGGCATTCCGGTTTGAGCTTGTGCATAGGAAAATGTACAATGTATTAATCTACAAATGTTGATTTGTGTGAACATTGGAGATCATGATCTACATACATATACATTTCGCAAACTTGTTAGAATACTTAACTTGTGTAGGTTTTGATAAGACAGAGCAAATAGGCAGGCTGATTTGAACATACACTGTTCTAAAATGCCAACAGTAACTTTTCTAATGCACTCGCTTATATGCAAGTACAATCTTGATTGAATGATTCTTAACGCTTCCTAGCTTTCTGACAGCAGTACTCAACACATTATTTTTTCAAAGCATATAATAGATAATTTAGTAGAAATAGAAATCTTGAATAATTAGCTTTTGAACCAGAGTACCTAGAATCAAGTATAAATACACTTTTTCTAGTAAATAAACCACGAAAATTCGATTCTGACATCAGTTTCACGCTTAAACATCATTTAGACCAAAATATCCAAGGTGGCCGCCAGCACCATATTGAAAAAATAAACTTTTGAACCAGAGCACAAAGAATCAAGTATAAATACTCTTTTCTCACTAAATCATCCACGAGGATTCCGACCCTGACAAAACTTTAACGTTTTAACATCTTTTGACCCTGATATCCAAAATGGCTGCCATATGCTGGAGCGAAAACATAAGTTTGTTTAGTGCCGCACCTGATATTATGCATTAATATATTATTTTGGCTAAATTAATGCAATTGAGGACGGTGACTGATTGCTTAAAGGTCAATATCACATGGTTAAGTCATCGTTGACGTAATATAATGTCACATAAGCGAGGTACTCAGACGATATAACGATATAATTGAACAGGAACAAGACCCCGCAACCACGCATAACGATACACGATATAATCTGTAGTCTTGCAGCTGCTATCTTCTTTGCGAGGTAAGAAAGGGGTAGATCTGTCTCCTTCAAGTCCATCAGCACCCTGTATGTCACAAAGCGACCTACCATCATCAATGCCCCCGTCACCCTTCATGGGATGACTCGTGGTAAATAGCTCTTTGACAAGCTTGTAAAGGGTATCAGCTACCCGAACGTCCTTCTCCTCAGTGATGTCTGGGCCAAGCATGATCTCGAATGGTTTGCGGTTTGTCCTGACGAGATCACTGAAGGAAAACAAAGCATCAGTATCATTGGCAATGATGATTTACTCAACGACAATTTGACAGAATGGGGGCACTGCACACCGCTGTAGCTGGATGTTTCTACAGCGTCTTGAAAATCAGGTACAAGACAAACATCCTGCACGACGAGGATGCGAATGCGCGTATCAAGGATGCCAAAACTGTGTCCCACGCATTGACCGAGAAAGTATCCAAGCTGCAGGCAGTTAAACCGTAAAAGACCATCCAGCGTGGTGAGCCGCCCATCCGCCCAGAGCCCGCTGCTACCTCAAGAGAAGCATTATTCATGCATTTTCTCGCACTGACGTAAATGGCGACCGACCTGTTGCACACAATCATAGTATACCCACTTATAATTGGTCCCATGCTTGTTTGAATGTGCATAAAGATAAGCAAGGCATATTACCACATGCAATATAGTCAAGCACCGAACAAATCAATTGTAAATGACGTCATGGACGATATCTCAACTATCATCGTCACTAACCGCATGCCATTCGCATTCATAGTGGGAGATCATCCCGTGTATATCCTCATCACCCAGATCAAGGCTGAGAACCCAGACAAGTAACGTGACATTGTGCCGTTCCTTGGTCCCTTCCATACACAATGTGTGATGATGAGCGTTATCGACAAGCAATACAAGGGTAGTTAATTAGGAGAGGTACTCGTGGTCGTAGGAGTTATTGCCTATGGCTCTGTTGATCTTGCGCTGCAAGACAAGCATCATAAGAGGGACTGCACTGTTTGCGGCTCAAATATGCGGCGCTAATCAGTTGGGGAAGAAGAAGGTCTCTCCCGACTTGGCTGTAGAAACGAAGGATAACCTAGGGATTCGGAGAGGTATAAGCGTCTCCCCAAAAACCCGCGCTGCTGCTCATGTAAACCTGACTGTAGGAGGATGGTTACCTCGTGAACCTCATCGCTATCCGCTTCACTCATGTGGAGGAAAGTGACATGGCAGACTACTGGAGGAACTCCCTGTCCATGACAGACGCGCTAATGCAGAATGAGCATGCAGTCCATATATGTAACTGGGACGAGTATGCCAGTTATCTCGTGCCATGATGCCATGGATGGTAGAGTATGACAAAAATAGGTATGAAAGGTGGCTACCTTACTTCTGGGAAATGCTAACATCTCTCCTTGCTGAACAGGTCACCTTCCTTCGCAATGACTTCACCCAGTCCATAACAGCTAACCACTACCCCAACATGGCATGGACCATGCGGATCGAGTGCACCATAAACAAGGGCAGCAAAACGAAATATGGCTAGCTCTCCATCCTTCAGAATGAAATGCAGCTGCTGGTGCACTCCAGAAATGTGAACAATGTAGCTAAGATTCGGGCAGCTCACAATACCCTTGCCAACCGAAAACCAGCAAGGAGGAAGCATATCGAATGCGGCCCGACACGGATGCGAGAAAATGAGCAGTGCGTGCAGGACCTAGTTGTGTGCATGCAATAGTTTGACTCCTTCCCGTTTGACCCAGCATCAACCATCCTCTGCACACTACTGTCAGCCATGCCTGCAATCGAGGAGCTCATTGCGGACTGCAACTTAGCCATTGCTGCAGGAGAGTATAAATTAACCCGCTTCTTTCGAGAGCGGGTCTTCAGAAAGGATACCTCCATCTATGCCTCCGTCACTCTGAGCAAACACTTGACGTTTGTCATGGGGACAGACATGACCAAGCCCGGGAGCACATCAAGGTAACATCCATGGAAATGGATCGGGACGCACTCAAGGCAGTGATCAACCTGGTGGACCTCACTGAGTTGCTAGAACATCGTGTTGTCGAAGAATGTCTGGCAATATCCAACTGCAATGACACATAAAGGAAAACCCAGAAGAGCAAGCTTATCCAGAAACTCTCTGCAGTGATGCAGATTTAGATCTACAAGAACCCTACATAGCTAAAGTTGACATTGGAATAATTTGGAGGATGGCAACTGAGTCAGCAGAAGACCAACAAACGCATGATGATGGTACAGCATACAAGTGGTCGGACTATGTCAACAAGCTGACATCAATCATTCTTTCCCGACATGGAAAGGCTAAGCGTATCATCAGTATGACAGAGCATACTAAACTAAAGATGACGAGCGAGACCTGAGGGTGCAGGGTAAGACACATGTTCTCAACACATACATGAAATCGGGCAACACCTTCCCCTCGGCTGGAATATTTAAGACGCTGCTGTGTAGCAGTAGCAACAAGAGGCGGCTACAAGCAATTATTTGCAGCTGGCCCAATGACATTGCACAGACTGTTAAACGCGAGATTGTCAACTCCGTTGGCTCCGACTGCACCAACTTGTCAATCCAACAACCAATGCAGAACTACAGCTTTAATCAGTCTGAGGTTGACACTATACTATTGCCCACGTACGCACTTCTGCGCGAGTCAGGCTTAAGTGACCCTGTTGTCGTTGATGCAGCTGATACCGATGCCTATGTCTCGGCAGCAGTCATCTCGCAGCTGCTGCAAGGTATGCTCTGTATCAAGAGAAAGGAGGGCATGGTCTCCCGTCGTGGCCTGGTGACTGACGAGATAGCAGATTGTATTGTGCAACTGCACTTCATGACAGATTGTGATGCCAATTCGGGCGTCTACGGCAAGGGTAGGATGTTTCTGTATGTCAAGGTGGCGAATAGCCTTATAGCACGACAGCAGCTCTTGCGATACGGAGATGATCTTGCCATGGAGGTGGACGTGATAGAGGAACTCTTTCACTTCACACGCGATGTCGTCTATGGCGACACGAAGAGTACTTCCATGGCTTAGGCTCGCTCTGTGAAATGGAAGAGTATGGAAAAAAATCCTTTAAGCGTCATCCTCCAGATGAAGACAGTCTCTGACAACACTGTCTCCGCGCCAACTACCTGGCGTACTTAGTGCGCCACCATTCCCTGAAGAATCATCCTTCTTCATTCGGTCATGGCTGGGAGTTGGTGGGTGGTCGCTGTCGCCCTGTTAGTCACACACGACCTGCTCTCCCGGTGAACATATCTACACCAGGATAAGCTGAAGACAGCGAAGACGATGAGAGCATATCTGATGATGAGGGAGACAATGATTCGTCGGAATATGAGGTTTCCGAATATAGTGTGGAAGAAAGCTCCGATTCAGATTGATCATATCTATCAGATTCATATACTTAGTTACAGAACATTATTGTATTGCCTATTGGTGAAATAAGAAAGTATCATGTTCATTGTTTTGTAAACATTGTATACATGTTTTAAATAACTTCATTAGATAAAAGTTACAACTTTTGAAAAGAGATTATGTTATATGTAATAACTTTTGTTGTTACGTTTCTCTTCAGCATATGGCATCCATCTTGGATATATGGATCAAAATGATGTTAAAACGTAAAGGTTATGTCAGAATCGGAATCCTCGTGGTTTAGTTAATGGAAAAAGTGTATTTATACTTGATTCTAGGTGCTCTGGTTTAAAAGTTTATTTTTCAAGATGGTTTTGGATTTGGCCCTCGTCAAAAAATGAGAAGCCTGGTTTCTAATTGTTTTTATCAAAGGTCCATAGAAGTTAAATGAAGCGTCAACACATGTTAGCCGGAGAATGGTAACAGGATTGAGGTGCTGGACACAACTATTATTATATTGAGAAATATGTCAATGTTAAATCAACTTCCATCAAGTAGTTTCTGTGTGTTTTACAAATTGCACCCACTCCAGCAAACTTGATGAAGGTTCAGGAGGTTCAGTCAAAGAACATTTAAGAGAAATTATTTTGAAATCCGGCTGGGCCAGTAGTTTTTCTTTTTTGTCTCAATGGCAACAAGTTGTGCACTGAATTGAATTATGTGAACAACTGTAACAGTGAGGCTATGCAAGAAACGCCAATGCCAAGTTTTATCAACTTTCAACCACTGCTTTCTTTAGGAGAGCTACGGACAGTGAGTAAGTCCAATAGATCACTTCCAGCCTTTGGCTCAGGTGATCTAAAACTTACGTTACATGACCATAAAAACACGTGTATATTGAATAAATATTTTCTTGTTTAAGGATGACCACAGTTGTGGTCGAAACTTACAAGTGTAATTTAACTTAGTATTGGGTAAATAAGACAATATGTATGTAATTGGATCCAGCAACTAACATAATTAACACCTTAAAAAAGACATACACTATTACTTACGCCTAGTTACAGAACAAGGGGAATATAATGAAAATTAAAAAAGTTCACGAAGAGCAATATGATGCCCTCCATATGCATGTGGTAATCCTACACATTGAAACCATTAATTCACCATAAATCAGTTATGAATTGATTGGGTCCACTTTTGCGGACAGAGTAGAAAAAAATGTAGTAAGAGTTCAGAAAGATAAGAGCATTCTGGACCCTTTTAGTAGAACATTTTTAATAGATAAATATCAAATATAAATTATTTTCCTTGTGAAGATCTTTTGAAGTTGTTTGACTCCATGATAAAACCAATATTGTGCAACGGATCGCAAATATGGGGCCATATATATTCCGAAGTCGTATAATCTGTTCACTTTGATTTCTGTAAAAGATATCTAAAATCAAATAGTAAACCAAATAACATGGTATCATTGGGAGAATGTGGAAGATATTCTATTTTTGTTGATTATTATTCTTACTGTATTAAATATTGGTGTCGTTTATTAGTAATGCCAAATAACAGATATCCTCGAAATTGTTATTTAATGCAAAAATCCTTGGATAATGTTGGACGCAGAACCTGGAGTACTTACGTCAACAACTTACTTTGTCTTTACGTTTTTGGCTATGTGTGAATTGCACAGGACGTTGGAAACGCCAATCAGTGTGTTGAATGTTTCAAACAGCGCATGATAGACTGATTCAAACAAAACTGGCATGACCAAATCAACGCCATTTGAAATGCCATTTAAATATAGAATAGCTATTATTAAATTCAGTTGCTCGAACCACAAATTTAGAATCAAGACTGGTCGTCACAATAATATTGATCATAAACTAAGGATATGCATTTATTGTTTTCAAGAAATAAAGAAAAACATTGTTGAATGTGAATTTCATGTGTTATGTCACTGCCAAAAGTTTGATCAATTAAGAAATGTTCTTTTATTTGATAGGTATGTAGGCGACACCAACATTGATGATTTGTATACCCTGCTTCATACCGACAATCCTGATGTTATAAAAAAGCTTTCATATTTCATCAATATGGTAATACAAACATGATAAGGACATCATTCTCAGCTATATACTATTTGTTAAATGTAATGTTTTTTACTATGGGCCGGTGGCCTAATTACTTTAAATAACATATATATATTTGTATATCTAAATATATGTATTTATCAAAGCTAACTACCTCCACCCATTTCACCACCGCTTCCCTTTATTTCCAACCTAGTCCGAAAAAGCGGTCCCGCTCTTTGATCGGTCGATGGTTTGTTTTTACACTTACTTCTTCGTAGCTATTTTCTGGAAATGTTTGTAAATTCTTTGTCTATTTTTAACATGTATATTTTATTTTCAAACCAAAGAAAATATGTTAATAACAAAACCGACAAGGGAAATGGCGTAAATAACTAATATTTTTTTATTTAAACTGAAATCGACAACGCCCGTAAATATTCGGACTTTTCCGTTTTACATCGGGAATATAAATAATAACCTTTCACAGTTAACCTCCGAATGCGCATTTTTCATGTGACTTCTTTTTCTACCATTTATTTTTCGTTGCAATTTTCCGGGAATATTCGCAAACCTATTTTCCTTTCAGTAAAATATATTATGAAATATGAAATTGCAAAACATAAAAAAAAGGTTTAAGGCAAATATAATGGTAAAATCAGGCATGATGCTTTGATGTGAATTGGCCAATCTCTCGAAATGCTCATAGTCGTACTTTTCCGTTCCACTTCGCGAATATGACATTAACCTTCCGTATTTGAGTTCACGGCGCATCAATTTCTAAGTCGTTGTTAAACTTACATTGAAGTACTTACGCCTGAAGTTTTTCACTGAAATTCCAACAACATTATAATGATATTTTTGAGGTGATCTTAAGCTTTTAAATGCAGTTTTGTTGAATCCATGATGAACTAGTTTTTCCGCGCAGTCTCACCTTAAAATGCGTTGTATATTTACAGCAACTCCTAAAAATGGTTTATATAATATGACCAGGGGCTAAAATCCCAGGCCAACGTTATTCAAATCAACGTTAGTTTGGCATTGTTGTCAGTTCGAAATAAAGCGAAATGTTATCTGATAATTTAAATTAACCTGGGATATTAGTCTCTGACCGTTATCATATAGGTTTGTTCAACGCATAGGATCCTAGCTAATACATACACATGTATACTCTATTATATATAGGCGTCTATGTATAATAAATGTTCATTTCTTTTTATTAGTGTTCCATGCCTCTATGGTTCGACGAGAAACCAGTTTAGCTGCTCAAATACTTAATGGAAGATATGGGCAGTAAATACTTATAGACATAAAGGCTTGCATGCCCGATTTCCACGTGTTCATTATTAATCTGCATATGCTCTTGGCTGGCTTAAATGACTTGAATTCATTAATATCTTTGCTTTGAATATAATCAATTGAACTGTCACATATTAAATGTGTTATAGTGTCAGTTCATATAGAACAATAATGGTGGAATAAAAATGCCATAACATAACTGATAATTTACATGAAACCTAACAAAAAAGGAGGATTTCATAAAAAACTCAAAATAATCACAGTATTTGCATTTTGACTGTTTATTGTTGTTCTCGTGTACCATAATTGTGGTTTGAGGTAATACAGGCTGTGTTCTTTGATGTTCTGTAATAAATTATTTTTGAAGTGGTTAAAGTTATATGCCACCATATACTATAGATGTTCTTTGTCAAGTCTAAGTCGTGAGAGCGGCAGATCAGTGTGGAATAGTTTCATTATAAACCTTAAGTGTTTCAAGTTTCAAGTTATAAGCAAAAACTGTCGTTAAATCTAATGATGTATGTTTGAAGTGGATCTTTCTTTAATTGAGCAGCATGCAGGAAAACCAGATTTGTTTCTACACTTGTCAAATGGTTTTCAAGCACATCTTGAAGGCCAGACTTTAGTGATTTTCCATTTAGCTTAGCTCCAGATCAACCTGTTCCTCCATTATGTTTCCCTTCTTTTCACCAACCAGATATGTAATTTTTAGAAAACGAGAATCTTTTCTTCTTCGAACGTTATAGTTTTGAACAGCTAGGGAGAACCTGTTTTGAAACGCCATACCTTAGACATAGAAGCCATTGTCTTTTTATACGATTTTAGAAAAAGAAAACAAGCGATCTTTAAAGTTTCTTGACGAAACCTACTAAGGCATTTGAACTACGTAACACTTTTTTTAGAAAATAATTTCCTAACACGTATAGCGACCTTTTCGGTGGAATTCCGATTTCCGAAAATTTACATATTCATAAAAGCGTTATGTGAATTATCACTCTTTGATTATTAATAATTATAAATATACATGCTGAATTAGGGACCGGTACCAATTTTGATAAAACTACAACTTTACAGTAGGCAATTTTATCTCGCTTTATGAAGGTCTTTTTTTTTGCGCGACTTGGATCATATTCAATTGTCGATACAGTAAAGCGAGGAACCACATCAACAAAACTGTGCAGTTCTGGCTGAAAAGCGTCTTAACTGTGCTTGTTACGTCTCTTCATAAAATTCAATTTAGTGTGAAAGAAACATATTGAGAAAATTGAAAACAAGTTAGAGCTAGATTAAGGGCACATTTATGTTCTTAACCCATTCATACATCCACAAATGTGCTGCATACGACTTTAAAAATATCTAGTCAAAAAATTATTCAATCTCTAAAATTGAAAGTATGCATATTAGATACAGTCGAAAACAATGTGGCAAACCTCAATATTACTAATTTTGAGTTATTTCTACTATACTGCAATGTTGTCAAAAGTCATATCTTTAAAAAAATGCAGTTCTTTCACTTAAGGACAGAACTAAGTAAATCCCTTTAACTCTTTTCCGCATACAATCAATATCCCCAGACAATTTTTAAAACATGTAGGCAACAATATGGAAAATATACATGAATGACGCTATTACTATTAAAATAGTATTATAAGGCCCAATTAATAAATATATGATTTATGAACAATTTATCTTTTTGTCGCAATATTTTCAAACTTTGTCTGCTAAAGACCCTTTGAAATGCAGCTGCATTTGGAAAAGGATTAATTAAAAGTATTTCAAGTGGAACTCTTTTGGAGCCTGGTGCCTGTATTTTCTAATGAGACCAGGCAAACAAAAAACAATCTCATTAAGCTGAAAGCCACTTACGTATAGGCAGAGTGGATGTACACTATACTTTTTCATGGCGAATACATAACAAGGTCAGTTGACAAAAACAATATTAAAAGTACTCACCGACCTATAAGTCACGTAACTGCGACGGTTCAATATACACGGTCAATACTAGCCTGGTACTCGGCTTACTGTTCTATATAGTAAATGAGTACGTCCGGCATGAACTACCATTGAGACAATTCGACAGTATCACCCGAGTCAACACGCGTTAACCCGAGTGGATTCTGGTGTCGTTTGTTTTAACAAGACAAAGTCTACTCGGATTAACTAACTGTAAGCCAAGGTAACGTCGGGCAACTTATCCGGCCATTAGTACTCTTCAGTCAAGCAACATGGCGGATGATTTGGTTGACGAAAACGCGAATCGATGAAGGATCCGAGTCGACCTGGGTAAAGAAGGTTTACATGCGTAAGTTAACTCGGGGGATAATGTCGAATAGGATCATTGGTGACTCGATTGGTCACCTCACCTTACATGTAACTACCACATATATAATGCGCAGTCATTATTGGTATATGCCTGATCATATGAGCATATACGCCATTATCCCCCGAAAAGTAGCTTTTGATGAAAAGATGTGTACGTTTAGACACATAGCAGGGCATTGACTAACCAGAAGACGCATTCTGGCACATCCGACTTTGGTAAACATTTAGACAAAAGGTGGAAGTGCTTAAAATGAACGATTTCTCCTTTGGTCATTATTGTTTCCACTCTATCTAATAGATAAACTCTTTAAGGGTATTTATTACATTCTTACCAAGAAATTGTTCAATGCAGTCAGTAAGCTATAGTTGTTTTGTAACGGTTGATGGGTAGACCGAACCGTAGACGTCACAAGACTCTCAACCCGTTTTCAGTCAAAGGAAATTAAAGGCTTTTTCAACCAATATAGATTAGTGTCAGACAGCTCGCAACGAGCTGTCTCTCCTAAAAACTGCACAGTTTGCCACTGAGTCATTCAATTTTACTGAATTTTCTTACTGGGCGAGAAATGGAATGTTCCAATTTACAACATGGAAGAGTCAACTTTGCAAAATGTGGCAGTGAAAGAGTAAATAGCATAATGCTGTTCATATACATTTTCAAAAATGCAATACGTTTTGTCTACAACATACTGTATGAGTAGGAGTATGGCGGATACAATACTTTTTGTCTACAACATACTGTATGAGTAGGAGTAGGGCGGATACATTACTTTTTGTCTACAACATACTGTATGAGTAGGAGTAGGGCGGATACAATACTTTTTGTCTACAACATACTGTATGAGTAGGCGTAGGGCGGATACATTACTTTTTGTCTACAACATACTGTAAGAGTAGGGCGGATACATTACTTTTTGTCTACAACATACTCTATGAGTAGGCGTAGGGCGGATACATTACTTTTTGTCTACAACATACTGTAAGAGTAGGGCGGATACATTACTTTTTGTCTACAACATACTGTATGAGTAGGCGTAGGGCGGATACATTACTTTTTGTCTACAACATACTGTATGAGTAGGAGTAGGGCGGATACAATACTTTTTGTCTACAACATACTGTATGAGTAGGCGTAGGGCGGATACATTACTTTTTGTCTACAACATACTGTATGAGTAGGAGTATGGCGGATACATTACTTTTTGTCTACAACATACTGTATGAGTAGGAGTAGGGCGGATACATTACTTTTTGTCTACAACATACAGTATGAGTAAGAGTAGGGCGGATACATTACTTTTTGTCTACAACATACTGTATGAGTAAGAGTAGGGCGGATACATTACTTTTTGTCTACAACATACAGTATGAGTAAGAGTAGGGCGGATACATTACTTTTTGTCTACAACATACTGTATGAGTAAGAGTAGGGCGGATACATTACTTTTTGTCTACAACATACTGTATGAGTAAGAGTAGGGCGGATACATTACTTTTTGTCTACAACATACTTTATGAGTAGGAGTAGGGCGGATACATTACTTTTTGTCTACAACATACTGTATGAGTAGGAGTTGGGCGGATACATTACTTTTTGTCTATAACATACTGTATGAGTAGGAGTAGGGCGGATACATTATTTTTTGTCTACAACATACTGTATGAGTAGGAGTAGGGCGGATACATTACCCTTTGTCTACAACATACTGTATGAGTAGGAGTAGGGCGGATACATTACTTTTTGTCTACAACATACTGTATGAGTAGGAGTAGGGCGGTGGAATATTATGCATGTACTCATCAAAAATCTCAATATCTAAGCATCGACATAATAAGCATCATACACGTACAAAGAATGTAGTAAATCAAGACATAAAACATCGCCATATTCAAAACAATATAAAAACTCAAATATTGAACCGTATTCATAAAGTACCAAACAAGTGAGGAGAGGACTTTTGAAAACAGTGTGGCAAAAGGAGAAATTAGATGTTTTTCTTGTTAAGATATTTTCAAAGTCGTCCGTTTTAAGTTTGTTGTATGAAACTGATAAAGGACACGAATTTAGAACTCGAATGTATCTAGAGTTCTAAGTTCATTTGTATTTTCTCAATTTATTATTATCTTTGACACTATTTTCTTTGCAATATAACAGAAGACCAATTTAAGACAGCATGAATTGGATTTTCACATGTAGACGCTTTCTGAAGCCTCTGCAGCTTACGAATTTTGAAAACATTGTGACAAGATAAGGTATGGCTCATGATGAGAAATTTCTCTTTTTGCAACAGTGTGTTCCTCTCTGTTCAATAATTCTTCTTTTATTTATTGAGATTTTTCATATTTCTACTTTCATTTATTGAGATTTTCCATAATTCTACCATGATGTTTTAAAGTCGTCAGCTACAGATTAGTTGTGTGTGGGAAAGGGTTAAACTAAGGCGATCATGATATTTTACTCGTGTTCCCATCACGTTTTCTACGTCGCAGATGTATTACATTCCCATTTAAGTCTATCCGTTCGAAAAGGTACAATACTACATTTCATATCATTGTATGTTTATATTGGTGTGTACGTTTGCTCGGTCTCATCAGAATCTCAACGAGCTGACAGAAGCTTCTAACACGCGAATATAAATAAAATATGAACAGTGAAGATCTTGATCAGACTGTGTTGATACACACTATGATCTGGATCAACACCGTTCACAAAAGCCAACGTGTACCTTTTCGTGCGCACGTTACAAAATGTTAACCCTTGTCCGTTTGGATTGTTCTTCAATCCTTGACATTGGACATGTTTAACATTATTCTAGTACCCTTGTCCGCTTGGATTGTTCTTCAATCCTTAACATTGAGCATGTTTAACATTATTCTAGAGGTCACGGGTTCGATACCCGGTTGCGGCGACATTCTTTCGGGCGATGTTTTCCATTGCCTCTCACCTCTGATCTATGTGAGAAAGTAGTCAGTGGCTTCGAAAGAATGTTGTGTAAGTACTGGTGTGGGAAAGCCAGGAAAACATGGGTAGGCGCACTGACCGCCGTGATATGACCAAAGCTGTTGAAAGCGGCGTTAAACTCCAAACAAACAAACAAACAAACATTATTCTAGTACCCTTGTCCGCTTGGATTGTTCTTCAATCCTCAGCATTGGGCAAGTCTAACATTATTCTAGTACCCTTGTCCGCTTGGATTGTTCTTCAATCCTCAGCATTGGGCAAGTTTAACATTATTCTAGTACCGCCTCGGTGGTGGAGTGGTAGAGTGTCCGCATAGTGTGCGGGACATCGAGGGCTCGATCATCGGCCGGGTCATACCAAAGACTTTAAAAATGGTAATAATGGCGCTCAGGGTTGCGGGGTTAATATTACGATTAACTGGCTGTTGTCGGGATAAACGGACCAGTAGTATGGTAACTTATCAAGGCAAGGCCGTGATACAGGTAAAAAATGTGAAAAGCGTCTGGCGATTTGACCTTCCTCCTATTTGACTCATTTTAACCTTTTCCCACATATAACAAATCTGCAAAAGACGACTTTGAAAACAGTAAGGCAAAAATATGGTTTTATTTTTGTAAATCGAACACTTTTTGAAGTTGAGAAAAATAAAAGCACTGAAGTGCTGACGGCCTGGGGGCTGCAGGAAGGTTGGAGAAGTAGGGAAAATGTGAAAGGAAATAACAATTGCAGCTTATGTTTATGTATTTATTGTTAAGAAGTTGAAAGATCATATCAAAAATAGTAAATATTATGAAACTGCCAAATTTAAAACAGGAAGACCTTGTTGACACGATATTGAGTGCTAGAGCTAACAAGTATACACATTTAGGACATGAAGAATAAAAGAATATTTACAGCAGGTTTAGGCAGAATATTTTGAAATTGCTGCCTTATTATATTGAAAAATATGTCAATGTTAAATCAACTTCCATCATGTATAAAGTGTTTGTACAATGCAAAACTCATCAAGACAATTATTCTGACAAAGATTCAAAATGCAAACCCCAGAGTTCATTTGGCCTTGTGAGTTCGAATCCCGGCTGGCCAACTTTCCTTCCGACTAAGTCTATGTGGAAAAGCAGCCACTTGCTTGGGAAGATTGTTGTGTGGAGTGCTGGTGTGCGAAAACCAGGGAACATATGAATAGGTGGACTGGCCGCCGTGATATGACTGAGAAATTGTTATAAACGGCGTTAAACCCCAATCAATCAATCAATCAATCAATCAATCAATCAATTCATTCATTCAATCAATTTATTTGGCCTAGTGACCTGTTTTCGTTTACCCGATATGACCCTTATTCGAACATAGACTAGATATAATCTATATACACATTCTGACAATGTTTCAAGCTGCTGAAGCAAAAAATGCTAAAAATGTTTTTAACCCAGCATGACCCAGATTCGAACTTGGCCTAGATATCATAAAGATAAACATTCTGACCAAATTTTAAAATATATGGCTTCTACAAATGTGTTGACAAGATTTTCCTTCAATTTGGTCTAGTGACCTAGTTTCTGAACATTAACAATGTTCAAACTTGGCCTACGCATCACCAAGACAACTATTCTGATACAGTTTCAACATGCTCAAGTTAAAAATGCAGCCTCTAGAGTTTTAACAAGATTTCACTTCAATTTAGCCTAACGACCTAGTTTCTGACCCTATATGACCCGTATTCGAACTTGACTTAGATATCGTTAATATATGTGCCGTTGATACTTCCACAGCGCTTGTGGGCTCCTTCACACCCGAACGGGTCACCCGGTTGAGGGAGAAATTAGCGTGTGCAAGCTACCTCTACAACTTAGTTCTTGATGCATTGTTCGCTGAAGAGGCATAGTCTCATTTACTTCACTGCCACTTCACTCTCTTGTGGGTACTGTCATCTCCTTCATCTTCAGTCCTCCCTTCTTTTCTAGGGCATCTTGTAGTACTTGTGATAATCTGTGTGATAAATTGTTACCTTCTGTGAAGAGCGCGACTTGATAATCCCATGAACCGGCTATTAAAACCTGCGGGCCACAGTGGGTGGTCGGCCAGACGACGGCCTGTCCCCGGTCAATGTCTACCCGATTTCCGGCCGGGATCTGAGCTCTGAGCGGCGAATTCGGCCATGCATTCGCTCGATTTGTGTGATGCCCGGTCTGACATCGGCCAGGCATCAAGCGATTAATGTGCGATCAGTTTGCGATGAGGTTTTAAGTCCGAGTTTAAAGTAACTAGATGCCCGCGAGGAGTTCCGATGGGTCCCGGCAGAAAATGCCTAGAAATCCGCCGCAAACTAATCGTAAACCTATCGCAAGGCAATTATGACTGGCGTTTAAGTGATACTAGGAAGATTACTTTTTTAATTCATGAATATACTTTTGAAAACAATATAAATTTGAAGCAGAATACTTTTGAAAACATAAATGTTGATATACATGTGCAGACATAAGGCACATTCCTGTAAGCATTTTCTTCGCCATTTACGATCTTCAGTCGGACTTCACGAGGCCAATAGTTGAAATTCTTTTTTCGAACTTATCACCAGAAATGTGATCGCTATCTAACGTACTGTGTTGACATTCGAATCGCTTGACTTCCTTAATCAAGTCATCAATCGTTGACTGGTCAGTAAGATCAGGGTGATACATGCAATTGTGACTGGCGTTTAAGTGATACTAGGTAGATTACATTTTTAATTCATAAATATGCTTTTGAAAACAATATAAATCTGCAGCAGAAGACTTTTGAAAACATAAATGTTGATATACATATGTATATGTGCAGACATAAGGCACATTCCTGTTAGCATTTTCTTCGCCATTGATGATCTTCAGTCGGACTTCAAGAGGCCAATAGTTGAAATTCTTTTTTCGAACTTGCAACTTATCACCAGAAATGTGATCGCTATCTAACAAATTGTGTTGACATTCGAATCGCTTGACTTCCTCAATCAAGTCGTCAATCGTTGACTGGTCCGTAAGATCAGGGTGATACACCACCATATTTATTTCACCAGCACTCGATTTACACCTGGAATGTATCGTCCGATGGCAAGTCTTCCCTTATAAATGTTACCGACTCGTCGTTAAGTGCTATATCAACTGGCGGAGACTAGGAAAATCGGGGTGGGGGTGGGGGTGGGAGTCGGGAACGGGTCCTACGGGCATCCGCTTAATCCGCCACTGCATTTAACAGGCGACTTCTTTGTTTACCATTATTTGTTCGTCGCACGAACCCTACGGGCTCCAAGGTTAATCCGCCACTGCATGTGTCACACGACTTCTTTATACTTTTCCGTTCCACTTCGCGAATGTTAATAAGCTTCCGTATTTGACCCCTCGGCGCATTAATCTCTAAAACATTTGTTAAACCTATATTGGAGTACTCACGCATGAAGTGTTTCACTGATTTTTCAACAACATTAAAGTTATCTTTTTTTTGGAGGTCTTAACCTTTTAAATATCCGTGATGAACTATTGTTCGCTCATCGTTTTACTACTATGACCAGGGTTGATTGATTGCTTAGGGTTTAACGCCATTTATAACAATTTCTCAGTTATATCACGGCGGCCAGTTCACCTCCTCATGCATTTCCTGGTTTTCTCACACAAGTACTCCACACAACAATCATCCCAAGCAACTGGCTGCTTTTCCACATAGATTTAGCCCATTGGTGGAAGATGAATGCATCATGTTGCATTGACTTTTGTCAATAGACTGACTATGACCAGGGGCTAAAGCCCCAGGCCAAAAACAAATCTACTTTGTCAAAAGAAATAGATGTTGCACTTCTGTTTCTGTTACTAGAGGGAACACAGGGTTACACTTTATAAATAGTAATTTGTTTATGCTGTGTTCCTACACACGTGAGTATTTGCCGTAATGATATCCTAAAACATTATTACACTTAAATATGATATTTACACATTTAGAGACTTGTTAGTTTAATTGGTTATCTAAAATAAGCGGATTTGCTTTTACTGATTTAAGTTCTGCTTATGTTTGCATTCGTAATTCAGGCAATAATTTTTGAACTATTTTTTTTGCATACTGATCTTGGTAGATATAAATGGTGTCCTTAGTCGTTTACATCACGTGACTTCAAAATTTTAGCTGTAACTATGGAAGCCATGCTATGCAATTCTTTCAAAAATGGTTAGACACAGTTTCTTCGTGAAGTTTCGTTTAAATAAGTCTTTATACACTATTTCAGAATATATCATATCTACCTATAAGCGGACGCAGTAGTCCAAAGTATCCTAGAGTCGGACCATGTTGCTACCCAATTAAACAGTACTTAGTGATGCAATCTTTATATGCTCGGCGCATTGCGAAAACCAACCTTAAGGCAATGGCTATGAGGGTTGATCAAGACCAGCATGCGCAAACGCACAGTCCGATCTGATTCTACACTGTTCGCCATTGAGTCGCCTAATGTTTAATAAACTTTTGGCAATTAATGTCAATTTGAATGAGAATAAATATTTGTGCATATTTATTCTTATTTAAACGTGTAACTATTAGACTAGGGATGGTTTGCATGAAGCACCGCTCATTATGTATAGCCGAGCCCCGGTAGCTCAGTCGGTAGCGATGCGGGCTGTCAATCTAGGGATTGTGAGTTCGAACCCTAGCTCGACCTACATTCTTTTCGACGTTTCACAAAAGTCATTGTGAAAAGCATTATTCGTCTGCCACCAATGGGCTATTAGTCTATGCGGAAAAGGAGCCAGTTGCTTGGAAAGAATGTTGTATGAAGTACTGGTGTTGTATGAAGTACTTGAGCCAAGAAGCATATGAGTAAGTGAACTGGCCGTCGTGATATGACTGAACAGATGTTGAAAACGGCGTTAATCAATAAATCAATCAATATGTATAACTACAACAAATATACATCTGCTGCTTATAAATGTAATGGGGCTACACTTCCAGTTATTTAATACAATGTGAATATATGTATGTATAACATATATGTAATGGGGCTACACTTCCAGTTCTTTGACACAATGTGTATATATGTATGTATAACATATATGTAATGGGGATACACTTCCAGTTCTTTGACATAATGTGTATATATGTATGTATAACATATATGTAATCGGGCTACACTTCCAGTTTTTTTACACAATGTGCATATATGTAATGGGGCTACACTTCCAGTTCTTTGACACAATGTGTATATATGTATAAATAACATATATGCGGGCGGTTAAGACGCTGGTAAAACTGTCCAAAGTCGTCACTTTACACAGATGTATTTAGACCCAAATCGCTACACGTGGCTCATATATGAACTGTAAATAAAGGGAATCAGAATAACATTTCCCGTAAGTTGAAAAGTAGTCAGTTGCTTGGGAAGTCTATAGTGTGGTACTGGTGTAAGAAAACCAGGAAACACATGAGTAGGTGATCTGACCACCGTGATATGTCTGAAAATTGTTGAAAACAGCGTTACACCCAGTCAATCAATCCCATAAATTGGTCAGGGTAAGATAATGAAAGAAATATGTATGAGTGTAAAGGTTTTTTAAATTCATGGTCGAAATGGGCTATATGTACCGCCATGATATTTGGGTACATCCAAACTTAAAGCGCACGTGATTCACGACTGTGAATGTATACTGTGACTATTTAAAGGCATTAATAGCTCCGCAAATAAGGTCGAGACCAAGTTAAGATTGTTACTGTGCACGAGGAAATGAGATTATAAAATGAGACTTATGGTAACTTTGTTTGTACTCAAAGACAGTAACAAAGCTGTTTACATTTCAGTAATTTCAGTTATTGATTAGCATAGTTTCGAAACATTTGTATCTTTGCCATTTTCAATGAAGAATAACTTGTCGCTGTGCAAATATATATGTATGTATGTATTATCTTTTAACACCACATATACGCATGCCGCGTGCGATTTTATCGTTTTTTTTTTGTAAACAAACCTTAACGCGCTTGCATAAATGTAATTGCTTGTTTACGTTCTGGTAAGTTAATACATCTTTTACAGAACAAGTAAGACTGATATAGAATTGATTAAATGTTAATAGTATTGATGTGGTTAATTTATTTTCAAAAACTTCATGTGAAACTGAGCTCTATTGGGTGAGTCTACCAGGTAATATATAACAAATAAAATTGTTAAGTCATTGTTTTACAACAAAGAGATAGACATTCATTTTGAAACATAAACGTTTGCAAATATTATCACGTTTACAACTGTTCTAAGTATTTGAATCGAATAACATATTGGGTTTTATAAACAAATCCTTAAAGTAAATAATAATGTCTAGACGGACATTTTTAAAACCCTTCCCCACAATTTACATGACAATGTACAGATAAGGATATGCATTAGTAAATACGATTCAAATGTCTTGATAAAGATTAAGATATACATTAGTACATACGATTCATGTCTGTATCAAGTCATATTAACCAATATAACGTGTAAGAATTACACCCACAACAAATATCTTAAATAAAACCTTGTATTTCTATTGCGTCCACAATGAACACGGATCAATAATGAAACGTTTCCCAAATACAGAAGGCCTTATCAGCAGAAAGAGCAATTTTTCAGTGTCTCACAATGTCACAGCTCCATTTTAAGAATAACGTTTTAATGTTCTTATGTTTCAGATTTTGTGTTTGTTTTACTAAGATTTTTCAAAGCGGTCTACTCATAAGAAGTATATCATGTCAAAGGTTCAGTCCCTACATGTATTTCCTGTGACGTATCAGGTTTTAGCTAACAGCATTATACAACCGAGACATCATAAGTGCCCGAACCATATCGACATCAACATACTGTTGCTCGCTGGTCTCCGAACCACATCGACATCAACATACTGTTATTCGCTGTTCTACAAGAAGACGATTAACATGGATCTGTTTAGACATAGGCTAGTTTTTATTGTATGTATATTTTACACCACCATCGCCAGTGGACGCTCTGAACCAAGTTGCTCGAAATTTGATTATGAAGAAAAATTATTAGAAAAGATGATCAAATTGGAGATTAAAGTCGACCAGATGGAAAAGGGGTATACAGAATCTAAGGCAGATATTGCAGAGGAAAAGAAGAAAGTTCAAGAAGAAAGAGAAGCCATGAAAGCAACATTTGAAAACATGGAAGAAGACATAAAGAATGAGAGAGAAAGAATGTTGAAAGATGTGAGTGATGAAAGTTCTGCTACAGAACGGACCCTTCTGATGAGACTTTCTGCGGACCTGCGAGTGTTTCAGAATGAGACTATAAGTGACCTTACAGGTAAATACGTAACACTTCTGTTTTTATATGTGAGCAGTTTCTTGGGCTTTAAGGTATTAAAACATCTTCGGTTTGACATCACGGGGATGCGTAAAGGCCCAACAGCGTCAAAGGTGTGTCTTATTTATTAACCCGCTGACCCTTGCAGACGCGTTTTGATACATATGAAGCAGACGACTCTTGAAAACATTGTGGCAAAATGTCAATGTTACCACTTGTGTTCTTTTTAATGCGAGTTGAGTCTTGTTTGTATTTGGGTTCTTAATACCCCCTCAGTTTGGGATGACGCAGATGCTCTAAGGCCCGAAGGCATCAGAGGCGGGTCTAATTTATAAACCCGTTTACACTTGCAGACGCATTTTTATACATTTCCACAACGACTCTTGATATTCTTTCGTCCCATGACTGTAATCGACACCTTGTTTTTGTTAAAAGAAAAAGTTGAAACTTTGCGGCAATGCTTGGTTTGCAAGGCTAGAGAGATAGTCTGTTCGAATGTGTTTATAAATCATTTCAACATAATTCAAAACACAACCTTAGCTTGAATCCATTTTTATGAGTGGCATTTCAAACCAATCGTAGCGAAATCATATAATGTTTAAATGCATATGGCATTATTGCAGATTATATTCTTTTTCAGACAAAAGAATAAATCAGGCCAGAGTTTCGTTTTTTCTATACAATTTTCGGAAAAGGGGAGACATGACCAAGAAAACACAAACTAATTATTGAACGTGTATAGTTTATAAAAGTGCATCCAAATTAGACTACCTAAATGCCACACAAGGGGCCGAGCCCCGGTAGGTCATTCGGTAGCGACGCGGGCTGTCAATTCAGGGGTTGTGAGTTTATAAAAGTGCATCCAAATTAGACTACCTAAATGCCACACAAGGGGCCGAGCCCCGGTAGGTCATTTGGTAGCGACGCGGGCTGTCAATTCAGGGGTTGTGAGTTCGAACCCTAGCACGCCCAACATTCTTACCGACATTTGACAAAATTTCATGCGACAATCGTCATAAGTCTTTCACCAATGGGCTAACAGTCTATGTGAACAAGCAGCCAGTTGTCTGTAAAGTATGTTGTGCAGAGTACTGGTGAGAGAAAGCCATGGAACACATGAGTAATATCACTAGTCGTCGTGATATGACTGATCTTTTTTTAAAACTGCGATAAACCTAAATCAATCAATCAAAGCCACAATAGGGATGTATTTATATGTTCTAACCACAGACGGCGTATGTCAATTGAAATCTGATTTTTGGATACGGCTAGCTCTTGCCAGAGTGCTAGATTGCTGGATATGTTAGGACGGTCTAAATACAGTCAAGCTATTCCGATGAGTTTGAAATATGTTTGATCTTTCTTCGCATTCTGTCGATCATCGCCTTTTCATTTCTATACCTGTACCTCTCCATATACCAACTCTATATTTGTTATCATTCTGTCGATTTGTCTTTTTTTATTTTTAAATCCGTTTCTCTCATTATATCAACTCTTATTCTGTTGATCATTTCATTTTTATTATTATATACATGTATGTCTCTCTCATTATATAAAATTGTGAGTCAATGTCTTGTTGTATATAGCGTAGCACCAGATCAGACTGCGTCGTTGAGCTGGTGTATCTAAATATACACTAGTCGTTAATGTCTTACGTTTTGTTTTCCCAGAGTACCAATGATTTAGCCCTCACTACGTTTATCTCGTCATGCATTTTTGAAAGAATTGTCTATATCCATTAAACTGTGTGTCTATGTGTTGCTTTAAACAGCACAGAGTCAGATCAGACTGCGCTGGCGGATCTGGATCTGCGCTAGTCGCTGGGTTGGTTTTAGCAGAGCCCCGATCAGTTACCTTTTGCTTCGTTCATCTCGTTACGCATTCATAAAGAAGTGTCTATATCTATCAAACTGTGTGTCTATCTGTTGCTTTAAGCAGCGAAGAGTAAGATCAGACTGCGCTGGTGGATCTGGATCTGCGCTAGTCGCTCGGTTGGTTTTAGCAGAGGTCCGATCAGTTACCTTTTACTTCGTTCATCTCCTTACGCATTCATAAAGAAGTGTCTATATCTATCAAACTGTGTGTCTATCTTTTGATTTATACAGCGAAGAGTCAGATCAGACTGCGATAGCGGATCTGGATCTGCGCTAGTCGCTTGGTTGGTTTTAGCAGAGGTCCGATCAGTTACCTTTTACTCCGTTCATCTCCTTACGCATTCATAAAGAAGTGTCTATATCTTTCAAAAGTTGTGTCTTTGTGTAGTGGTATATACCGAGGAGTTAGATCAGACTGCACTGACCCGCTTACGAATCTAGATGTTCACATTTGGCGTATGCTTTATGATTGGTATCTCTCACTCGATATATTTCTTCAATAATTATTTGAAGGGCGCCGAATCTATCAAAATGTGTGTCTCTGTGTAGTGGTATATACCAAAGAGTCAGATAAGACTGCACTAGACCGCTCACGAATCTAGATCTACACATCTGGCGTATGCTTAATGATTGGTATATCTCACGTTGTTTATTTCGTCAATAATGATTTGAAGGGGGCCGGAACTATTAAACTGTCTGTTTCTGTTTAGTATTATATACCGAAGAATCAGATCAGACTGCACTGACCCGCTTACGAATCTAGATGTTCACATTTGGCATATGCTTTATGATTGGTATCTCTCACACGGTATATTTCGTCAAGAATATGTGTGTTTCCATGTTGTTGTTTACAAATAGCAGGGCCAGATCAGGCTTCAATGATTCGCTCGATCTATACTACTTGCTTCAGCTTTATAGTTGGTATTTCTCACTCCGTTTAATTTGTGAAACATTATTTGAAAGTGTCCGTATATATTTAACTGTGTGTTTCTGTGTTGATGTATATAGTACGAAGCAAGATCAGGCGACACTGACTTACGGGCGGATCTGTGTCTATACCACTTGCTTAAGCTTTATGGTATAGCTCGGAGCAAGATCAGGCGACACTGACCTGCAGTAGGATCTTGGTCTATACCATTTGCTTAAGCTTTATGGTTGGTATCTCTCACTCCGTTTAATTTTGTGAAACATTATTTGACAGTGTCTGTATTTATTTAACTGTATGTTTCCGTGTTGATGTATATAGTACGGAGCAAGATCAGGCGACACTGACTTACCGGCGGATCTGGGTCTATACCATTTGCTTAAGCTTTATGGTTGGTATCTCTCACTCCGTTTAATTTGTGAAACATTATTTGACAGTGTCTGTATCTATTTAACTGTATGTTTCCGTGTCGATGTATATAGTACGGAGCAAGATCAGGCGACACTGACTTACGGGCGGACCTGGGTTTATACCACTTGCTTAAGCTTTATGGCTGGTATCTCTCACTCCGTTTATTTAGTGAAACATTTGTTGACAGTGTCTGTATCTATTTAATAGAGTGTTTCTGCGTTGATGTATATAACGCGGAGCAAGATCAGGCGACACTGACTTGCGGGAGAATCTGGGTCTATACCACTGGCTTAATCTTTATCGTTGGTATCGCTCACTCCGTTTATTTTGGGAAACATTTTTCAGGGACAGTGTCTGTATCTATTTAACTGTGTTGATGTATATAGCACGGAGCAGGATCAGGCGACACTAACTTACGGTCGGATCAGGATCTATACTAGTTGATTAAACTTTATAGTTTGTTTTCGCAGTGCGCCGCCCTTAAATTATATTTCTCCCTCGGGTATATGTTGTCAATCATTAATGGACCGTGTCTGTATCTATCAAAGTCAGCTCTCCTGTGTTGTTTACAAGTGAAAGGTCAGATATGGCTGCACTGATTCGCTACATCTATACTGCTTGCTCATGTTTTATGGCTGATTTTCTCAAAGCGCCTCTCATATATGTTTCCCATTGTCTGGTCACATATGCATTGATTCGCTAGCGGATCTGGATCTGGATCTCGAACTACACTAACCCTTTCCCACATATAAAGAAAATGCAGCAGATTACTTTGAAATGATCAAATCACAAATATCGAAAATATCTACTAATGAAATTGTAATTATTGGATAGAGTTGAAAACATTGTGGCAAAAGGAGAAATTGCTTGATTTAAGCATTTTCTACTTTTGTAACAATGTTTTCAAAATACGTCTGCTGCAGAGCCGTTAGAAAACGTATGTATGTGGGAAAGGGTTAATGGTTGATTATATCCTGGAGAAGAAATTCTATACAATAATTACAATGTTTTTAAAAGTCGTCTGCTGCAGAGGCTTCACAAAGCGTCTGTATGTGGGAAGGGGTAAATGGTTGATTTTATCCTAAGACCGTTGAGATATGTCTCCCATTGTCTCGTCACACATTTGGATTTTTGTCTCTATCAAACTGTGTATTGTTGATTTATAGTTTTATTTTCATTCTACCTACAGGTCTGTTAAAAACACCCGACGTATTTTTTACGGCCAAGAACCTCGTCGATAAGACATTGTCAACTGATCAGATATTCGTTTTTCCCACACTCGTAGAGAACAGAGGTGACGGTTACAATAAGGGAAGTGGAGTATTCACAGCGCCAGTTGACGGGGATTACATCTTCACCACACAGATGTGTAATGTTGCTGGTAAATATGTCGCTTTAGCTTTTGTCGTAGATGATATGATACAGAAACATATGGCAATCTATGTCAAAAGTACGACATCTTGTGCCACTGCTACTCTTATGTCACGACTCAAAGCAGGAGCTCGTGTAGCCATTAAGAGTACGAGTACCTCGAATGTCTACTCCGATAGCACACACCATGGAAGTCATTTCTCTGGCTATCTCCTGAGAAAGTATTTACCGTAATACCAAGCGTAAATGTTAAATACACTTTCTTTAGAATACGCATGCTGATGAGTTAATTATTAATCATATGTGCTTGCTTATAAAAGAAACTGTACATGTATATTGAAACTTTTACACACACACTAGCCGGTGTTTCGACGACAGGTTGAACATGCCGAGGGGCTTCTGTCCATTCGATAATTAGAACAAAGACTAATAACATTATATTTGCTTTAACCCCTTTCTATCATACACACAATCTGCAGCAGACGACTTTGAAAACAACAAGGCACAACAATGGAAAAAGTCCACAAATTAAACAAATATTATAACTTACATTGTAATAGAGTAAAAAACATGGTGACAAAAAGTGGTATTTCACATTATGTGTGCATTTTCTTCTGTTACCATATGAATACATGAAAAAGGTACAAATCGATATTTCTGAACATTGTATGTTCATATCAGCATGTCAATCTCCTCAGTCTTATCATAATATACACGAGTTAACTTACTCTTCTAACTAGCTTTTACAAGTTATATGTTAGACAGTGTAGCTCTTGGTCAGACAGTGAGGATGTACTTGCTGATCTTGATCCACACTGCTAACAAAAGGCAACGTGTTCCTTTTCCTATGGACAGGCTCATATAATGTTTTAGAATGTCGCCGGCTGCAGACGCGTCAAAGTGCGTCCGTATTTGGAAAACGAGTTGCTATTCATTTTTAAACAATAACTATTAATTTTAAACAACTTCTATCAATTGTTAAACAACTACTATTAATTTTCAAACAACTACTATTCATTTTCAAACAATTACTATTATATGTAAGGGGGATCACTTGGATAGCATTGAGCGAGCATGTACAGTTATGCTTAATTCGACTTGTAGCATTGTGCACGATATTGCTTACATGTACAGACAGTGGACTCGCGATAACTGGAACATGGGATAACCCGAACATATCGTTTAACTCGAACAATTTCCATGAACGGAGATGTTTATCAAAACAGTGTAGCAGCAGTACGAGCAATTAAAACTCTCACTGTGCTGTTTTCTTGATATGATTGTATCTGTGGATCGCTTTTCACAACAAATACATAAGAATATATAAATTACTGGCAAACTGATTTAGTATAAATCCACCGATAACAGTTTAGATAAAGTACACTAAATTTATATAAATTCAACAATCATTCGAGCACTTTTTCTTCATATGTTTTTTAGGGGGTCGTTATTCCCTAAAATACATAAGTATAAATGAATTAATCGCAAACTGATTAAGTACAAATTCAGCGATAACTCGAGCACTTCGATAACTCGAGCTAACTTCAGTGTCCCTTTCGAGTTCCAGTTATCACGAGTTCACTGTATGTAATGTCAATATCTATTTCGGCGTCGGTAGGTGTGGTCATTAATTGAAATACGCACGTGTATGCAATTTATATGTGAACAGTGTAGATTTTGATCAGACTGTGCGTATGCACGTAATTTTGTAAGACAATGGGTGATAATTCTCTTTAACTTTTTCTAACACACGACACATCTGCAGTAGATAACTTTGGAAACATTAAGTGAAAATATGGAAAATCTCTTGAGACTAGAGTTGAAAACATTGTGGCAAAGGTCATCTGCTTTAGAGGTGCAAGAAAACATTTGAATGAGAAAACAGTTAAATCATAATGATATTTAACTAGGCTTTTAAATATAGGTGTGCTATATTGCTGGCAAAAGCAATTAGTACGTAACGTTACTTCGGACATTGAAATTCGTCATCATGTTTGATATTCAAATCCCACAGCAGAGCATGACAACCACTAAGTCAAATGATGCCCGAATTTCACAGGAATGAACGCAATTTAGATTGACGATATTTGCTAAAGCATGTACATGTTCGGAAGACAACACACTACAAACTCTTTTATTTAAAATTTTTTGTTTCAGTAAATGATACAACATTTTGTTTGGTTTAACATTTAGATATTTGAGCCGCGACTGGCGTTTCTTGGCGGTCTTTTTGCCTCGCCGATTTGGCATCGGTAAAAGTTACATTGTCGACTGATAACTGGGGCCAATTTTAAGTCACACGTATACTTACTATTTTAATGCAAACTATCAATTAGGTTCACAGCTTTCGTACTCCGAACATAAGATTTGTACCATTTGTATCAGAACTGTATATATGTATGATTTATAATCTAAGTTGGTGATCATTAAAAATATTTGTAAAACATAATTTGTGTTTTTTTAGTTCACAGTGGCGCATTTAAAATGAATGGCCCCGCTTGTTAAGCCAGACAGGATAGCGGAAAGTTGGAGGCTAGATTCGTCTCCGAGGGGTATAGATGGGACCATATATTTATGGATTTTATTTATGTTCCGCATCCTGTCTGGTATTTAAGATGCCTGCCGATCAAACGGTTATAAATTCAGTTTGTTATAGAATATCCAGGCATGGTGTAGATGTCTGTATGTAAGAAAGCAACGCATGGATCACCGTATATCGGTTCTGGTGGATAGATTGCAATGCCAAGTAATGAATTAGTGTGCTACCGTCTTTGAATGCCAAGTAAAATAGGCATTTCGTATACAAAAATGGTTCAAAACTATAATTGACCTCGCCCGTGGAAGAAGTTTGCACTTCTGAAATATAGATTCGAGTCGGACTGTCAATCTTCTTCGTCTTACCACAATATACACAAGTTGAAAGAACATTCTAAAAGCTTACGTAAATAAGTGTAAACAGTGTAAATCTTGATCAGGCTATGCAAATACATCGGTTGATCGGGATCTATACTACTTATGAAAGATAACAAGTACCTCTACGTATACACGGGCCCATTAACGTGCTCCACACATTATAAATTCTGCCTTGCATATGCAACGTATTCAATGGGATGTTTTACAGTAAAACAGTTTTCATGATATGCAAGGATATTTATGTGCAAAAGAAAAACGCCTGTGAACGATGAAAACAAGGCCGATTTCTTTCTGTTTAAAAACAAAATCCACCACTAATGTGTCTTTCTCCAATAATCGTTCAGTTCATAATGTCATTAAACTTCATTAGAATAGAACTGTTTCCCATACTGTTTAGTTGGACATTTACAGTTTCTTTAAAGCTCGGAAACAGAACTATCGGACTTATGGTCAAAGGGAGATAACACCGATTAGAAAAGTAATCAATACAAGTTATTCCTATTGATAGATAAAATTGGTTCCATAAATTTAACCATAAATCTACTACATGTCATATCAATATACATGAAATGATTAAGGTTACAAAAAAATATCATAACTGCAGGTTGTAAGTGTGAAAGGATTAAAGGAATCCCATTATATGGAAGTTCGACAGAATTAACCTGATCCTGACTCATGTAGAAGTATATTAAATACTATTATGGCGTGTCCTAGGACTCCGCCGTGGCAGAGTGGTTAGCCCTGGGGATTTGGAACCAGGCGTCCCGGGTTCGATCCCCAGTCACTGCACTGTGGTCATGGTAGAGTGCCCTTAGGCAGGGCACATTTCCTAGCCTAGTACTTGTTTGTTAACCCGGGGATCATGAAGAACTGAACTGTCTCCGTGATATAACTGAAATAATGTTGAACACGGCGTAAAAACCACAACAAATCAATATGATGAATATGATGGACTCGTTTTCACCGAACTTTCAACTTTGGACTAAATCTAAAACTAAATCCGAAGTCCACTTTTTCGATTCCCGAAGATTTAGATTTAGTTGTATTCACCAACGCGTTTTAAACCCATCTAAATTTAGTCCAGTATGTAAATGTCGTAAGGGGCCGCGCATGACTCTGGTTCCCGAATTAGTAATAGAGCCAAAAGAGAGTCAGAACCTTTCCTCGACAGTCTAATTTAAGATTTTCATTTTATCGCTATTTCTCATACATGTAGGATTAGCTGGCATGTCAATGTTTCAGTCCATCTTTCTGTTCATTTGCGTTGTTTTAATAATCGGATGTTCATGTCTACATAAGAGGGAGCGAACAGGTCTTTTCTCCATTATATTTCTTTAATTACCCAAACAAACCCTATGTTGTAGGTACACAGTGAGACGATTCTTTTGAGTACCAACAACAAAGGGTTTAAAGGTCAAATCAACATTTTAAATATTCTAAATATATGCCTTATCTAGGGAACTGATATGGGCATTTAATATCAGATTTAAAATATGAGCTTTTATTCCACCACGCGTGACCGCCTCAGTGGTGTCGTGGTAGAGCCTCTGATTCAGGTGCGCGAGGTCGAGGTTTCGATCTCCGGCCAGGTCATACGGTAGTAATGAATTTCCTTTCTTGTCGCTTAGGATTGTGGGGTTATTAGTACGACTATTTCGCTGGTGTTAGGGTAAATGGAACAGAAGTACTGGCAACTTGCCCCGGCATAAACACGTTGAAATAACTAAAAATTGTTAAAAGCGTCCTAAAACACCATACCAATAAACAACACAAAATCCACAATGCATATCTCCATAGTCCATAAATCATACGATTTGATGAACAAAAGTACATTGTATATGTAATGACAGGAGGTTAAGGAGTTCTCGCCCATAATACCAAGAGGCTATTGTCGAATGGCACCCTTGTTGGAAACGAGTTTGTATCAATAATTAAAGTATAAGATGTGATAGAAGTTTCAATCATCGTGGCTAAATGAGTAAATACTTACAATAAGCAACATTACACTTTGCCAAAATGTTTTCAAATGTCGTCTGCTGCACATATGTCAAAATGGCTAGGGTTAACTAGTGTATAGGAGATATTGCTGGATAATGAGCAATTTTACCATTTGTCACAATGATTTCAACTCTATTCAATAATTAATTAATTACACTTTCATTTTCAGAGATTTTCCATATTTTGTCCAGATGTTTTCAAAGTCGTCTGCTTCAGTTTTGTTGTATACATGTGTGAAAGACGTGTGTGGTTGGTATTTATCACCATATTCAAACGATATAAGCGGTCGTTGATGTACTTTAAACGTTCAAACTCTACATGGTGTATCTATGTCTGAGAAACTTATCGTGAGAAATAATCATGAACACGCAGACAACTTGGCATCGTTCGGTGATTTTTCTGGTTTTGTCGACTTACAAATGATCTGCGTCGAGGGAAAACTCGATTGATTGGAGCTTCTATTTCTAACAATTGTTCAATAATATCATGGCGGCCAGTTCATCTAACCCCGTGTTTCTAGCCTTTATCACACGAGTACTACACAAAACAGCAACTGCCCGCTTTTCAACAGACACTGTAAGCCCATTGACGATGGACGAGTTACACTTGTCGCATTGACTTTTATCAAACGTTGGGAAAAAAATTGGCCGAGTGAGCTACCTGCCCTTGGTGCGTCGAGAGAAAATAGCTTCCATCAAACATATTATAGGCCTATTTATACTAGCTTTTTAAGAGACTATCCGTATTCTTTCGTAGATGCTTTCACGATTGGCTTCTGCAGATCTGTTGTGGTTGGGAAATGGTTACTACAACTAATGTTCTGTCTGTAATGGCTTACCTGCAGTATGGTTCATTGGACTGATGCTGGTATTCTGCATGTTTGAAGAAACATTTCCGCCTGTGTTCAATAAGTTGGGTTCGATTTGTATGCTCATGCACATGTACTCTTATAAAAATGGTTAGCATTTTTAAGATGAGTTTTAATGGAAAGCAAGAAACGTATTGCTTTATTATATAGATATGTTTTTTATCAATGAACGTTTATTGCGGAAATTCCCTGTCGAGTGATATTTACGTGCGTGTAACAATCGGATGTGCCAGCAGGAGTTTGTAATTAGCCGTTTCAAATAGAAGGGATCAAAATAATCGTATCAAACGTTTAATAGTGAATAAAATATAAATCGTACATAGGCACATAGAAAGTATGTTCATTGCGATTGAAATTATAATGGGAAAGGTACAAGATGACGTTTGAGAAAAGAGTACAAAGAGATAATATTTTTGCATTTGCACATTATGATCTAGATCTTTACCCATTTTACTTACACGACATTGTTAGAAGCTTTGTCAACTTATGTACAGACTGATCTGTACCTATTCTGGTCAGAAATGCCAATTTGTACATATTCTGTGCAAAATACCAAATGTGTACATATTCTGTGCAGAAATACCAATTCGTACATGTTCTGTGCAGAAATACCAATGTGTACGTATTCTGTTCAGTACGTTTTCTGTGCAGAAATACCAATGTTTACATGTTCTTTGCAGAAATACCAATGTGTACGTATTCTGTTCAGTACGTTTTCTGTGCAGAAATACCAATTTGTACATGTATTATGTGCAGAAATACCAATGTTAACGTATTCTGTTCAGTCCGTTGTCTGTGCAGAAATATCAATTTGTACATGTATCCTGTACAGAAATACCAATGTGTACATATTATGTGCAGAAATACCAATGAGTACATACTTTATTTAGAAATACCAATTTGAACGTATTCTGTTCAGAAATACCATTATGTCTGTATTCTGTGCAGTACGTCTTTCTGTTAAGAAATACAAGTTTATACATATTCTAATCAGAAATAACAATTTGAACGTATTCTGTTAAAGTAATACATGTACCAATGTGTACGTATTCTGTTCAGTACTTTTTCTGTGCAGAAATACCAATTTGTACATACATGTATTCTGTGCAGAAATACAAATTTATACATAGTCTGTACAGACATACCAATGTGTACGTATTCTGTTCCGTACGTTTTCTGTGCAGAAATACCGATTTGTACATGTATTTTGTGCAGAAGTACCAATGTGTACGTATTCTGTTTAGTACGTTGTCTGTGCAGAAATACCGATTTGTACATACATATATTCTGTGCAGAAATACCGATTTGTACATACATATATTCTGTGCAGAAATACAAATTTATACATAGTCTGTACAGACATAACAATGTATATATAGTCTGTACAGACATACCAATGTGAACAAATTCTATGCAGACGAGCTCATACTATAACATATTATTTCCTATTATCAGGGAAACTTATATCTACTATTGGTATTAGGTCCTACTTGCAAATTTGAATAATCTTAACCCCGTATTTTACATTAATTTTCCATTTAAATTCCCAGTGCTTAGTCAATATTTGATGCCCAGCCGAGATTTTTGTAAAGTGGACATTCGACATAACCAAACATGCCACGCACAACAACATATCCACTAGGTACATGCTACGAAAAACATTATGACACCTCAGTACATGCTACGGACAACAAAATATCCTCTACGTGCATGCTACAGAAAACAATATGACCACTAAGTACATGCTACAGACAACACAATATCCTCTACGTGCATGCTACAGAAAACAATATGACCACTAAGTACATGCTACGGACAACACAATATCCACTACGTACATGCTGCAGAAAACATTATGACCCCTCAGTACATGCTACGGACAACAAAATATCCTCTACGTACATGCTACAGAAAACATTATGACCGCTCAGTACATGCTACGGACAACAACATATCCTCTACGTGCATGCTACAGAAAACAATATGACCACTAAGTACATGCTACGGACAACAAAATATCCTCTACGTGCATGCTACAGAAAGCAATATGACCACTAAGTACATGCTACGGACAACAAAATATCCTCTACGTACATGCTACAGAAAACATTATGACCGCTAAGTTTATGCTACGGACAAGATAAAAAAAAAGCTAAGTACATGCAACGGACAACATAAAGACCTCTACGTACATGCTACGGACAACATTATGACCTCTACGTACATGCTACGGACAACATAAAGATCCCTATGTATGTACCTCTACGAACAGCATAATGAGCCCTACGTACATGCCACGGACAACATAATGAACCGTATGTACCGTACATGCTACATGACACCTGCGTACATGTAACTCTCAACATGATGACCTCTACGTACATTCCACGGACGAAATAATGACTCCTACGAACATGCCACGGACAACATAAAGACCCTTACGTACATGCTACGGACAGCAGTATGAGCCCTACGTACATGCTATGTACAACATTATGAGCCATACGTACATGCCATGGACAACAAAAAGACCCTTACGTACGTGCCATGGACAACATAAAGACCTCTACGTACATGATTCGGACAACATTATGAGCCCTACGTACATGCTATGGACAACATTATGAGCCCTAAGTACATGCTATGTACAACATTATGAGCCATACGTACATGCTAAGGACAACAAAGAAACCCATACGTACATGCCGCAGACAAGATAAAGACCCCTACGTACATGCTACGGACAACATATTGAGACATACGTACATGCCACGGCTACATTAAAGACCCCTTCGTACATGCTGCTGAAAACATTATGAGTACTACGTACATGCCACGGACAACATAATTTCCCCTACGTACATGCCGCAGACAAGATAAAGACCCCTACGTACATGCTACGGACAACATTATGAGCCCTACGTACATGCTACGGACAACATAATTTCCCCTACGTACATGACGCAGACAAGATAAAGACCCCTACGTACATGCTACGGACAACATTATAAGCCCTATGTACATGCTACGAACGACAAAATGAGCTCTACGTACATGCTACTGACAGCATGAGGGGCCCTACGTACATGCTACGGACAACATTATAAGCCCTATGTACATGCTACGAACGACAAAATGAGCTCTACGTACATGCTACTGACAGCATGAGGGGCCCTACGTATATGCTACGGACAACATTATGAGCCCTACGTAAATGCTATGATCCACATCATGAGCCCTACGTACATGCTACGGACAGCATGATGAGCCCTACGTACATGTCAAGGACAACATAATGAGCCCTACGTACATGCTACGGACAACATAATTAGCCTTACATACATGCTACGGACAGCATTATGAGCTTAAAGTACATGCTAATGACAACATTATGAGCCCTACGTACGCGGCATTATGAGCCCTACGTACATGCTACAGACAACATGATGAGCCCTACGTACATGCTACAGACAACATAATGAGCCGTACATACATGCTACGGACAACATAATGAGCATTACATACATGCAACGGACAACATTATGAGCCCTACGTACATGCCACGGACAACATAATGAGCTTTACATACATGCTACGGACAACATTATGAGCCCATTCGTACATGCTACGGACAACATTATGAGCCTAAAGTACATGCTACTGATAACAGTATGAGCCCTACGTACATAACACGGACAACGTAATGACCCCGACGTACATGCAAACAACAACATAATTACCTCTACGTACATGCTAAGGACAACATAAAGATCCATATGCACCTACTAGGGACAACATAATAACCCCTGCGTACATGCCACGGATGACATGATGATCCCTACTCACATTCAACGGACAACATACTGTCTTATACGTACATGCCAGGGACAACATAATGTTCCCTACTTATAGAAGCCACGGACGACATAATGACCCCTGCTTACATGCCAAGGACGACATAATGACCCATACGTAAATGCTAAAGACGATTAATGAGCATTTCCTACCTATTCCATATTGAATTGTACTTTATTCAAAACAAATTCTTTCATTTATACAGATTTTTATGTGTGAAGTCTGTGAAGGGGGTTGGAATACAGTCTTGATCTCAGTTCTTTCCTTCAATTTGCGAACACGATAATGACCGGCTTGCATTCTGTTCAGAAATAAAACATGATTTATTGGTTTACACTCGAATTTTAGAAATACTTATATAAAATGACAGTGCCAGCCCACATATTATTGGTAATTATATGACTATCCAGTATGTTGTTAGGAAATGTATACCACAATTACCACCGCGACGGGGTTCGAACCCGAAATACCTGGTATCAACTCCAACGCGCTAACCACTTATCTTACAACGGACATCAGGAATAAAACCCAAAACACCTGGTTTTATGTCCAACGCACTAACCACTTCTCTAACAACGGACAATGGATATCGAACACGAAACACCTGATCTCATGTCCAACGCACTAACCATTTCTCTAACAACGATCACCGTGAATCGAACCCGAAACACCTGGTGTCAATTTCAACGCGCATATCACTTCTCTAATAACGGACAATGGAGATCGAACCCGAAATATCTCGTCTCAAATCCAACGCGCTAACCACTTCTCTAACAACGGACAATGTAGATCAAACCTGAAACCCCTGGTCTCAAGTCCAACGCGCTAACCACTTCTTTAACAACGGACATCGGGGATCGAACCCAAAATACCTGAACTCAAGTTCAACGCGCTAACCCCTTCTCTAACAACAGACATCGGGGATCGAACCGGAAACACCTGGTCTCAAGTCTAACGTGCTAACCACTTCTCTAACAACGGACAATGGGGATCGGAACGTCAACACCTGGTCTCAAAGTATAATGCGCTAACCAATTCTCTAACAGCGGGCGATGTAGATCGAATCCAAAACACCTGGTCTCAAATACAACGCGATAACCACTTTTCTAACAACAGACAATGCAGATCTAACCCGAAACACGTGGTCAGAAGTCTAACGTGCTAACCACTTCTCTAACAACGGACATCGGGGATCGAACCGGAAACACCTGGTCTCAAGTCTAACGTGCTAACCACTTCTCTAACAACGGACAATGGGGATCGGAACGTCAACACCTGGTCTCAAAGTATAATGCGCTAACCAATTCTCTAACAGCGGGCGATGTAGATCGAATCCAAAACACCTGGTCTCAAATACAACGCGCTAACCACTTTTCTAACAACAGACAATGCAGATCTAACCCGAAACACGTGGTCAGAAGTCTAACGCGCTAACCACTTCTCTAACAACGGACAATGCAGATCTAACCCGAAACACGTGGTCAGAAGTCCAACGCGCTTACCACTTCTCTAACAACGGACAATGGAGATCGAACCCGAAACACCTGGTCAGAAGTCCAACGCGCTAACCACATCTCTAACAACTGACGATAGAGATCGAACCCGAAACACCTCGTCAGAAGTCCAACGCGTTAACCACTTCTCTAACAGCGGACAATGAAGATCGAACCCGAAACATCTGGTCAGAAGTCCAACGCGTTAACCACTTCTCTAACAAGGACATCGGGGATCGAATTACTCCTTGTGCCACACTGTTTTAAACATTTCGCAATAGTTCTACTTTCATTGATAGCGGTTGTCAATAGTTCTACTTTCATTGATAACGGTTGTCAATAGTTTTACTTTCATTTATAGCGGTTGTCAATAGTTCTACTTTCATTGATAACGGTTGTCAATAGTTCTACTTTCATTGATAACGGTTGTCAATAGTTTTACTTTCATTTATAGCGGTTGTCAATAGTTCTACTTTCATTCATAGCGGTTGCCAATAGTTTAACTTATATGCTTTTAAAGTCGTCTGCAACAGATGTGTTGCATGGGGAAAATGAATAAAAAAGTAGGAATAATTGTAATTCAATCATAAAACTGAATTGTAATGTTTCTAATGTAAATACAGTAATCGTAGCGATTTCCCACGTCTATGCGGTAGATGACGTCTGGTAAATGTTGTGAAACAAGATTTATAGAAGGAGAAGACGTGTCGCCTGTCAAAAGTCAGTAAACGAAAGGTGTGGCGAGCATACTGACAGAAGACCGGACACGCATCATAGCAGGTTAATTGTTATTACAAATAAAGATTATAAAGGGAAATAAATATTGACTTTCTTTTCTAAATTGAATCTCGAGTTATCCAACATTTCAAAATGGCAGGATTCCGCTATATCAAAGGGGGACGATCCTTACCGTCTTGTGGTTATCGCACGTGTGTCAAAGATGTCGGTGCAAGCCTTACATAGTTTGAAATGTCTCATGCTCGACATAAATTGCACTTACACAAAGGACATTCCTCGGCATATTTCGGTGCGCTACATGTAAGACGCAGTCTGCCCAGGAGTCGCGAATGGCAGCGAATATTAAACGACCGCCTTCGCATTGTCGTCGACTGATAACAATAAAGGTATACATGGAAATACATGTTAACTTTCCTTTCTCAAATGAATCTCGCCGAGCCCGGTAGCTCAGTCGGTAGCGACGTGGGCTGTCAATACAGTGGTTGTGAGTTCGAATCCTAGCTCGGCCAACATTCTTTCCGACGTTTGACAAAAGTCACTGTGACCTGCGTCATTTGTTTTTCACCAATTAGCTGTTTAACAGTATATGTGAAAAAATAGCCAGTTGCTTGGAAAGTATGTTGTGTGGTGTACTGGTATGAGAAAACCAGGCAACGCATGAGTAGGTGAACTGGTCACCTTGATAAAACTGACAAATTGTTGAAAACGGCGTTAAACCCCAATCAATCAATCAAATGAATCTCGCGTTGTCCAACATTCCAAATGGACAGGATTCCGTTCGATTATATTGTCCAAAATAAACCACATGTGTCGTACGGTTTTCATATGATTGTTTTTATCGTGAAGCGTCACATTTTTAGAAACTCTTACGAATGTCGTGTGCAACAATTAATCGACCGCCTTGGGTTTGTCGTCGACTGATAAAGGTTGTAAATGGAAATAAATGTTGACCATTTTCATTTGAATCTCGATTTATCTAACATTTCAAGTTTTATCGAAGGACGAATGATTGATTTTTTTCTTAGGATTATCCCATTAGTACGTCTGTCATACAAAACATCACAGATTTTTAAAATCGCTGTCAATACAGAAAGTAAACGATCCCCTTACATTTAGGCATGTCTTCGGGTAGACAGAAATGGCCAACACAGATACTGTTTTACTGCCGTTAGTTTCATCCTACGATAATCTCAAATTTAGAATCGTACTCGTCGATTTTAACAATCTTGGACGAGTATTGAAACGATGTGGGAAAATGAGGAATTATTTAACCCTTATCCCACTGACTTCCTGCAACTAGTATCGTCAACTTCTTCTGACGTGCCTGCACACTAATCTAGAATCAAAATGGTATATATATTTTTTTTTTATATTGATTAAGACTTTAAACTAATACTTCCATATATTTTAACGGAGTTAAGCATTTAACGAATCAATAATTATATTGGTAAAATGTTTCTTGGATAATTATCTACAAAATAATTCAAGTCATATTAATGGAATAGAAAACATGATGGCCATGAGGAAGTAATTGCGAGCAATTAGTAAGCTATATGTTTCTCATGTTAATATGTTTTAGCTTTATTGGTTTAAGGCCAGAGCTGCCTTTATTGGTTTAAGGCCGGTGCTGCCTGTATTGGTTTAAGGTCAGAGCTGCCTTTATTGGTTTAAGGTCAGAGCTGCCTTTATTGGTTTAAGGCTAGAGCTGCCTTTATTGGTTTAAGGCCAGAGCTGCCTTTATTGGTTTAAGGCCAGAGCTGCCTTTATTGGTTTAAGGATAGAGCTGCTTTTATTGGTTTAAGGCCAGAGCTGCCTTTATTGGTTTTAGGCCACAGCTGCCTTTATTTGTTTAAGACCACAGCTGCCTTCATTGGTTTAAGGTCAGAGCTGCCTTTATTGGTTTAAGGCTAGAGCTGCCTTTATTTGTTTAAGATCGGCGCTGCCTTTATTTGTTTAAGGCTAGAGCTGCCTTTATTGGTTTAAGGTCAGACCTGCCTTTATTGGTTTAAGGCCAGAGCTGCCTTTATTTATTTAAGGCCAGAGCTGCCTTTATTGGTTTAAGGCCAGAGCTGCCTTTATTGGTTTAAGGCCAGAGCTGCCTTTATTTGTTTAAAGCCAAAGTTGCCTTTATTGGTTTAAGGTCAGAGCTGCCTTTATTGGTTTAAGGTCAGAGTTGCCTCTATTGCTTAAAGACCAGAGCTGCCTTTATTGGTTTAAGGTCAGAGCTGCCTTTATTGGTTTAAGACCAGAGCTGCATTTATTGGTTTAAGACCAGAGCTGCCTTTATTGGTTTAAGACCAGAGCTGCCTTTATTGGTTTAAGGATAGAGCTGCCCTTATTGGTTTAAGGCCAGAGCTGCCTTTATTGGTTTAAGGCTAGAGCTGCCTTTATTGGTTTAAGGCTAGAGCTGCCTCTATTGGTTTAAGGCCAGAGCTGCCATTATTGGTTTAAGTCCAGAGCTGCCTTTATTGGTTTAAGGCCAGAGCTGCCTTTATTGGTTTAATTCCAAAGCTGCCTTTATTTGTTTTCATGTATTATCAACACATATATCACTTATAAATAAACTTGCCAAAAACAGATTTGTTTATTTGTAAAACGTGATGTTAAATGATTTCTTTCTGCAACTATTTTTTTACTAAATTGAAACAACATTTAATTTAATGCTTTCTGATCAATAGAATGCCTATAATTCAATAGGACCCATGCATGCCCTAGAGTTGGCAATAATACTCTCAAATACCGAAGGCACATCCAGTTTTCGCCTTGTATAACACTTATCAATGAAACTGTTATATTATCAAATGTTTTACCACCTGGTCTTTATCATGATTAAAACAATGGTGATTTAATTGCGATTCATTCTTGTGTTGAAGAGATCAAATTGTGATTGACTGCACTTTGATTTCCGTTTCTTTTTTTTAAATCTTGATGAAGACCAAGTGGTAACAATTTGATAATTAAAGAGATTTATTGATATAAAGTGTTTTTCTGACTTTCTTCCCCTGGAAGACCTAATATACAAAGATTTAACATTGTAGTTCACCTGGTAGCGATGCGGGCTTTCAATGTGAAAAAGGAGTCATTTGCTTGGAATAACTGTTTTGTTGAGTACCGAATAAAGACAATCAGGAAACACATATGTATGGGAACTGACAGTCATGAATCGACTGCAATATTGTGGAAAAATGTGTTAAACCCCAATCAGTCAAACCATTATTTTTATATCTTTAATATTCCTCCGACTTTAGTAATTTCAGTGCTTTGATTAACAAAGTGCTAGTATACAAGAAAGCAAATGTTAATGAATAATTTATTTGTGATACATGCTTTTTATGCATTACTTAATAAATATGTTTACTGCAGATGGTCGATTCGCCCAGGATAAACGGGAATCAAATATAAATATAGAAAAA
This sequence comes from Serripes groenlandicus, assembly GCA_031761405.1. Taxonomy (NCBI): domain Eukaryota; kingdom Metazoa; phylum Mollusca; class Bivalvia; order Cardiida; family Cardiidae; genus Serripes; species Serripes groenlandicus. The sequence continues at coordinate 145,163 of JASEVX010000115.1, forward strand.
CTCCGGACAACTGTTCCAAGATGTCTTCTGTCGTACCAATGAATGTTGAGTCCCAAACGCATTTCTACTCTTATTGCACGTAACCATACAAACATATTGTCATGTACAAAAATAACCGATTAAACTTCCCTATTTGAACTAGTCAAATATGCTAATTATAAGTAACTGAAATATGATGTGACGACATTAAAAAAATTATCCACGTCATTAAACAATAATTCACGTCATTCAAAATGCGGTAGTGGGTCATGGCTCACACGCTAAGTTTTAGTTAATGTATTAATTGTGAAATTGAAAACATCTGAATAACACGTCGTTATTCTGTCTTAATAGCTTTACTAAGGTATTTAATAAAAGGAAATATATTTTAAATTAGCGATACTTGGCTTTGTATTGTCTCCTCTCCCGATAGTTTTAATTCTCAAAGACCCTCGTAGAACAATACAAAATCAGGTTTCGCTGCTCAAACATAATATTACCTATATATGTATATCATGATACAATATCTAATCAAATTACCATCCTATCATAATTTCCTTTTGATGAACATCTATACATTAGACTTATCCTATCACCATCGTGTCGTCTCATAAATCTGCCGTATCATATAAAGCTTAGTCCAACTACATTATGTATATTATTGTAAGTTTAACGACAAGATTCACCCTATTTCCAAATACAGACGTAAATGTCAATGATAAAAGCTATTAAGTGTATAATCATTACATAGTTGTGTGGTAAAGGAGTAAATATGTAAAACAGGCGCTATAAATATTCAACTGTCTTTATTTTAATTGTCTCCTCTGTTCTATATGATTGTTGTAAACACGAATATCTAACCGCTTGACTGTTTCTACTCATACATGTGGTACCGTCCCATAGGTTTTGCAGTGCTTTGATTATAACACCTTTTGACTGTTTCTGAAATAAAAAATTATACTCTATACAGTTATGCATAGTATTATCACAGGTGTTCATTTAAAGATATCTGAAAACAATGTTTAATCTATCTGACATAAATATTTAAACTCTATGCATTTTGGCCTTTATTACTGTATTTACACCCTAAACACTGCAACAGGTTATCAGCTTATCCACGCATACATATGGTACCGTTCCACAGGACTTTCAGTGCTTTGATTATACTTTTGTATTATCGTAAACTTGATAAGGCACGTTAAATTAGGACTTAGCCTTTCCCTGGTACGCTTCTTAATAGTCGCATGCATTGAACAATCTTAGTAATAGAAACTCAAAATCTGAAAAATATCAAAACTTATTATTTGAATACAGCAGTGGACATTGTGGGAAAATGAGAATTTGCTCCTTCTGCTCATAATGACTTTAGTAGACGCAGTGTGAAATCAGAAATTGTATTTCAGCTCTGTTTTTGTGTTTTCCCGCTATAGCTACGTGGTTGTGAATAACGTGCCTTTTAGGGTAGTTTTTATACGAAAAGACAATTGCGTTACAAATTTGGACCATGAAACAAGTAAACTTTACACTTATCCATATTTCTTTCTACCTCTCACCCTGATCAACGTATGTGATATGAGATACTGGTTCCCCTTATATGCAGTGCATAAATGAGGCGCGTCTAGCTGTTAGATGTCTTTATACATCTGCGAACAGTGAAGACTCAGGAGAGGATGTGCATCATGATACATGGTAAACATACCTAATTGCACGTTCTGACAAAAAACTGAAATTGTAGCCTCACTTACCTCATAAACAACTGAAATAGGTTTGTTGCAGTAAATATATTAGCGGTGCTTAATGCAGACCTTCGTGTACTTTTTACATGTTTAGAGAAGAAACAGAATGCTCAAAGATTTAATCTCATTCTAATGACACTCATTGTTAGAAGGTTAATGAAACATTATGCGACACATTGGCAAACAGTGTTAGAACCAGGTCAGACTGAAAATATGCGATAGTCTGAATCTACATCAGTCGCAAATGCCTTACGGTCGGTTTTCGCAAAGCAAGTCTCATACTTCAAATTTAGATGTTATAACTAAGCACTGTGTAATGGCGGAAACGACTGGGAACGTAATCTCTTTAATCATTCAGACCAGTGTACTCGAAAATAGGTTGATATGGTATTTTTGTGAATATTTGTGGGAAAGTGTATAAAGCGAAACTTGATCAAACATACGTTCACGAATGAACTATGTGTACCTATTTTCGACTGCCCAGGTCCGAATGGTGTATTCAAGTATCCGCGGTCAGTTGATTTTCACAACTGATAATGTATAATTCAAGTATTTAATGACTTAAAATACAAAAGATATTACAGGAATCAATATTTCCACATACTATGTGTGAGCAAGCGGATCGCTTTTTAAAGATCTATATACATGTACATGTACGAACGTCGAACCAATACGCTGACATCTTTGACGAGATCAATCCACGCAGTCTGATCTGGATTTTAGTAGTCAACAATCTTTTTTCTCAAACAAAATATGTTACTTAATATATCAGACAGTTTTGTTCTACACTTGTCATTAGTACGCCAGTATTTGTTTTATTGGATAAGGCTTAAATGATCCTAGTTTTTGGTCGCGATAGCTCAGTCGGTAACGATGAGAGCTATCAATTCAAAGGGTTGTGAGTTCAAATTCCTGGTAGGCCATTCTTTCTCTCCGATGATTTGACAAAAGTAATTTTTATTCCTAAACTTTGTCCTGCAAATGTCTCATTTGCACGATATGTAAAGTAGACCCTTAGACAAAGTTCAGATTAAAGAATTAAGTCGCAAAATGACAATGCAATGAGATGAATCAGACCACTTTAAGCACTTATACTAGTTACAAAAATATCATTTTATATTCGCAATCTCACTGTTTTCAATCTACAACGGAAGACGGAGGCTTTGATATATATGTTTTTATATTGACGATCTCACGGTTTTCAATCTACAACGGAAGACGGATGCTTTGATATATAAGTGTTTATATTGACGATCTCACTGTTTTCAATCTACAATCGAATACGGGTGTTTTGAAATATCAAAATGTTTGGTACAGGTTGGTAACGGTTTGGATTATTTCTTCTTATCGCTATAGAAAACGATTCAACACTTGTCGCCGACTTAAACAAAGCACGAGCATGTGGATTTTTCAAGTTGTACATCTCCGTCTACCGTTGTGGATCGAAAACAGTGAATCTGACATCAGATGATCCTAAGTGTTTTCACATGTCATCTTATGAATCGGGCACTTTGTCCATTTTATTTCATAACAACGAGGAAAATAATAGTAAACGCTCAAGTATGATGTTAACAAAAACAATGGAAAAGATAATTATCAAACTTATCAACATATCAACGTTCAATGAGACGACCCTTCAAGTATGATGTTAGGCAACCATTTCCCACATACGACAAGTCATCATCAGACGACACATCGAGACAAACATATGGAGCAGTGTTATACATGAAACAATACGAATTTAACATTCCATTGCAAAATGAGAAATTGCTCATTGTGAACAAAATCTCTTTTCCCACTTTTTATACCACATAGGTAAGTTTTAGGTGCGTCAACACCGTGGAAAGGGTAAACGAAGAAACATCGCATGTATTACTGGGTAATATCGATATCGACCTTTTTGCGAGTAAAGTGGTCAGCATGATCCTAGAAATCAGGCCATGTCGCTCCTCCATTAAACAGTTCTTAGTGATTCCATCTTAATATTGCTAAGGCATTGGCTATGAGGGTAGATCCAGACAAGCATACGCATACGCACAGTCTGATCTAATTCTAAACGTTTCACCAATGAGTCGCTTAATGTTTAAAAAACCATTGGCAATGCAATTAATGTCAATTTGAATGATATTAAATGTACGTGCATAGTTATTCTTATTTAAACGTGTAACAATTAGACTAGGGCTGGTTTGCTAATTATGTATAACTACAACACATATACCTCTACTGCCTATAAATGTTATGGGGCAACACTTCCAGTTCTTTGGCACAATGAAATTTACATATGTATAACATATATGTAATGGGGCAACACTTCTAGTTCTTTGGCACAATTGAATTTACATATGTATAACATATATGTAATGGGGCAACACTTCCAGTTCTTTGGCACAATATGAATTTACATATGTATAACATATATGTAATGGAGCTATACTTCCAGTTATTTGGCACAATATGAATTTACATGTGTATAACATATATGTAATGGGGCAACACTTCCAGTTCTTTGGCACAATATGAATTTACATATGTATAACATATATGTAATGGGGCAACACTTCCAGCTCTTTGGCACAATATTAATTTACATATGTATAACATATATGTAATGGGGCAACACTTCTAGTTCTTTGGCACAATATGAATTTACATATGTATAACATATATGTAATGGGGCAACACTTTTAGTTCTTTTACACATTGTGTATTTACGTATGTATAGCTATATGTAATTGGGCGACACTTCCAGTTCTTTTACACATTGTGTATTTACGTATGTATAACATATATGCAATGGGGCTACCCTTCCAGTTCTTTGACACAATGTGTATATACGTATGTATAACATATATGTAATGGGGCTACACTTCCAGTTATTTGACACAATGTGTAAATACGTATGTATAGCATACATGTAATGGGGCTACACTTACAGTTCTTTTGCACATTTTGTTTTTACGTATGTATAACATATATGTAGTGGGGCTACACTTCCAGTTCTTTGACACAATGTGTATATACGTATGTATAAAATATATGTTATGGGGCGACACTTCCAGTTCTTTTACACAGTGTATATTTACGTATGTATAACATATATGTAATGGGCTACCCTTCCAGTTCTTTGACACAATGTGTATATACGTATGTATAACATATATGTATTGGGGCTAAACTTACAGTTCTTTTACACATTGTGTTTTTACGTATGTATAACATATATGCAATGGGGCTACCCTTCCAGTTCTTTGACACAATGTGTATATACGTATGTATAACATATATGTAATGGGGCTACACTTCCAGTTCTTTGACACAATGTGTAAATACGTATGTATAGCATACATGTAATGGGGCTACACTTACAGTTCTTTTGCACATTTTGTTTTTACGTATGTATAACATATATGTAGTGGGGCTACACTTCCAGTTCTTTGACACAATGTGTATATACGTATGTATAAAATATATGTTATGGGGCGACACTTCCAGTTCTTTTACACAGTGTATATTTACGTATGTATAACATATATGTAACGGGCTACCCTTCCAGTTCTTTGACACAATGTGTATATACGTATGTATAACATATATGTATTGGGGCTAAACTTACAGTTCTTTTACACATTGTGTTTTTACGTATGTATAACATATATGTAATGGAGCTACACTTCCAATTCTTTGACACAATGTGTATATACGTATGTATAAAATATATGTATTGGGGCTATACTTCCAGTTCGTTGACACAATTTGTATATACATATGTATAACATATATTTAGTGGGGCTACACTTCCAGTTCTTTTACACATCGTGCATTTACGTATGTATAACATATATGTAGTGGGGACAGTTCTTTGACACAATGTGTATTTTACATATGTATAACATATATGTAGTGGGTCTACACTTCCAGTTCTTTTACACTCCAGTGAAACTGTACAAAGTCTTCTACGTACGCAGATGTATTAAGACCCCAAATCGCTACACGTTACTCATATATAAACTGTAAATAAGGGGAACCAGAATAGGTGCTTTGAGACTACTGGTGTGAGAAAACCAGGAACCATATGAATAGACGAACCGACCACCGTGATATAACTGAAAATTGTTGAAAACAGTGTTTACACTCAGTCAAACAATTCCATAAGTTGTTTCATGGTCAAAATGGACTATTTTTACCGCCATGATTCTTTCATACATCCAACCTTAAAACGCGCGTGATTCACGACTATGACTATTTAAAGGAACAATAGCTTTGCAAATAAGGTCGAGATCAAGTTTAGACTGTTACTTTGCACATGGAAATGAAAATATAAAATCAGTTTGCATGCGACAATGAAACAAGGGTTATCAATAACTTCGATGAGATACATGGTAACTTTGTTTGTACTCAAAGACAGTAACAAAGCTGTTAACATTTCAGTAATTTCAGTTATTGATTAGCCTGGTTTCGAAACATTTGTATCTTTGCCATTTTCAATGAAGAATAACTTGTCGTTGTGCAAATATATCTGTATGTCTGTATTATCTTTTAACACCACATATACGCATGCCGCGTGCGATTTATCGTATTTTTTGTAGACAAACCTTAACACGCTGGCATAAATGTAATTGCTTGTTTACGTTCTGGTAACTTAATACATCTATTACAAAACAAGTAACACTGATATATAATTGATTAAATGTTAATAGTATTGATGTGGTTAATTTATTTTTAAAAACTTCATGTGAAACTGAGCTCTAGTGGGTGAGTCTACCAGGTAATATATAACAAATAACATTGTTAAGACATTGTTTTACAACAAAGAGATAGACATCCATTTTGAAACATAAACGTTTGCAAATATTATCACGTTTACAACTGTTCTAAGTATTTGAATCGAATAACATATTGGGTTTTATAAACAAATCCAAAAAGAAAATAACAATGTCTAGACGGACATTTTTAAAATCCTTTCCCACAATTTACATGACAATGTACAGATAAGGATATGCATTAGTAAATACGATTCGCATGTCTTTATAAAGATTAAGATATACATTAGTACATACGATTCGCATGTCTGTATCAAGTCATATTAACCAATATAACGTGTAAGAATTACACCCACAACAAATATCTTAAATAAAACCTCGTATTTCCATTGCACCCGCAATGAACACGGATCAATAATGAAACGTTTCCCAAATACAGAAGGCCTTATCAGCAGAAAGAGCAATTTATCAATGTCTCACAATGTCACAGCTCCATTTTAAGAATAACATTTTCATGTTCTTACGTTTCAGATTTTGTGGTGTTTTTTTTTCAAAGCAGTCTACTCATAATAAGTATATAAGGGAAAATGTTAAGTCCCTACATGTATTTCCTGTGACGTATCACGTTTTAGCTAACGGAGCAGTATAACACCGAGACATCATAAATCCCCGAACCATATCGACATCAACATACTGTTACTAGCTGTTCTCCAAGAAGACGATTATTATGGATCTGTTTAGACTTAGGCTAGTTTTTATTGTATGTATATTTTACACCACCATCTCCTGCGGACGCTCCGAACCAAGTTGCTCGAAATTTGATTACGAAGAAAGGTTATTAGAAAAGATGATCAAAATGGAGGATAAATTTGACAAGATGGAAAAGGCGTATACAGAATCAAAGGCAGATTTTGCAGAAGAAAAGAAGAAAGTTCAAGAGGAAACAAATACCATGAAAGCAACAATTGAACAATTCGTTGAAGACGGTGCTCAAAAGTTAACCACCATGAAAGCAACAATTGAACAATTCGTTGAAGACGGTGCTCAAAAGTTAACCACTATGGAAGACGACGTAAAGAATGAGAAAGAAAGAATGGTGAAAGAGGTTAATGATGCAAGTGCTGCCACAGAACGGACCCTTGAAGAGAATGAAGCGAAACTGGGGAGACTTTCTGGTGACCTGCGAGTGTTTCAGAATGAGACTATAAGTGACCTTACAGGTAAATACGTAACACTTATGTTTTTATATGTGAACAGTTTCTCGGGCTTTAAGGTCTTAAAACATCTTCGGTTCGACATCACGCGGATGCTTTAATGTCCAAAAGCGTTTTGATTCGTATGAAGCAGACGACTTTTGAAAACATTGTGGCACAATTTCAATGTTACCACTTCTGTTCTTTTTAATGCGAGTAGAGTCTTGCTGGTATTTGGGTTCTTAATACCTCCACAGTTTGGGATGACGCAGATGCTCTAAGGCCCGAAAGCGTCAGAGGAGGGTCTAATTTATAAACCCGTTCACACTTGCAGACGCAATTTGATACATTTCCAGCAGACGACTCTTGAAATTTATTCGTCCCATGACTTTAATCGACACCTTGTATTTTAAAAAGAAAATTTGAAACTTTGCGGCAATACATGGTGTGCAAGGGTAGAGAGATAGTCTATTCGAATTTGTTTTATAATCATTTCAACTTAATTCAAAACACAATCTTAGCTTGAATCCATTTTTATGAGAGGTACTTCAAACCAATCGAAATCGTACAATGTTTAATTGAATTTGGCATTGTTGCAGATTTGACTCTTTTTCAGAGAAAATATTTAAATTAGGTCAGCGTTTTGTTTATTTATACAATTTTCGGAAAAGGGGAGACATGATCAGAAACAACCCAAACTAATTCTTGCACGTGTATAGTTTATAAAAGTGCATCCGAATTAGACTACCCAAATGCCACAAAAGGGTCCGAGTCCCGGAAGCCCAATCGGTAGCGACGTCGCTTTCAATTCAGGGGTTGTGAGCTCGAATCCGAGCTCGGCCAACATTCTTACCGACATTTGACAAAAGTCCATGCGACAAGTGTCATTAGTCTTTCACCAATGGGCTAACAGTTTATGTGAAATAGATGCCAGTTGTCTGGAAAGTATGTTTTGTGGAGTACTGGTGTGAGAAAGCCATAAAACATATGAGTAGTAGAACTGGTCGCCGTGATATGACTGATTTTCTTTTTGACAAAAGCGTTAAACCCAAATCAATCAATTAATCAAAGCCACAAAAGGGATGTATTTAAATGTTCTAACCTCGAGCGGCGTATGTTAATTCAAATTTGATTTGAGGATTCGGCTAGCTCTTGCCAGAGTGCTGGATTGCTGGATATGTTAGGACGTTCAAAATACTGTCAAGATATTCCGATAAGGTTGACATCTGTTTGATCTTTCTTCGCATTCTGTCGACCATCGCCTTTTCTTTTTTTTTACCTGTCTCTCTCCTTATACCAACTCTATATATTTGCTCATGCTGTCGATTAGTCTTTTTTATTTTTATATCCGTTTCTCTCATTATATCAACTCTTATTCTGTTGATCATCTCCTTTTCATCATTATATATATCCCTCTCATTAAATCAAATTTTGTGTCAATGTGTTGTTGTAGAACCAGATCAGACTGCGCCGTTGAGCTGGCGCATCTGAATCTACACAAGTCGCTAATGTCTTACGTTTAGTTTTCCCAGAGTACCGATGATTTATCCCTCACTCAGTTTATCTCGACATGCATTTTGAAAGAATTGTCTATATCCTATAAACTGTGTGTCTCTGTGTTAATTCAAACAGCACAAAGTAAGATCAGACTGCGCTGGCGGATCTGGATCTGCGCTAGTCGCTTGGTTGGTTTTAGCAGAGCACCGATCATTTTACCTCTTACTCAGTTCATCTCGTTACGCATTCTTAAAGAAGTGTCTATATCTATATCAAACTGTCTGTCCCTGTGTAGTGGTATATACCGAGGAGTCAGATCAGGCTGCACTAACCAACTCACGAATCTAGATCTACACATCTGGCATATGCTTTATGATTGGTATCTCTCACTCAGTATATTTCTTCAATAATTATTTGAAGGGGCCGAATCTATCAAATTGTGTGTCTCTGTGTAGTGGTATATACCGAAGAGTCAGATCAGGCTGCACAGACAGCTCCGGGATCTAGATGTTCACATCTGGCATGTGCTTTTAAATAGAGATTAGTATCTCTGACTCGGTATATTTTGTCAAGAATAGTTTGAAGGGAGACGGATCTTTAAAATGTGTGTCTCTGTGTAGTGATATATACCGAAGAGTCAGATCAGGCTGCACAGACCGCTCGCGAATCTAGATGTACACACCTGGCATATGTTTTATGATTAGTATCTCTCACACGTATATTTCGTCAGTATTACTTAATGGAGTCTGTATCTATCAATCTGTCTGTCTCTGTGTTGTTGTTGTTTACAAATAGGATCAGGATCTACACTACTTTATGGTTGGTTTTCGCAAAGAGCCGTCCTTAAATTCTATCTCTCACTCGATATATTTTGTCAATCATTAATGGACTATGTCTGTATTCATCAAAGTCAGTTCCTCTGTGTTGTTTACAAATAGCAGGGCCAGATCAGGCTTCTCTTATTCACTCAATCTATACTACTTGCTTAAGCTTTATGGTTGGTATCTCTCACTCCGTTTAATTTGTGAAACATTTTTTGACAGTGTCCGTATATATCTAACTGAGTGTTTCTGTGTTTATGTATATAGCGCGGAGCAAGATCAGGCGACACTGACTTACGGGCGGATCTGGGTCTATACCACTTGCTTAAGCATTATGGTTGGTATCTCTTGTGAAACATTTTTTGACAGTGTTCGTATCTATCTAACTGAGTGTTTCTGTGTTGATGTATATAGCGCGGAGCAAGATCAGGCGGCACTGACTTGCGGAAGGATCTGGGTCTATACCACTGGCTTAATCTTTATCGTTGGTATCGCTCACTCCGTTAATTTGTGAAACATTTTTCAGGGACAGTGTCCGTATCTATTTAACTGTGTTGATGTATATAGCACGGAGCAGGATCAGGCGACACTGACTTACGGGCGGATCTGGATCTATACTACTTGATTAAGCTTTATGGTTTGTTTTCGCAGTACGCCGCCCTTAAATGATATATCTCACTCGGTATATTTTGTCAATCATTAATGGACCGTGTCTGTATCTATCAAAGTCAGCTCCTCTGTGTTGTTTACAAGTGAAGGGCCAGATATGGCTGCACTGAATCGCTGGATCTATACTGCTTGCTTGTGTTTTATGGCTGATTTTCTCATGTTTTCCATTGTCTGGTCACATATGCATTGATTCGCTAGCGGATCTGGATCTGGATCTGGAACTACACTAACCCTTTCCCACATATAAAGAAAATGCAGCAGACTACTTTGCAATGATCAAATCACAAATATCGAAAATATCTACTAATGAAATTGTAATTATTGTATAGAGTTGAAAACATTGTGGCAAAAGGAGAAATTGCTTGTTTTGAGCAATTTCTTCTATTGTTATAATATTTTCAAAAGTCGTCTGCTGCAGAGGCTTCAGAAATCGTCTGTATGTGGAAAAGGGTTAATGGTTGATTTTATCATAGCGCCGTTGATATATATCTCCCGTTGTCTCGTCACACATTTGGATTGTTGTCTCTATTAAACTGTGTATTGTTGTTGTATAGTTTTATTTTCATTCTACCTACAGGTCTGTTAAAAACACCCGACGTATTTTTCACGGCAAAGGACCTCGTCGACAAGACATTGTCATCTGGTCAGATATTCGTTTTTCCCACACTCATAGAGAACAGAGGTGACGGTTACAATAAGGCAAGTGGTGTATTTACAGCGCCTGTTGACGGGGATTACATCTTCACCACACAGATGTGTAATCATGCTGGTAATGGTGTCTATTTAGCTTTTGTCGTAGATGATAAGATACAGAAACCAATGAGAATATATGAAACAAATTCGATCACGTGTGCCACTACTACTCTTATGTCACGACTCAAAGCAGGAGCTCGTGTAGCCATTAAGTGTACGAGTGGCGCGAAAGTCTACTCCAATAACACACACTATGGGAGTCATTTCTCTGGCTATCTCCTGAGAAAGTATTTACCGTAATACCATGCGTAAATGTTAATACACTTTCTTTAGAATACGCATGCTGATGAGGTAATTATTAATCACATATGTTTGCTTATAAAAGAAATTGTACATGTATATTGAAACCTTTATACACACACTAGCCGGTGTTTCGACGACATGTTGAACATGCCGAGGGGCTTCTGAACTTTCAATAAACAGAACAAAGTTTAACAATTTTACATTTGCTTTAACCCCTTTTCAACATACATCAATTCTGCAGAAGACGACTTTAAAAAACAACAAGGCACGAATATGGAAAAAGTCCTCATATCAAAAGATTATTACATAATAGAGTAGACATTGTGACAAAATGTGGTATTTTTCATTATGTGTGCATTTTCTTCTTTTATAATATGAATACATGAAAAATGTATAAATCGATATTTCTGATCAGTGTATGTTCAGATCAGCATGTCACTTTCCTCAGTCTTAACAGAATGTACACGAGTCAACTTACACTTCTAACTAGCTTTTACAAGTTATATGTGAGACAGTGTAGCTCTTGATCAGACAGTGATAATGTACTTGCTGATCTTGATCCACCCTGTTAACAAAAGGCAACGTGTATCTTTACCTATGGACAGGCTCATTTAATGTTTTAGAATGTCGCTGGCTGCAGATGCGTCAAAGTGCGTCCGTATTTGGAAAACGAGTTGCTATTCATTTTTAAACAATAACTATTATTTTTTAAACAACTGCTATCAATTTTTAAACAACTACTGTTCATTTTCAAACAATTACTATTAATTTTCTTACAATTGCTTTTCATTTTTAAACTATTACTGTATATATGTAAGTGGGATCACTTGGATAACATTGAGTGAGCATGTATAGTTATGCTTAATTCGACTTTGTTCATTGGTGCACGATATTGCTTACATGTACAGACAGTGGACTTGCGATAACTCGAACATGGGATAACCCGAACATATCGTTTAACTCGAACCATTTCCATGAACGGAGATGTTTATCAAAACGGTGTAGCAGCAGTACGAGCAATAAGAACTCTCACTGTGCTGTTTTATTGATATGATTGTATCTGTTGATCGCTATTCACAACACATACAAAAGGAGATATAAATTACTGACAAACTGATTTAGTATAAATCCAGCGATAACAGTATAGATGAAGTACACTAATTTTATATCAATTCAACGATCATTCGAGCTCTTTTTCTTCATATGGTTTTATCAGGGGGTCGTTATTCTCTAAAATACATAAGTATAAATGAATTACTCGCAAACTGATCAAGATTAAATTCAGCGATAACTCGAACATTTCGATAACTCGAGCTAACTACAGTGTCCCTTTCGAGTTCAAGTTATCACGAGTTCACTGTATGTAATGTCAATATCTATTTCGGCGTCGGTTGTTGTGGACATTCAATGAAATACACACGCGTATGCAAGTTATATGTGAACAGTGTAGATTTTGATAAGACCGACGTATGCACGTAATTTTGTAAGACAATCGGTGATCATTCTCTTCAACTTTTTCTAACACACGACAATCTATCTGCAGTAGATAACTTTGGAACATTAAGGGGTAATATGGAAAATCTCTTTAGATACAAGTTAAGTTTAAGACTAGAGTTGAAAACATTGTGGCAAAGGTCATATACTTCAGATGCGCAAGAAAATATTTGAATGAAAAAAAGGAGTTAAATAAATAATGATATTTAACTAGGCTTTTAAATATAGAAGTGCTATATTGCTGGTAAAAGCAATTCTAACGAAACGTTACTTCGGATATATTCAAAACGCACAGCAGAGCATGACAACCTCTTAGTCAAATGATGCCCGAATTTCACAGGAATGAACGCAATTTAGATTGACGATATTTGCTAAAGCATGTACATGTTCGGAAGACAACACACTGAAAACTCTTTTATTTAAACACTCTTGTTTCAGTAAATGATAAAACATTTTGTTCTGTTTAACATTTAGTTATTTGAGCCGCGACTGGCGTTTCTTGGCGGTCTTATTGCCTCGTTAACTTGGTGGTCTTATTGCCTCGTTAACTTGGTGGTCTTATTGCATCGTTAACTTGGGTGTCTTATTGCATCGTTGACTTGGCGGTCTTTTTGCCTCGTTAACTTGGCGGTCTTATTGCATCGTTAATTTGGCGATCTTATTGCATCGTTAACTTGGCGGTCTTATTGCATCGTTAACTTGGCAGTCTTATTGCATCGTTAACTTGGCGGTCTTATTGCCTAATTAACTTGGCGGTCTTTTTGGCGGTCTTATTGCATCGTTAATTTGGCGGTCTTATTGCATCGTTAACTTGGCGGTCTTATTGCATCGTTAACTTGGCAGTCTTATTGCATGGTTATAATTTGGCGGTCTTATTGCATCGTTTACTTGGCGGTCCTATTGCATCGTTAACTTGGTGGTTTTATTGCATCGTTAACTTGGCGGTCCTATTGCATAGTTAACTTGGCGGTCCTATTGCATCGTTAACTTGGCTGTTTTATTGCATCGTTAACTTGGCGGTCCTATTGCATAGTTAACTTGACGGTCCTATTGCATCGTTAACTTGGCGGTCTTATTGCATCGTTAACTTGGCGGTCCTATTGCATTGTTAACTTGGCGGTCTTATTGCATCGTTAACTTGGCGGTCCTATTGCATCGTTAACTTGGCGGTTTTATTGCATCGTTAACTTGGCGGTCCTATTGCATCGTTAACTTGGCGGTCCTATTGCATCGTTAACTTGGCGGTCTTATTGCCTCATTAACTTGGCGGTATTTTTGCCTCGTTAACTTGGCGGTCTTATTGCCTCGTTTACTTGGCGGTCTTATTGCCTCGTTAACTTGGCGGTCCTATTGCATCGTTAACTTGGCGGTTTTATTGCATTGTTTACTTGGCGGTCCTATCGCATCGTTAACTTGGCGGTCCTATTGCATCATTAACTTGGCAGTCTTATTACCTCGTTAACTTGGCGGTCTTATTGCCTCGTTAACTTGGCGGTCTTATTGCTTCGTTAACGTGGCGGTCTTATTGGCTCGTTTCTTGGCATCGTTTAAAGTTAATTGTCGACTGACAGCTGTTGCTACACTTCACTGCGTGTTTTTAAGTCACACGTATACTTACTATGTTAATGCAATTAGGTTCACAGCTTTCATACTCCTAACTTAAGATATGTACCATTTGTATCAGAACTGTATATATGTATGAATTATAATCTAAGTTGGCCATAATTAAAAATATTTGAAAAACATCATTTGTGTTGTTTTAGTTCACAGTGGCGCATTCAAAATGAATTGCCCCGCTTGTTAAGCCAGGCAGGATAGCGGAAATTTGTAGGCTAAGTTCGTTTCCGAGGGGTATAGATGGGACCATATATTTATGGATTTTATTTATGTTCCGCATCCTGTCTGGTATTTAAGATGCCTGCAGATCAAACGGTTATGAATTCAGTTTGTTATAGAATATCCAGGCATGGTGTAGATGTCTGTATGTAAGAAAGCAACGCATAGATCACCGTATATCGGTTCTGGTGAATAGATTGCAATGCCAAGTAATGCATTAGTGTAATACCGTCTTTGAATGCCAAGTAAAATAGGCATTACTTATACCAAAATGGTTCAAAACTATAATTGAGCTCGCCCGTTGAAGAAGTTTGCACGTCTTAAATGTATATTCAAGTCGGCCTGTCAATCTTTTTCGTCTTACCACAATCTACACAAGTTGAAAGAACATTCTAAAAGCTTACGTAAATAAGCGTAAACAGTGTAAATCTTGATCAGACTATGCAAATACATAGGTTGATCGGGATCTATACTACTTATGAAAGCTAACTAGTACATTTTCCTATACACGGGCCCATTAACATGCTCCACACATTAGACATTCTGCCTTGCATATGCAACGTATTCAATGGGATGTTCTACAGTAAAACAGTTTTCATGATATGCAAGGATATTTATGTACAAAAGAAAAACGGATATGAACGATGAAAACAAGTCCAATTTGTTTCGGTTTAAAACATAATCCACCACTAATGTGTCTTTCTCCAATAATCGTCCAGTTCATAATGTCATTAAACTTTATAAGAATAGAACTTTTTCCCATACTGTTTATTAAAACATTTACGGTTTCTTCAAAGCTCGGAAACAGAACCAGCGGACTAATGGTCAAAGGGAGATAACACCAATTAGAAAAGTATTCCTATTGATAGATAAAATTGGTGGCATAAATCATTTCTCCGCATAAATTTAACCATAAATCTACTACATGTCATATCAATATACATGAAATGGTTAAGGTTGCATGAAATATTATAACTGCAGCGAATGTTATGACTATTAATTTCGTTCAAATGAACCGATGTTTTACTGAAAGAAACTATGACTCATTTAAATATAGTTAGATATCTAATTATCTGCTCAGAGCTTCCGTGTACAATGCCAGTCTCGAACTTACCCTTTCCCATAATTAGAGAATACCTACAGCAGATGTTACATATTGCCGCGAGTGTAATCGAAGTATTCGGATTTAACTTTGTTGTAAGTGTGAAATGGTTAAAGGAATCCATTATATAGGAGTTGGATAGAATTAAACTGATCCTGACTCATGTAGAAGTATATGAAATACTATTATGGCGTACCCTATGAATCCGCATTGGTCGAGTGGTCAGCGTTGGACATTTGGAACCGGGCGTCCCGGGCTCGATCCAAAGTCGCGGCGCTGTGGTCCTGGTGGGTATCTCTTGGGCAATGCAGGGATATGACATGAATAAGTGAACTGATATAACTGAAATAATGTCAAAAACGGCGTAAAACCACAACAATACTATATGACGAACCCCAGGGCACGTAATTACCAAACGTTCAACTTTGAACTTTGGACTAAATCTTAAACTAAATCCAAAGATCGCTTTTTGGATTCCCGAAGATTTAGATTTAGTTGTATTCACCTACGCGTTTTAAACCGTCTCAATTTAGTCCAGCTTTTAAATGTCGTAAGTTGCCGCGCATTACCCTGGTTCTCGAATTAATAATAGAGCCAAAAGAAAGTCAGAACCATTCCTCTATATATACAGACTAATTTTAGATTTTTATTTTATCGCTATTTTACATACATGTACGTTTAGCTGGCATCTTAATGTTTCATTCCATCTTTCTGTTCATTTGCGTTGTTTTAATAATCGGATGTGCATGTCTACATAAGATGGAACGAACAGGTCTTTTCTCCATCATATCTCTTTTATTACCCAAACAACCTCTATGTTGTGGGTACACAGTTGGACGATTCTTTTGAGTACCGAAAACAAAGGATTTGAAAGTAAAATCAACATTTTAAAATTCTACATACATGCCTTATCTAGGGAACTGATATGGGCATTTAACATCAGATTTAAAATATGAACTTTTATTGTACCATGCGTGACCGCCTCAGTGGTGTCGTGGTAGAGCCCCCGCTTCAGGTGCGCGAGGTCGAGGCTTCGATCCCCGGCCAGGTCATACGGTAGTAATGAATTTCTCTACTTGTCACTTATGATTGTGGGGTTATCATTACGACTAATTCGCTGGTGTTACGGTAAATGGTCCAGCAGTACTGGCAACTTGTCCCGGAATAAACGCCGGGAAATTACTGAATTATTTTTTAAAGCGCCCTAAAACACCATAAAAACAAACAACACAAAATCCACTATGCATATTTCCATAGATAAAAACAATGCCGATTTATTTCTGTTTAAACAAAATCCACCACTTATCTGTCTTTCTCCAATAATCGTTCAGTTCCTAATGTCATTAAACTTTATTAGAATATAACTTTTTCCCATACTGTTTAGTAAAACATTTACAGTTGTTTCAAAGCTCGGAAACAGAACTAGCGGACTAATGGTCAAAGGGAGATAACACCAGTTAGAAATGGAATAAATAAAAGTCATTCTTCTTGATAGATAAATTTGGTGCAATAAATTTAGCCATACATAATGGTTACGGTTGAATGAAATATTATAACTGCAGCGAATAGTTATGACTATTAATTTCGTTCAAATGAACTTATGTTTTACTGAAAAAAAACTATAACTCATTTAAATAAAGTTAGATAGCTAATGCTCTGGTCAGACCGTCCGTGTTCAATGTCAATCTCGAACTTACCCTTTCCAATAATTAGAGAATACCTAGAGCAGATGTTACATTTTGCCGCGAGTGTTTTCAAAGTGTTCGTTTTTAAATTTGATGTAAGTGTGAAAGGGTTAAAGGAATCCCATTATATGGGAGTTGGATAGAATTAAACTGATCCTAAACCTTGTAGAAGTATATGAAATACTATTATGGCGTATCCTAGGAATCCGCCGTGGCAGAGTGGTTAGCGTTGGGGATTAGGAACCGGGCATCCCTGGTTCGATCCCCAGTCGCGGCGCTGTGGTCATGGTAGAGTGACCTTGGACAGACACATTTGCGTTGTTTTAATAATCGGATTTTCATGTCTACATAAGAGGGAGCAAACAGGTCACACAACAAAGGGTTTGAAAGTCAAATCAACATTTTTAAATGTTCGTAATACATCCCTTATCTAGGGAACTGATATGAGCATTTAGCATCAGATTTAAAATATGAGCATTTATTGCACAACGCGTGACCGCCGCAGTGGTGTCGTGGTAGAGCTTCTGATGCAGGTGCGCGAGGTCGAGGTTTCTATCTCTGGCCAGGCCATACGGTAGTAATTGATTTCCGTCCTTGTCGCTTAGGATGGTGGGGTTATTAGTACGACTATTTCGCTGGTGTTAGGGTAAATGGACCAGAAGTACTGTCAACTTGCCCCGGAATAAACAACAGTGAAATAACTGAAAATTGTTAAAAGCCTCCTAAAACACCATACCAACAAACAACACAAAATCCACAATGCATATCTCCATAGTCCATAATGATGAACATAGATACATTGTATATGTAATGACAGGAGGCTAATTTCTAAATTGAATTTGTAGAATTCTCGCCCATAATACCAAGAGGCTATTGTCGAATGGCACCCTTGTTGGAAACGAGTTTGAATCAATAATTAAGTATTAGATGTGATAGAAGTTGAAACCATCGTGGCTAAATGAGTAAATTCTTATAATATGCAACATTACACTTAGCCAAAATGTTTTCAAATGTCGTCTGCTGCACATATGTCAAAATGGCTAGGGTTAACTAGTGTATAGGAGATATAGCTGGATAATGAGCAATTCTACCTTTTGCCACAATGATTTCAACTTTTTTCAATAATTAATTAATTCACTTTCATTTTCAGAGATTTTCCATATTTTGCCCAGATGTTTTCAAAGTCGTCTGCTTCAGATGTGTCGTATACATGCGTGAAAGACGTGCGTGGTTGGTACTTATGAACAATATTCAAACGATATAACAGGTCGTTGATGTACTTTAAACTTTCAAACTCTACATGGTATATCTATGTTTCTATGAGAAACTTATCGTGAGAAATAACTATGAACACGCAGACAACTCGATTGATTGGAGTGTTTAACACCATTTCTAACAATTGTTCAATAATATCACGGCGACCAGTTCATCTAACCACGTGTTTCTAGCCTTTATCACACTAGTACTACACAAAGCAGCAACTGCCGGCTTTTCAACAGATGCTGTTAGCCCATTGACGATGGACGAGTTACACTTGTCGCATTGACTTTTGTCATACGTTGGAAAAGAATTAACCGAGCTGGGGTTCGAACTCACAGCATTAGTCGCTGTCGAATGAGCTACCGGCCATTGGTGCGTCGAGAGAAAATAGCTTCCATCAAACATATTATAGGCCTATTTATACTAGCTTTTAAAGAGACTATCCGTATTCTTTTGTAGATGCTTTCACGATTGGCTTCTGCAGATCTGTTGTGGTTGGGAAATGGCTACTACAACTAATGTTCTGTCTGTAATGGCTTACCTGCAGTATGCTTCATTGGACTGATGCTGGCATTCTGCATGTTTGAAGAAACATTTCCGCCTTTGTTCAATAAATTGGGTTCAATTAGCATGCTCATGCACATGTACTCTTATAAAAATGGTTAGCATTTTTAAGATGAGTTTTAACGGAAAGCAAGAAACGTATTGCTTTATTACATAAATATGTTTTGTATCAATGAACGTTTATTGCGGAAATTCCCTGTCGAGTGATATTTACGTGCGTGTAACAATCGGATGTGCCAGCAGGAGTTTGTAATTAGCCGTTACAAATAGGAGAGATCAGAATAATCGTATCAAACGTTCAATAGTAAATACAATATAAATCGTACATAGGCACATTGAAAGTATGTTCATTGTAATTGGAATTATGATGGGAAAGGTACAAGATGACTTTTGATTAAAGAGTACATAGAGATCAGATTTTCCCGTTTTACTTACACGACATTGTTAGAAGTTTTGTCAACTTGTGTACAGACTGATCTGTACCTTTTCTTGTGCGAAATGCACTATTGTACATATTCTGTGCAGAAATACCAATGTGTACGTATTCTGTTCAGTACGTTTACTGTTCAGAAATATTAATGTGTACATGTTCTGTTCAGTACGTTTTGTGTGTAGAAATACCAATTTGTTTGTATTCTGTTCAGTACGTTTGTTCAAAAATACCAATTTGTACATGTTCTGTGCAGAAATACCAATTTAAACGTATTCTTTTCAGTACGTTTTCTTTGCAGACATACAAATGTGTACATATTCTGTGCAGAAATACCAATGTGTACATATTCTGTGCAGAAATACCAAAATTGTACCTTTTCCAATAGACTGGCTCATACTATAAGATATCATTTCCTATTATTAGGGAAATTTATATCTACCATTGGAATTAGTTCCTACTAACATAACCTACTATATTCCTTTAAGTTTCCGCTATATTTAACACAAGACGAAACATTTACAATTCAAACAAATCTTTGAATGCAGTTTATTGAGAACTGCAATTTTTATTCTGATCATGCTCTGTCTTGTCTTGTTCTACACTTGGTAGAAATGAAATGCAATGCTTCTCAATGTTTTCTATTTCTTTAATGAAATACGTAGGCATCCAGCCAATATACAAACACATATACACATATTGACATAATGAGTATATACGTAGAATAACATGAACAATTTATACATTTGGTTACATTATTTATTGGCTTCTTCTTGCTTAATGTTGCTGTAGTTTTTCTTTATTTATTTATGACGTTTCCAAAATTTGATTTATCAGATGTATCAGCCACTAGCCTTATTGTTCGTGTTATCCTAAGCATGCCGCGCAGGCTAACAAGGACAGACACTTTTCGCTTCCTCTGTTTCAGGAATCATTACTCTATACCTCTATCCCTCAGAGACGGAATGTGCCGGCCCGAATCAGTCTGTGCGGACACGAAGGCTGATCTAGGTCGATACATTACGCAGAGGCCATAATGTTGGTTTTCTCGCGGGACGTCTAAATTAATGTTCCTCGTCATTTCAAATGTACATGCGTTATTATATGTGCATATATATTCAAATCAAATTAGATTTTCAATTAATTTATCATTTGACTTGACATTTATTAATGTTCCTCGTCATTTCAAATGTACGTGAGTTACAAAATACAATAAACCCGATCAGAAAACAAAACATATAAAAAAGGGAAAAATCAAATAAAAATAAAATATAATTATGCTGAAGAAGCTTTACAGAAATGTTTAATAGAAGTCAAGTACCAAATTAAATTCTGTCACTAAATTTACTGTATTATTATTATTTATCTTATAAAATGATAATAATCATAAAAAACCTACACAAAAGACAGAAACAGCAAAAAAAGAAAACAGAAAAAACAAACATATATACTATTGGAAGGAATCTTATCAGGGATGTTTAATCACCAAATTACTTTCTGTCACTAAATGTTTTGAATGTTTCTTTTTTTCAGTTACAAAGACTTCATACAAAATATAACTAAGTTGTTCAACATTGAGAATCGTGTATAAGATAATTCGGATTAAGACCCCTGGAGATACTAATTTATTTTATGAGGTTCATAAAGCTTCGGATCGAATAGGGACCATTTCAGTTTGCACTTAAGACATATCTATACTAATATTTGATATACATCGATAATAGGTGAAAGGGTACTTTTATTTCGTTCTTTGTCTATATGATATTGACAACGTATATTCAACATAACAAAAAAGAATATTTAAATCATCTTTTTCTCAAAAGATAAAATATACATGATAAAGAAAGATAATTATATTTTGTGGAGTCTTTTGCAACTAAGCGATAACTTAATTAATAAAAGTAGTATAGATCGTTAAAGTTACAACTACTCTTTATTTCTATATGGTAAATTATCCCCGAAAGCAAGTGCCGGTAAAATAATTCTTCCATATGGTCGTGATTCTTGAAAACAGCGTCTAAGTGTTTTGGATTTTGGAAGACCGCTACGCTCGTCATCCCCGATGCTTTCTCTTCCCTCCTCGAAGGGATTATACTGCTCGTAGACTGTTGTTTTCTTCACCACATCTTCACCATATAAATTTTCAAACATTATCATGTTTATTTTGGTGCAATAATTAAAGATATACCCGTTTAATGAACAGGACCCCTAGCAAAATACTGACGTAAAGACGTCATTTGACGTCAATATCACTCGCATTCATTCGAAAGCATTCACCCGTTTGAAAGCCTTGATTTCAGAGATCCCGAATAAAGGATATTGGACAATTTGAACAATTTATCTCAAAAGGTGTGGAACTACCTTAGCGCAGATTTTAACAAATTGCTCAGTCATATCACGGCGATCATGGCACACACCTATGTGTTTCATGGCCTTCACAAAAGGGCGATTGTCGAATTGACTTTTGTCAAACGTCAGAGAGAATGAGCTCAATTTGCCGTGCTACAGTAAGACCAACATCGGGCTATTTGCTTCAAATATAGTTTATTTTGAAATATGTTACTGCATCTTTGCCGGCCGATCGAAGCATTAAATGCTTGTAAAAGTTTCTTGAACGTTTCTGTGGTTAATTGGTAATCAGTGTATATTCAGATCACCATGACGATGTGCAGTTTGGTCTGTATCTACATTGGTTGCAAAAATATTGTTATTGCTTTATTCGGCTAATTTAAACACTTCTCAAATATAACAAACATGCTCAACCTCCATAATCGAAGGTTGACTCATTTAAATAAACCGCCTCGGCGGTGAAGTGGTATAGTCGGGGGTGAAGTGGTATAGTCGGCGGTGAAGTGGTATAGTCGGCGGTGAAGTGGTATATTAGGCGGTGAAGTGGTATAGTCGGCGGAGAAGTGGTATAGTCGGCGGTGAAGTGGTATAGCATCCGCAACGGGTGCGAGAGGTCGTGGTTTCGATCCCCGGCTTGTTCATACGAAATACTTCAAAATAGAAGTTATGGCTGCCCTCCTTTGCGCTGAGGATCTCGGGGTCATCATAACGACTGACTGTCTGGTGTCAGAATAAATGGACAATAAGTACCTGGTAACTTAACCAGAAAACGCCGTGATATAACTGAACATGTGTCTTCTACTGATCTTGTATCTTCAAACCTGTTACCGCCTCTGCGGTGTAGTGGGTAAAGCGTCACCCTCGATGCGGGAGGTAGAGGGTTCTATTCCCAACCAGGTCCTATGCTAAGACAAATATATAAATAAAATATCACAAGTGTCATCACTGTTCGTTTCTCTGACCCCAATCTAATTAAAATCAGAACAAAATGCTCCACTGTGAATCTGACGACAGTGCATATAATGTCGTCTCGAATTGACCATAAATATTCACGAACAGGTGCTCTTTACTGGCCAATGAAATCGCACCATACAACCGACGCTTGATTTTGCTAATAAAATGATTACTCTGTTCAGGGACACTATATTGTAATATAGTTTCCCTGCTCGGTTGATTAAAGAATTAAACTTCAATCAAACACGAACGGTTGTTGTAAAGTGAACCTCGACTTGACTCACATCGAGTAATCGCATATTCGAGATATTGCAAGTCCACTGAATGACATATATGTTGATTACCTTTCAAATGAGTTCAATAGATAAGCACGCTTTACCACGATTTAAAATGGCTAAAAGCAATTCTCGAGAGTGTAAATGTCCCCGTGTGTATCGAATGTTTTTAGTCCAGGGGTTGTTAGCTCGAACACCAGCTTTACGAACATTCTTTTCGAAGATTGAAAAACAAACTAAATTCGCCACGCGTTAATCGTCTTCCACCAATGGACTAACAGTATATGTGGAAAAGCAGCCAGTTGCTTGGAAAGACCGCTGAGTGGATTCCTGTTGTAAGAAAGCCAGGAAACCGGAGTTAAACCCCAACCTATCAATCAATCATGCAATCAATAACATGCTGATCGAGTAGGGTGTTCGAGAACTATCAACAACTTACACTACGATGAAACCTCTAGTAACGGCACGTCTGCAGAGCGGCGAAAACCTCTTT
Organism: Serripes groenlandicus; assembly: GCA_031761405.1. Lineage (NCBI taxonomy): Eukaryota > Metazoa > Mollusca > Bivalvia > Cardiida > Cardiidae > Serripes > Serripes groenlandicus. Next base: position 169,256 of record JASEVX010000115.1, read on the forward strand.
ACTACAACATGTCATCTTGTCCCCTCATCTAACTTAATACATAATAAACGGATAATCTGGACAATGTAAACAGTATTGTTGGGATGAATTTGGGAAACCGTTGTTGGAAAAGATAGAAAGTACTCGTCACGATAAAATGATCCTGACATTGGCATATCGGTTGTACTTTTTGTTGCAACGCTGACCAGCAAGACGTTCAGCCACGACCCAAATCCTTTCCCATATACAACAAAACTGCAGCAGACGACTCTTAAGACTTCTCAACAATGATATGGAAAATCTCCCTAAATGAAGACATACTTAATGAATAGTGTTGAAAAAATTGTGTCAAAAGGAGAAATTGCTCATTTTGAGCAATTTCTTCTTTTGTCACAAAGTTTTCAAAAATCGTCTGCTGAGGGAAAGGGTTAACGTTTTAAGTGAGACTACATCATTGTTGCGTTTGAAGAGAGGATTGAATTAGCCGACACAGTCGATAAGGAACATGGGAATGGGTTCGGTAAGCTTGTTGTCTTGTTTCTTTGTGTGTATGGTTGTTTGTATGGTTTTTTGTATGGTTGTTTGTATGTTTGTGTGTATGGTTGTTTGTATGGTTGTTTGTATGGTTGTGTGTATGGTTGTTTGTATGGCTGTTTATATGGTTGTATGAATGGTTGTTTGTATGGTTGTGTGTATGGTTGTTTGTATGGTTGTGTGTATGGTTGTTTGTATGGTTGTTTGTATGGCTGTTTATATGGTTGTATGAATGGTTGTTTG